>SJYW01001905.1:312852-369820 GCA_006410735.1 Raphicerus campestris | reverse complement strand
TTGGAAGAAAAGTTATGACCAACCTAGATAGCATATTCAAAAGCAGAGACATTACTTTGCCAACTAAGGTCCATCTAGTCAAGGCTATGGTTTTTCTTGTGGTCATGTATGGATGTGAGAGTTGGACTGTGAAGACGGCTGAGTGCCGAAGAATTGATTTTTTTGAACCGTGGTGTTAAGAGAATACTCTTTAGAATCCCTTGGATACAAGGAGATCCCACCAATCCATTCTGAAGGAGATCAGCCCTGGGATTTCTTTGGAAGGAATGATGCTAAAGCTGAAACTCCAGTACTTTGGTCATCTCCTGTGAAGAGTTGACTCACTGGAAGCAACTCTGATGCTAGGAGGGATTGGGGGCAGGAGGAGAAGGGGACGACAGAGGATGAGATGGTAGATGGCATCACTGACTCGATGGACATGAGTCTGAGTGAACTCCAGGAGTTGGTGATGGACAGGGAGGCCTGGCGTGTTGTAATTCATAGGGTCGCAAAGAGTCGGACATGACTGAGATACTGAACTGAACTGATATAGGCAGTAAAAACAAAAAAGTAAAGACTCTCAAAGACAAATCCATAACCATTAAGAAAATGCCAATAGGAAAATATATATCAATAATTATTTTAAATGTAAGTGGATTAAACACTCCAAAAGTCACAGATTGGCTAAATGGATACAAAAACAAGACCCATACATATGCTGTCTACAAGAGATCCACTTCAGACCTAGAGACACATATAGACTGAAAGCAAAAGGATGGAAAAAGATATTCTTGCAAATGGAAATCAAAAGAAAGCTGGAATGGCAATTCCCACTTTAGACAATATAGACCTCAAAATAAAGAATATTATAAGAGATAAAGAAGGGCAGCATGCAATGATCAAGGGAATGATCCAAGAATAGGTAACAATATAAATATCTATGCACCCACACAGGAGCACCTCAATACATAAGGCAAACACTAACGGACATAAAAGGGGGGAATTGACAGCAATAAAATAATAGCAGGACACTTTTTTATCCCACTCACACCAATGGACAGATCATCAAAACAGAAAATTGATAAGGAAACCAAAGCTGAAATGAAACACTAGACCAAATGGACCTAATTGATGTCGTATGGACTTTCCACGCAAATGCACAAGAACACACACACTTTCTTCTCAAGTGTACGTGGAACATTCTCCAGGACAGACAATATCTTGTGTCACAAATCAAACCTCAGTAGATAAAAAAAAACTGAAATCATATCAATCATCTTTTCTGACCACAGCACTATGAGACTAGATATCAATCACAGGGGAAAAAACTACAAAAAACACAAACATATGGAGATTAAACAGTATGTTTCTCAATAATGAACAGGCTACTGAAGAAATCAAAAGAGAAATCAACAAATTCCTAGAAACAAATGACAATGAAAATACAACAACTCAAAATCTGTTGGATGCAGCAAAAGCAGTTCTAAGAGGGAAATTTATAGCAATACAATCCTATCTCAAGGAACAAGAAAAACGTCAAGCAGACAACCTAAATTTACATCTAAAACAACTGGAAAAAGAACAACAAAAACAACAAAACACCCAGTTAGTAGAAGGAAAGAAATCATAAAGATCAGAGAAGAAATAAATGAAAAATAAAATGAAGGAAAACACAGTAAAGATTAAGAAAACAAACAGCTGATTCTTTGAGAAGATTAAAAAAAAAATACAAACCATTAGCCAGACTCATCAAGAAAAAAAAAAAAGAGAAGAATGAAATCAAAAAAACTAGAAATGAAAAAGGAAAGGTTACAATAGACAACACAGAAATACCAAGTATCATAAGATACTATTACAAACAACTATATGTCAATAAAATGTACAACTTAGAAAAAATGGACAGATTCTTAGAAAAGTTCTATCTTCCCAGACTGAAAAAATAGAAATCATTAACAATCCAGTACAGCACAGAAATTGAAATGTGATTAAAAAAAAATTTCCCCCAAAAAAGCAGCCCAGGGTCAGATGGCTTCACAGGTGAATTCTATCAAACATTTAGAGAAGAACTAATCCCTATCCTTCTAAAGCTCTTCCAAAATTGCACAGGAAGGAACACTTCTAAACTGATTTGACGAGGCCATCATCACCCTGATACCAAAACCAGACAAAGACAACACAAAACAAGAAAATGATAGGCCAATATCATGGATGTACATATAGGCAAAAATTTTCAACAAAATTCTAGCAAACAGAATTCAACAACACATTGAAAAGATCACACACCATGATTCAGTTGGGTTTATCCCAGTGATGCAAGGATTCTTCAATATACACAAATCAATCAATGTGATACACCATATTAGCAAACTGAAAGATAAAAACCATATGATAATCTTAACAGATTCAGAAAAAGTTCTGACAAAATTCAATACTAATATATGATTTAAAAAACTGTTCAAAAATGGGTATAGAAGGAACCTAGCTCAATATAATAAAGACCATATATGATAACCCCACAGCAAACATTATTCTCAAAGGTGAAAAACTGAAAGCATTCCCTCTAAGAGCATGAACAAGACAAGGGTGCCAACTCACACTACTATTATTTGTCATAGTTTGGGAAGTCCTAGCTATGGCAATTAGAGAAGGAAAACAAATAAAAGGAATCCAGATTAGAAAAGAAGAAGTAAAGCTCTTACCATTTGCAGCTGATATGATAGTATATATAGAAAACCCTAAAGATACCATTAGAAAATTACTAGAGCTAAGTGAATTTAGCAAAGTAACAGGATACAAAACCAATACACAGAAATCACTTGCATTTCTATACACTAACAATGAAATATGAGAAAGAGAAATTAAGGAATCAATACCATTTACCACTGCAACAAAAAGAATAAATACCTAGGAATAAACCTCCCTAAAGAGACAAAAGTGCTGTATACAGAAAACTATAACATTGATGAAACAAATTAAACATTGATGAAATAAATTAAAGACAACATAAACAGATAGAGAGAGATTCCAGGTTCCTGCATTGAAGAATTAATACTGTGAAAGTGACTATACTACCAAATGTAATCTACAGGTTCAACGCAATCCCTATCAAATTACCAATGGCATTTCTCACAGAACTAGAACAGTAAATTTCACAATTCACATGGAAACACAAAAGATCCTGGATAGCCAAAGCAATTTTGAGAAAGAAGAATGAAGCTGGATAAATCAACCTTCCTGTCTTTACACTATATTACAAAACTGTAGTTATCAAGACAGTATGGTACTGGCACAAATAGAAACCAATGGAACAAGACTGAAAGCCCAGAGATAAACCCAAGCACCTATGGGTACCTTATTTTTGACACAGGAGGCAAGAATATACAATGGGGCAAAGATAGCCTCTTCAATAGTGCTGGGAAAACTGGACAGCTACATGTAAAAGAGTGAAATTAGAACATTTCCTAATGCCACACACAAAGATAAACTCAAAACGCATTAAAGACCTAAATGAAAGACCATAAACTATAAAACTCCTAGAGGAAAACATAGGCAGAACACTTGATAACATAAATCACAGCAAGATCCTCTATGACCCACCTCCTAGAGTAATGGAAATAAACACAAAAGTAAACAAGTGGGACCTAATTAAATTTAAAACATTTGCACAGCAAAGAAAACTATAAACAAGGAGAAAACACAACCTTCAGAATGGGAAAAATAATAGCACATGAAACAACTGATAAAGAATTAATTTCCAAAATATACAATCAGCTCATACAACTCAATACCAGAAAAACAAACAACTAATCAAAAAACGGGCAAAAGACCTAACAGACATTTCTCCAAAGAAGACATACAGATGCCTAACAAACACATGACAAGATGCTCAACATCACTCAATGTTAAGAGAAATGCCAATCAGATTTACAATGAGATATCACCTCACAATGGTTAGAATGGCCATCATCATAAAGTCTACAAATAATAAATGCTGGAGATGGTGTAGAGCAAAGGGAAGCCTCTTGCACTGTTGGTGGGAATGTAAATTGATACAGCCACTAAGGAAAGCAACTGGTAATTCTTAAAAAATGGCAATTCCTTAAAAAAATTAGGAATAAAACCACCACATGACCCAGCTAGGCATATACTACTAGGCATCCCACTACTAGGCATATACCCTGAGGAAACCAATATTGAAAAAGACACATGAAACCCAATGTTCACTGCAACTCTATTTACAATAGCTAGGACATGGAAGCAACATGTCCTAGATGTCCATTGACAGATAAATAGATAAGAAAGCTGTGGTACATATATACATTGGAATATCACCCTGCCATAAAAAGGAAGGCATTTGTGTCAGTCCTAATGAGGTGGATGAACCTAGAACCTATTATACAGAGGGAAGTAAGTCAGAAAGAGAAAAACAATTATCGTATACTAATGCATATATACATGGGATCCTGAAAGATGGTACTAATGAGCCTATTTGCAGAGCAGCAACAGAGACACAGACATTGAGAACAGACCCATGGACACAGGTGGGGCAGGGAAGAAGGAGAGGGTGGGAGGTACAGAGAGTAACACGGAAACATACTTTACCATATGTAAAGCAGACAGACAATGCGAATTTGCTGTTATGCCTCAGGAACTCAAACCAGGCTCAGTAACAACCTAGAGGGTTAGGGTAGGGAGGCAGGTGGGAGGGAGGTTCAAGTGAGAGGGGACATGGGTAAACCTATGGCTGATTTATGTTTGGTAGAAATCAATGCAACACTGTGATGCAATTATCATTCAATTAAAAATAAATATATTTAAAAAAGAATAGATCATAATACCTACCTCACTGAGGTTGAATGCATTCATGAACTGTTGTGAGGCTTACATGAATCAGTAAACCTGAACACCTAGAATATAGCACCTGACATGTGATTGCTGGCCTTTGTATTTAACTTAGTATTATTCTCATGAATAAACAAAGTAAAAACCATATTATTTAAACTAGAAATACTGCCCATTCTTGAGAACACCCAAAAGGTATTTTTTCCCTGAATTCAAACATCCTTTTCTGAGGTATAACTTTGTAAGCAGTTTAACATGCACTCAGAAGGCCCAGATTTTGGTTAACATCATGAGGTTTGCTCTGGTCTAAAACACATTATTGGCAGTACTATAACAACTACACATACATAAAATAACCTCTTAAACATTAAACCTCTTTAATAGTGCTCACTGTCTAATAAATACTTGTGTACATAAGTCAAATTAAGAGAAGTAATATTTATCTAACCCTTCACTGTCTATGAAGTACTTAACAGTTACTCCAGTTCCAAATATCCACATAATACGAGTACTGTATTTTAAATGAGAATGAGAAACCCAATATGGATTTACTCTAGTGAGCACAGAAGCTGCCTCCCTTCACCACCACGAACACAAGAAGAGTGTTTCCTTAACAGGACCTCAGTGGTTATCTTTTATAGCCTACAGTTCAGTTGCTCAGTCATGTCCGACTCCTTGCAACCCCATGAATCACAGCACGCCAGGCCTCCCTGTTCATCACCGTCTCTTGGAGTTCACTCAGACTCATGGCCATCGAGTCAGTGATGCCATCCAGCCATCTCATCTTTGGTCGTCCCCTTCTACTCCTGCCCCCAATCCCTCCCAGCATCAGGGTTTTTTCCAATGAGTCAATTCTTCTCATGAGGTGGCCAAAGTTTTAGCTTTAGCATCATTCCTTCCAAAGAAATCCCAGGGTTGATCTCCTTCAAAATGGACTGGTTGGATCTCCCTGCAGTCCAAGGGACTCTCAAGAGTCTTCTCCAACACCACAGTTCAAAAGCATCAATTCTTCAGCACTCAGCCTTCTTCACAGTCCAACTCTCACATCCATACATGACCACAGGAAAAACCATAGCTTTGACTAGACGGACCTTAGTCGGCAAAGTAACGTCTCTGCTTTTGAATATACTATCTAGGTTGGTCATAACTTTTCTTCCAAGGAGTAAGCATCTTTTAATTTCATGGCTGCAGTCACCATATTCAGTGATTCTGGAGCGCCCAAAAATAAAGTCTGACACTGTTTCCACTGTTTCCCCATCTATTTCCCATGAAGTGATGGGACCGGATGCCATGATCTTCGTTTTCTGAATGTTGAGCTTTAGGCCAACTTCTTCGCTCTCCTCTTTCACGTTCATCAAGAGGCTTTTTAGCTCCTCTTCACTTTCTGCCATAAGGGTGGTGTCATCTGCATATCTGGAATATTATTACACTGGCAAGGATATTATTATTATTTGTTTCCTCTAAAGTTCTTATTTTACAGCTAAGGTAAAAAATGGAATTCAGGAGAAACCTAAATTAGAACTGCTCTTAAGGGGATTAGGCGCACCTCTCAAAATCTGAAAAAAATTAGTATTTACATACAGACCATAAGACTTTTAAAAGGCCAAACAAAAGAACTGTGTGAAAGGTAAAAAAGTGAAAAAGATGGATAGAGCAAAATCAAGAAGAACTATTTAAAAACAACACCAAATTTTCAAGTGGGAAGTCCATGTAAAGTTGGTGTTCTAAACTGAACGATGAGCTAAGAAAGGCAGCTAGACAGAGGGTGAGCAGCTCCCATTTTTCTCTAGCATGTGATGCAAATGCTGGGGTCTGAAAAAGCTGTAGATCACAGCGTGACAATGGTCCAGCAAGAGGTGCTGACAGCAGAGGCACAAAGGGCACCCTTGGGAAAATGACAGCCAGCACCGGGCACACCCCGCAGAGCCTGGAGCTTCCTTGTCTGCCACCTCCCACGATAATTCAAATTGTCTTCAGCCTCTCTCTTGCAAATATACTCGATCACATACATTCATCAACAGCCACATGCTGACAGGTGCGCCTCTGTTCGGGAAGTGCTGGCATCTGCGTTTCTGGCAAATACTCGGCTACATTCACTTGGCTGTTTGACAGTCTTAACTCCTGTTACTCCTAAGAACTAGTTCACAATTTAAAGAATGGGAAGGCCCTGGGGGTTTGGATTTTTGTTTCTTTCATTGTTATGTCTTTAAAAAAAAAAAAAGATATGCTCAAATATTCACCACAAGCATAAAGTTTCAGATATACCACCTTTGCTTTCTCAGGTAAAGTTAAATATCTTTAAAATCAGTGTGAATCTTTTAAGAAATGAGATAGAATATTATCTTACCCTGGTGTGAGTACGAATGTGCATCTTCAGGCCGTCATTTTTACTGAATCCTTTCTCACAGTAAGGGCACTGATAGGGACGCTCACCTACAAGATAAAGGCAGGCTTCCTGTCAGAAAAGTCTACAGCAGCAAAGCAGGCACGTACCATCACTCCTCCTGCGCCAGGCCTTCGCAAACACTTGTGCATGGCCGAGAAGAGACTCAGGCACAGCCAGGCTACCCCTGCACTTCAGGGCAGAGGAGGAGCTTTCCCTCCTGTGGAGAGGCAGCGAGCCCGGAGCACTTCCCGCACTCAGATACCAGCCACATTTACCAGCAGCAGGCTCGTTCCCTTTGCGAAGTCACTTCAGTCAAGTCTGACTCCTGGTGACTCCACGGATGGTAGCCCACCAGGCTCCTCGAGAGCCTGGGATTCTCCAGGCAAGAATATTGGAGTGGGTTGTCGTGCCCTCCTCCAAGGGATCTTCCCGACCCAGGGATTGAACCTGCATCTTTTACGTCTCCTGCACTGGCAGGCAGGTTCTTTAGCACCAGTGCCACCAGGGAAGCCCTTTCAATATTTCAGACCAAATTAAATCTCCTAATTTTAAGAATTTGTTAAAAAGATTTTGCATCAATGTGCTCTGTACTGAACATAATAGGGATCTTTGTTTCACTGATACTTTGTTTTTTAAAAAAGATTTCATAGTCTACCTTAATCAGGTTATGAGTTTTAAAAGGATTTAATAAAATTGATATATGTTAAACAGAACTGGCTAAACTAAATAAGTGATTCATACTTTCTATTATAACTGAGAAGAAGTCATATCTAGAGTTTATTATCTAGAAAACAGCTAAACCATTTTTTTTTAACAAGCAAGCATATTCATCCACATCACACTTTCTAAAAAGTTTTACTGAAAAAAAAAAAAAAAAGAAAGAAAAAATACAACAAAATTTAATCTCCAAGACGAATGTGAAGCTACTCACTCATCAAAGCTTAGTTATTCAGAATGGACAGTAACTCAAAATCACTAGTATGAAGAAATGACAATGTACCTAAATGATAGGATGCTAGATCCCAGCTGCAAGCAGACATCAATGCAATAACATATGTGCCTTCAGTACATGTAAAACTTCTGTCTTCCCTTCCCCTCGGAGACAGGCCTTTGGACAAGCAGTATGCTGGTCCTCTGCTCCCTTACATCCCATTTGATTCTCATTTTCACTCAGTCTCATTCAAGCACAGGCTACTCGAGTCACGCCAGTGAATGTGTCCATCAGGTCAACAATGAGCTTCTTGTGGCTTAAACCGATGATGGTCACTTCTCGTCACAGCCTTGCCTGATCTCTGCCCAGTTGCTTTACAAAGTGTCCAGCCACGTTCCTGGGACCGGAGGTCCTGAGGTACAGCGGGGCTTGCCCTGCTCTCTGAACCCATGTCGACAGTAACATCACCTGCAAACAACTGGAGCAGAGTCTAGAGCTCAGCAACTGCCCAGCCTCTCCTGGAGACACACCCAGGACACTCCCTCTCAACTCTCTCTGAAGAGGACAGTGTGAAACGACGACAACCACTCGAGGAGGAAGAAATAAAAACCGAAAAATAACAAAGGCAGCACAGACTGGAACAGTATTCTTTAACAAACTGTCTAGGCTTACCAATTTTTTTCTGGGAGACAAAATCAACTTTTGCACTAAGTAAATCGACCAAGAGTTCTTCCCTGGTGGCTCAGAGATTAAAGCGTCTGCCTCCAATGCGGGAGACCTGGGTTCGATCCCTTGGTCAGGAAGATCCCCTGGAGAAGGAAATGGCAACCCACTCCAGTATTCTTGCCTGGAGAATCCCATGGACCGAGGAGCCTGGTAGGCCACAGTCCTCAGGGTCGCAAAGAGTCGGACACGACTGAGCGACTTCATTTCACTTCTTCACTTCAGGGTCCAATTTATTGGAACAACTAGGAAAAAAGAATCTTATTTTAATCCTAAAATGATAGCATACATTTATCTTCATTCCAGATCTCTGCTGAGCTCCTATCTTGAGGTATCTGTATTTCACCAACAATTAAAAATCAGCATTCATGAACTTTATCCTCTGCCACTGTGTGTCCTATGTATCGTGTACTGATTAGTTATATCACATTCATCCACTTAACAAATAAGAAACTTAAATAGCCATTTTTTACTTCTCCCTACAGCTAACCTCTAAGCTTTATTAATTTCATTTATCTGATATTTGTAGAATTTTCCTTGACAACAAGAACCAAAAAAAAATATTCATAGCATCAGCCATAANGGCTACTCGAGTCACGCCAGTGAATGTGTCCATCAGGTCAACAATGAGCTTCTTGTGGCTTAAACCGATGATGGTCACTTCTCGTCACAGCCTTGCCTGATCTCTGCCCAGTTGCTTTACAAAGTGTCCAGCCACGTTCCTGGGACCGGAGGTCCTGAGGCACAGCGGGGCTTGCCCTGCTCTCTGAACCCATGTCGACAGTAACATCACCTGCAAACAACTGGAGCAGAGTCTAGAGCTCAGCAACTGCCCAGCCTCTCCTGGAGACACACCCAGGACACTCCCTCTCAACTCTCTCTGAAGAGGACAGTGTGAAACGACGACAACCACTCGAGGAGGAAGAAATAAAAACCGAAAAATAACAAAGGCAGCACAGACTGGAACAGTACTCTTTAACAAACTGTCTAGGCTTACCAATTTTTTTCTGGGAGACAAAATCAACTTTTGCACTAAGTAAATCGACCAAGAGTTCTTCCCTGGTGGCTCAGAGATTAAAGCGTCTGCCTCCAATGCGGGAGACCTGGGTTCGATCCCTTGGTCAGGAAGATCCCCTGGAGAAGGAAATGGCAACCCACTCCAGTATTCTTGCCTGGAGAATCCCATGGACCGAGGAGCCTGGTAGGCCACAGTCCTCAGGGTCGCAAAGAGTCGGACACGACTGAGCGACTTCATTTCACTTCTTCACTTCAGGGTCCAATTTATTGGAACAACTAGGAAAAAAGAATCTTATTTTAATCCTAAAATGATAGCATACATTTATCTTCATTCCAGATCTCTGCTGAGCTCCTATCTTGAGGTATCTGTATTTCACCAACAATTAAAAATCAGCATTCATGAACTTTATCCTCTGCCACTGTGTGTCCTATGTATCGTGTACTGATTAGTTATATCACATTCATCCACTTAACAAATAAGAAACTTAAATAGCCATTTTTTACTTCTCCCTACAGCTAACCTCTAAGCTTTATTAATTTCATTTATCTGATATTTGTAGAATTTTTTTCCTTGACAACAAGAACCAAAAAAAATATTCATAGCATCAGCCATAATAGTAAGAGTATCAGTGACAGAAGTAATAACAGAAATTATCATTTATTGATTTCTTAATCACTGAACTTTAACAGTGCAAACTCACTGAAAAAAGACTAGAAGAAAACAGCAAGTTGCTAATGCTCATGGAGGTAACTCCTATATCACAGAAGTCCAGATAATTTTATTTCCTTCTTGAGAAAGTATGAAAAGGAAGTAACTTTTTAGATTTTCAATGTAAATTCATTTTACATTAGTGATAAGAAGAGTGCTAAAATATTTCCTTCTTATCTATTAACAATTAAATCAATCTAGACTACAGATAAAGCATGATAAACAGTAAAATTGTTGGTAAAGATGTTTCAAACATTTTTAGCAATCATAAATTAATATTCATAGCTATTCTCTTTGTATCAAAGACAGAACTTTATGTGTGTGATTGCTCTCCAAATACAGATAGAATAGCCAGAAAAATATAAAGAATCAAAGGTTTATAGTTGTTGGTTACATGAATTAAACCTAATGAAACATATCAAATTATTAGTTTCTTTCGTAACAGCCAAAATTGATTAAGCAAGGAAAATGAGATAACAAATGCTAAGGAATTTTAGAGAATAGGGCAAAACAAATTAATTCCCTACTTTAACTGGTGTCATAATGCAGAAATTTCCACTACAGACATGAGCTTTTCCTCCTCTTCTAGAGTCTGATTGTTCTGAGTCTGAATACTGCTCATCCTCTTCTAGGTGTAACTCTGTGGAAGCCATGCAACCTTAGTGAACCTCTGAAAAATGGAGTAAGCTTTACCTGTCTCCAAGATATTCTGATCAAACATTCAGGTTTGTTTAAAGCATTCTCTGTGTTGGCAAACATGGAACAATTATTAATAGCACTCCTTTTCACTGACACAATTGATCCAGTTGGTACAATAAAAATATATGGCCACCTATTTCAGATTGAACTGTGCTCTCTGCCTCCAAAAAAAATTTCACATATTAAAGTACTAATTCTAGCACCTCAGAATGACCTTATCTGGAAATAAGGCTGTTGCAAATGTCACTAGAGTTGTTATCCCTAATCTTATGTGATTGGTGTCCATACAAGAACATACCCTTGAAGAGACAGAGACACAGGGAGAAGGCCCTGTGAAGAGTGGAGTTACGCTGCCACAGCAGGACTGCCAGAAGGAAATCCTGGAGCAGATGCGTCCCTGGTGCCTTCAGAGGGAATGAGGTCATCCCAACACCTTGATCTTAGCCTTCTAGCGTCCATAATGGAATGTATTAGACAATACGTTTTTGTTGTTTAAGCCACTCAGTTTGTGGTACTTTGTTACAGCAGTACTAGCAAACTCATAGAATCGCCTTGTTCATAATGGAGGGAATTCTTATCATCGATTGTCTGTCTGTTGTCCGTGAGACCTAAGTAGAATGCTCAGAAGAGAAACCAGTACTCTAGACTATCAGTGTTTCCACCTCCTTCCAACCCTGAGATCCCACAATGTTGAGCTGACAGGTCTGGGTACTGAGTAAGTCCCACTCCACTCATTCTAGCACCCCAGGGTTTAACTCAAGTTTTAAAGGCTGTCACTGGGTAAATGGCTTTGATAAATTTATTTAAAAACCAGAGTGTGTGGTTTGAGAATCAGCCTTGACAGACTACATTAAGCTGTCCACTCNGCCAGAAAAATATAAAGAATCAAAGGTTTATAGTTGTTGGTTACATGAATTAAACCTAATGAAACATATCAAATTATTAGTTTCTTTCGTAACAGCCAAAATTGATTAAGCAAGGAAAATGAGATAACAAATGCTAAGGAATTTTAGAGAATAGGGCAAAACAAATTAATTCCCTACTTTAACTGGTGTCATAATGCAGAAATTTCCACTACAGACATGAGCTTTTCCTCCTCTTCTAGAGTCTGATTGTTCTGAGTCTGAATACTGCTCATCCTCTTCTAGGTGTAACTCTGTGGAAGCCATGCAACCTTAGTGAACCTCTGAAAAATGGAGTAAGCTTTACCTGTCTCCAAGATATTCTGATCAAACATTCAGGTTTGTTTAAAGCATTCTCTGTGTTGGCAAACATGGAACAATTATTAATAGCACTCCTTTTCACTGACACAATTGATCCAGTTGGTACAATAAAAATATATGGCCACCTATTTCAGATTGAACTGTGCTCTCTGCCTCCAAAAAAAATTTCACATATTAAAGTACTAATTCTAGCACCTCAGAATGACCTTATCTGGAAATAAGGCTGTTGCAAATGTCACTAGAGTTGTTATCCCTAATCTTATGTGATTGGTGTCCATACAAGAACATACCCTTGAAGAGACAGAGACACAGGGAGAAGGCCCTGTGAAGAGTGGAGTTACGCTGCCACAGCAGGACTGCCAGAAGGAAATCCTGGAGCAGATGCGTCCCTGGTGCCTTCAGAGGGAATGAGGTCATCCCAACACCTTGATCTTAGCCTTCTAGCGTCCATAATGGAATGTATTAGACAATACGTTTTTGTTGTTTAAGCCACTCAAGTTTGTGGTACTTTGTTACAGCAGTACTAGCAAACTCATAGAATCGCCTTGTTCATAATGGAGGGAATTCTTATCATCGATTGTCTGTCTGTTGTCCGTGAGACCTAAGTAGAATGCTCAGAAGAGAAACCAGTACTCTAGACTATCAGTGTTTCCACCTCCTTCCAACCCTGAGATCCCACAATGTTGAGCTGACAGGTCTGGGTACTGAGTAAGTCCCACTCCACTCATTCTAGCACCCCAGGGTTTAACTCAAGTTTTAAAGGCTGTCACTGGGTAAATGGCTTTGATAAATTTATTTAAAAACCAGAGTGTGTGGTTTGAGAATCAGCCTTGACAGACTACATTAAGCTGTCCACTCTTTTGGCTGGAGCATGTTTAAAGCAATCCTGCCTCTCTCAGACTCCATGGACAAAGCTATCTGCTCTCTCACACAATCAGAAGCTGAATGTTACCTGTACAAGCCAACATACTGCTAAATATTAAAGCCATTTGTCTAACTTGCAAATTAAAGACAAGCTGTTATTCCTGGTTTTTTTTCACATTATGCATGTGATATTTTCTGTCATTACTGCAAGTACTATGATAAGTATGTTTCCAGGAAATATTTTTGTCTACACATAAAATTATTATAGCATGAATGGAAATTATCCTTTAATTTTGGTTAACTCTAAGAATACAGTGAACTAACTGAAAGAATACAGATCATTCTTTCTTACTGGATCATTTCTAGTACGTAGGTTCTGATGTACAATATGATGTGAATCCAAACAATGATTATTTTTAAACATCTCTGGTAGATTTGAAGACTGCCTATTCACATTTTGCATAAGTTAATAGCAATGTTCAAATTCTCACTAACATGAAAATTAGTTCATCTGAAACTTATCTAAAAAAAGAAAAAAACTGAGCTAAAAACCAACCTAAATGGAAAAATAAAAGTAATGATTGAAACATACTGTTCAGAACACTTGAGGTACATTAGTAATTTTATTTCTTGTAACAACATTATGATCTAGGAATTCACAGCTTGAGTTTACAAGTGAGGAAAGTAAGGCACAGGGAAGGTAAGTGATTTGTTCATGATGACACAGCTGTTAAACGGTAGAATCAGAATTTTAATGCTTAATATTTAACCCTTAGACCATCACATCAATTAAAAATATGGCTAGTTTTTATATAAATGAGGTTAGACTTTCTAAAATTACTGTCAGAAACTCTGCTTCTTGCAATTACAGCTGACATTGACCAGATCTTTCTGACTGGGAGATTGAGGCATTCCTTCAGTTATCAAAGCTCATCAGTAAAAAGTCAGGGGCAGGTTAGGAATGCATGTTATATCTCAAAGCAGATCCCAAGTGGATGCACATACTGACATAATATTGAACTACGCCTTGAGAACCACAGTTAAGTAACCACCTTCAACATTTAGAAAGGAAAAACAGTATTGGCAAACATCCCATACTACATTATGAGATTTAGCTACCAATAGCTAAGATTCAATGAGCATAGTAGCATGAATAATACTGAAGCATATCTAAAAGCAAAATGTTTTCACTTAACTAAGGAAAATAGATGAGCATTTTGCATCTGCTTCTTTCTTTAAATTATTCTGACACTGAATATCATTAAAGTCCACTTCTGTTTTCTTCAAACACATCAAGGAACACACAGAAACATGATGATAACTGTAGAACGTTGATTTTAAGTTGACTTGAACAGGTATCACAAAGTAGATAATCCTGGAAGCTAATTTAATCATTCATTAAATAGACATTATTTTGAGCACACAGCATCTTCTATTTACTGTCCTGAGCTTTAAGAACACAGTTGTGAATATATTCACAAAATCACTGCCTCTTCAATTTTACTAGTGTAATAAGACAAGAAAATGTTAAAGAAAAAACAAGATAATTTCAGATACTGACACTGTAAGAAGAAAATAAAACAAGGAGATGGACTGAAGAAAGACTGCTGGTAGGTGACAACAGGAAAGAACTTAGGAAAGGACATTAGGAAAGGTAAAAGAACTGAATGTAATTTCTTGATGCCAATTTAAGTGCACTTTTTCTGTAACTCTTTATTGTAGAATCACAAGCTTTTAAACTTACTGGACTTGAAACAGGTGCCCCCAAATTCCCACTGCTGCCCCACATGAGATGGACATAGCCTAAAAGTACTTGAAATACACAAAGGGGGTGAGTGCGGATATTTAGAAAAGAACTCCAAAAACTACTGATAGCTTTGCAAAGGCAGCTGGTGGTAATGAAAAGGGGACATCTGGATGCCACATGAAGTACCCAGAGTCTCGCCTGGTCCCCAAACACACTACCATGCATCTGTAACAAAGAAAACACACTATGACCAAAACCATTCGCTGGCACATATTGTCAAACACAACAGGAAAAATCTGATTTAGTTTAATATATGCCACCGTTGTTTGTTTAATGTATGCCATTAGGATTATAATATATTGACTTTACCAATTTTTGTGCTATAAAGACATCAGAAGAACTCCAGGCCTCACTAAAGGATTAACATAGTAATATTAAAATGGGGGAGTTTGGGGAAGAATGAATACATATATACATATACCTGAGTCCCTTCGATGTTCACCTGAAATCATCAAAACACTGTTAATCAGCTATATTTCAATACAAAATAGAAAGTTAAAAAAAATAAAGTNTGTCAAACACAACAGGAAAAATCTGATTTAGTTTAATATATGCCACCGTTGTTTGTTTAATGTATGCCATTAGGATTATAATATATTGACTTTACCAATTTTTGTGCTATAAAGACATCAGAAGAACTCCAGGCCTCACTAAAGGATTAACATAGTAATATTAAAATGGGGGAGTTTGGGGAAGAATGAATACATATATACATATACCTGAGTCCCTTCGATGTTCACCTGAAATTATCAAAACACTGTTAATCAGCTATATTTCAATACAAAATAGAAAGTTAAAAAAAATAAAGTAACATAAAATAGAATCTTAAAATCTGTGAAGAGAATTCAGGTTAGCATGAAACTTCATGATAAAAGGAAAAGCCTTAAAGCCACCAATCACTGAATATCCATCTACTGCTGAGTAATCACTCCAATGTCCACCTTGACAAGTCCTTTCTAAAGATCTGCGTTTATGCAACAAAAGTTAGTAAAGAAAAATCTTGCAAACTTCAATATACCTATATTAGATATTTTGCTATTCTTAAATTTAGACCATGGATTTAAATTTAGATACGAACTTGATCACTCTATCAGAAACTCATCAAATTTTATTTAATGCCACTAAACACACTGAATGCAAAAGACTTAATAATCTGGACATGATCAACTCTGAAAATTAAAATGCACAGAACAAAGTGCTTAAAATGATAAAATTTATGTTATGTATATTTTACCATACTTTTTTTAAAAAAAAGTATACAGCTAATGAGCCCTATATTAAAGATTTTTAAACAAGCATAAAACTTCAATGAATGTTCTAGGAGATTTTTATTAAAATCAAAATAAACTATCTCCAGGAAGCATTTTAATAACTTTAACTTTTACCTTATCAGTATATTTTTAATACGTATATAGATTTCAGGAATTCCCATAACTCTGAAAACATGAAAAGATGTATATACAAAGAAAATGTAATTTAAGATGGAGTAAGGTCAAACTCTCATTTTTTTATGAATTCAAATTAAATAATGTTTAAATAATTGAATTAAATAATGCTTAAGGAGTTTGGAGTCATAATTTTAATTTTCACTTTGATTTTTCTAACAAAAATCAAGTTTTGGAGACGGCAAATTTCAAATGAAGAAAGCAAGCCTCAGAAGTGTATGTTTCATGAAAAATACTGTCAGATGGTTCCACGTGCTTGAACTTTAACATATATATACTATATGGGAATTCTTTAAAACTTGCTATTTGTTTTCCATGAATATCATAAGATTGGCTTATTTTTCTATTTACGAATTATATTATTAGTGAAACCGTTACAAAACATCGAAGTGACTCATTCTAAATGAAAATTAAACCAAAAATTAGAATTGTATAACCATTACCCAAGCACTTTTCCAATTTCACCATTTTAATCCCTTTAACCAATGCAGAAACTTAATAAATTAGTAGTACAGTACAGAGAGAAGTAAAACGCTACACTGAGAAATGGGAGTAGCTCAAATTCATTCTTGGCAATTTTCTATGAACTGAAATACTTTTTTTTTCTATAGCCAAAAGAGTCACAACACCCCACTCACTTCACTGAACCCCAAACTGTTACTCCTGGGATGCCGCTATTAATCAAATATTGTGNATGCTACACTGAGAAATGGGAGTAGCTCAAATTCATTCTTGGCAATTTTCTATGAACTGAAATACTTTTTTTTTCTATAGCCAAAAGAGTCACAAAACGCCACTCACTTCACTGAACCCCAAACTGTTACTCCTGGGATGCCGCTATTAATCAAATATTGTGGAATTTCACTGTCATCTTAGAAAGACAATAAAAATCTGAACTTGACATTTATTCCTGAGTATTTAGAAATATTCTACTTTTTAAAGTTTAAAGAGTTCACTATTTGTAAGAAAGTGGGCCATAAAATGTAAAAATTGAAAGATGACCGAGGGGGACCTTTGCATCCCAAAATGCTGAACCAAAACAAATCAAGTCTTTTTTTAAAAAATGCAAGTTTCTACGGCACTTCAAGAAAGTAAAAGACGCATTTTTTTCCTTAAGAACCTTCAGTTTCAGTATCAACATTTCATTTCTGAAAAGACGGCAAAGCAAGTGAGGTGGAGTTCACTGGGAGGAAGTTAAACAGGAGAGCCATGTTCTAACTTTCTAGTCCGAAATAAAAAGAAGCCAGACCTATATATCGGTTGAGGGCAAAACAAAAAGTTTTACTGATGCTGAAAAATAGGATATGAGATGCAAAACAAAAAAGGATAAGACTTCACGAATACTTTAAAAATACAATTAACCAGGAAGAAAAAGTAAAAGGTTTCCTACTCAAGAAGCTCTGGCTTGGGCAGGAAATGGATGCAAATGTCACCCATTCCCTGTGATTTGTCTGAAGGGTCTAAGACACCTGCCTTCCTGATGTCCTTGATGTGAGTACTGCCAGAAGCAAAGCAGGCTGTTCCACAAACAGCANAAAATCACTGTAGACAGTGATTGCAGCCATGAAATTAAAAGACGCTTGCTCCTTGGAAGAAAAGCTATGACTAACCTAGACAGTGTATTAAAAAGCAGATACATTAATTTGCTGAAAAAGGTCCATATAGTCAAAGCTATGGTTTTTCCAATAGTCATGTATGGATATGAGATTTGGACCATAAAGAAGCCTGAGTGCCAAAGAATTGATGCTTTTTAACTGTGGTGCTGGAGAAGACTCTTCAGAGTCCCTTGAACTACAAGGAAATCAAAGAAGTCAATCCTAAAGGAAATCAAGCCTGAATATTCACTGGATGGACTGATGTTGAAGCTCCAATACTTTTGGCCACCTGATGTGGGAAGCTGACTCGTGAGAAAAGACCCTGATGCTGGGAAAGACTGAGGGCAGGAGAAAGGGATGACAGAGGGAGATGGCTGGATTACATCATCGACTCAATGGACATGAGTTTGAGCAAACTCTGATAGATAGTAAAGGATAGGTATAGGATAGTATAGTAGGGACAGAATAGATAGTCAAGAATAGCACACTGGTGTGCTGCAGCCCATGGGGTCATGAAGAGTCAGATGCAACTGAGCAACAACAGCAACAGAGATATAAATACTAAGATTCTTCCCAGCACTAAAAGACTGGTAGTAATCCAACAGCTAAGTGATCACTGCCTAATAGAATGACCACTGGCATGAGTCAATAAAATAAAACCTGTTCTAAGAAAATTAACATGAAGAAAACTGCATTTAATGCTACACAAAGCAGTACTGTCCCTGAATCAGATAGGAAATGATGAAAGCTACCAACTGCCAAACTGGAAAGAATTATCAACTGAAGTCATATTTCCTCTTCATAAAGCTCAGTGTTATCTAATGTTACAACAAAGAAAACTGGCTTCTCCAAATACTGATGGACAGTTTGAATACTATAAAAACAAATTGAAACTGACTCCTTCAACATAGTGGGAAAATGATGAAAAGCCTACTACCTCTATAAAAATCTCATCACATTGCAGTGCATTCAAATGTACATCCATCTAAATGAAAGGGTCAACTATAAATAAAGTCATTTCCCAGAAATAAAAGAATTAATCTGTCCATCCATATGACATTCTGGAAAATGAAAAATTAAGGAGACAGTAAAAAGATCAGTGGTTGCCAGGGGTTGAGAACAATCGGATGAACAGATCAAGCAAAATGAATCTTTAGGGCAGTGAAAATTCTCTGAATATTATAATGGTGGATCTACATTTGTCCAAACCAAAAGAATGTACATCAACAGTGAACCATAATGTAAACTAAAGACTTCCGGTGATTATAAACTGTCAGTGTAGGTTCATCAATTGTAGCAAATGTACCATTCTGGTTGGGAATATTAATAGTAGGGGAGACTACGCATGTGTGGAGTGGGGAAAGTAGATGGGGAAATCTCTGTACCTTTCTCTATTTTGCCAAGAACCTAAAACTGCCCTAAAAATAAAGTCATTTAGAAAAATAAAAAGAATCTGGTGAAACTAAATTTAATCATCATTTTCTGTTATTGCCCACTCTAATAATCATCATTTTCTGTTATTGCCCACTCTAAAGATGACTCAGGAGTAAATGAACAAGTGATGATTGCTTTAAAAAAAAATCAAAATACCTTTCATTTGGCTCTAAAGCATAAACTTGCCATACCGCAGAAATAAAACAATACTTCCAGAATTCCGCTTCTCAACTTTATATACTGAAGAAGTTATTGAATTTTTGTCATTTTCGTGGTGATAATAGTTGTGTAGCAGCTTACAACTTTGTAGCAAAAAAATAAGAGATAAAACAAAAATAAAATAGAATTTGAAGTAAGATGATTTGAATCTTATTACTTTGACTGGATAGGTCATTTGCTTCTCTGAATCAGCTTCATTTAGAAAATGAGAATGAATGATCTGAGAAACCTATCACATTGGCTATGAAAGGATTAATGGGTAATATCTGAGAAAGCTTCCCTCCTTCAATAAACTTGATTAAAAAGCCAGATCTGCCTTGCCCTTCAACTCAGAATCTAGTCAGGGAACAGATGAATTTAATATCATAACTGAGAAGAGATACTCATTTATATCCATCAATGGGAGCCCTCAAAATCTCCTGGGAGAAGCAACACAGTGCAAGACACTGGAATATATCACACAATTGTTTGTAATGATTCCAGTTCCTACAGAATTAACTCATCAAACAAAATGGATGATGGGAGGGGAGCAAAGAGAAGGACAGGTAACACGGCAGGAAGAAAGTAACATTTAACTGGAGATTGGAGGGGACAGGAAGAGGCCCACTAACAGACCCTGGGATGCCAAGTATTAAGACAAGGATGTCATCTGCATAAGGTAAAGGGAAACCACCAAAAGGTCTCCAACGGGATAATAGCTTGACTGGCTATTTTCAATTCTTTACATTTTCGTTTCTAAAGAATACATACGCTTTCAAATGTATTTTAAAAAACTTCTGAATAATCCACGAAATTGCAAGTTTCCTGGAATTCCTTTTTTAAAATGATTAAGTATGAAGCAGTGATATTCTGTTCCTTCAGAAGAATCTGGCTTCTCTCTGAGCAATACATACAACTGGAAGCAAAAAAACACACCAACAAAAATCTGTTTATGTTGAAAGAATACAGCATTCCCTGGTGAAAGGGCCAGGCCATGAGGGAGAGGGAGGCATGAGTAAGATGTGAGCTGTGATGCTGGATGTCCAACAGACAGATCTCAGCTGACCCTACTTGCTATCTGTGTCCATTCCATGGTTCTCATGGAATAAAACACTCCCGCTTTTAATTTTGAAAAATTTCAAACATGAATAAAAATTAGAAAAATGGTTCAATGAACACTATATACCCTCACTTAGGTTTAATATTACCATATTTGCTTTCTCAATTTCATTTCTCTTTTCAACATGCATTTTTATATGTACTTCATGCTGGCCCATTTGATAATAAGATACAGAGATATGTAACACCTAAATAGTTAAACATGAATATTCTGATAAAAGTTTCCTGCATAATCATAACATTAATATACTTTAAATATTTTGCTTACACAAGAAAATTATAGAAAAAATATAAAATACAGAAAATCATGAAGAAAATTCAAGCTATCATATTTTAAATGCAAATAAATAACCCCGGTTAACAACTTATTATTTAACCTTTAAGACCTTAACATTAATTTTATTAAACCTTAACTCCTGAGTACCATGTTTTAATATTCTTAGCT
The DNA here is from genome assembly GCA_006410735.1 of Raphicerus campestris. Classification (NCBI taxonomy): domain Eukaryota; kingdom Metazoa; phylum Chordata; class Mammalia; order Artiodactyla; family Bovidae; genus Raphicerus; species Raphicerus campestris. Next base: position 348,404 of record SJYW01001905.1, on the reverse strand, counting down.
ATGAAATGGGAAATAACTTCCTTTAATGCATGTTATATATGAAAAGTTGTCTCAAGAAAAAGCACTTGTATGATTGATTCATGAGCTAAACTAACAGTTTTTTTCTCATGGAACATCACTTTTACTAGAAACAAAATGACAACAAAACATGGTTATTCAGATTCGGGTATTTGGTGAACTTTTTTTTTTTTTTTTTTTTTTAATAAAAAGTCTGTCATTTCAAAGAAAAGAAGAAAGGCAGGTTAGGGGGGAAATATGCCTTAGCAAATGTAAGAATTAGAGCAGTCAAAGCAAAACTGAGAATTTTGGAAAATCTGTACGTGCTACCATGCTTGAAGGCTTCCGACTACTCAGACGTGTCTAATGAGATCAGTGATGACATTAACACACGTGCAAGATATATGGAACTCGGTGAGCCAACACTTTCCACATGATCTGTGCATCATGTTACAGAATCATGTGAGGGTAAAAGATCATTCAAAGTACAAGACATACCAATGGATTTTAAACTAACAGAACAGGAGAAGCCCACTGAGAAGACTTGAATTTCCACAATACAAGCCTTAAAAAAAAAAAAAAAAAAACTACTACTTTTTGAATTTTACTGTAGTAATAAACAACATGCAGAATTATTTACAAAGGGTAGTTAAGAACTCTAACCACAAATCTGCATGAGGCCAGATTTTCTTTAACTTCTGCAACCAAAAGAACTTGCTGCAGCAGGATGAACTAAGAAACAGACATGAGAACCTAGCTGTCTGTCTCCTCTTGAACCAGATATTAAAGTTTCAGAGGTGTACAACAGTATGTTCCTCCTCACTAAATTATTTCTGACTAGGAATTTCTGACTAGGAAAATGTAGCTACTTTCTGTAAAACTGTGTTGTTTATGTTAATATGTAATGGATGTACTGTTGTTATTTTTAACAAATTAACAAATACTGTTAAATGTTCTCAAAGGAGGTCAGCCCTGGGATTTCTTTGGAAGGAATGATGCTAAAGTTGAAACTCTAGTACTTTGGCCACCTCATGCGAAGAGTTGACTCATTGGAAAAGATTCTGATGCTGGGAGGGCTTGGGGGCAGGAGGAGAAGGGGATGACAGAGGATGAGATGGCTGGATGGCATCACTGACTTGATGAACGTAAGTCTGAGTGAACTCCAGGAGATGGTGATGGACAGGGAGGCCTGGCATGCTGCGATTCATGGGGTCGCGAAGAGTCAGACACAACTGAGCGACTGACTGAACTGAACTGAACTGAACTGGTGGCTCAGTGGTAAAGAATCCGCTTGCTAATGCAGCAGACACGGGTTTGATCCCTGCATCAGGAAGATCCCCTGGAGAAGGGAATGGCAACCCACTCCAGTATTCTGCCTGGGAAAACCCAAGGACAGAGGAGCCTGGTGGGGTATAGTTCACGGGATTGCAAAAGGGTTGGACATGACTTAGCAACTAAACAACAACAGACAAATATAACCCACACAAACAAAAGCTTCTCAGGCCCCCAGTGATTTCTAAGATGGTAAGGAGGGTTGAGGCCAAAGTGTGAGTACCAATGATCCAGAGCGCCTTCTTCCTCAGAGCTGCATCAGCTGTATGTCCTGACCGGCCCACCCATTTTCACTCAGGGTCCTCACCTCACTGCATAGTCCCTAACTGTACATACCTAAATGCTTCCTATAGAATAAGCTGTGACCCCATGCCCCTGTTACACTGTAGCACAAACATAAATAGCGAAATCTAGTGTGAGAAAGGGCTGAATTAAATCACATGATTTCATACAAAAAAATAATAAAAGGAGAGAAAAATTGAATTTACAGATCTCAAAATAAGGAAAGCTTTATCATCAAAGAAGCAAAATAACTAACTACACAAACTCATTTGGTCACTGAGCTAGCTCCCAAGAAGAGCAAATGGATGCATAAGATTTGGAGAATAGGACAAAGCAAATAAAAGCAACATCTGTCCACACAAAGAAACACATCCATGCCAGGACTGCTGTGGAAACCCAGATACCAGCTCTGCAGTCACTGACAAACTGCTTGGCACCAACCATTTCAAATATAGTCCGGCCGTGCTGCCAGGCAGCTGTCACCAAAAACACTGGCTTCACATCAGAGTGACTCAAAGCAGCACTGCACAGTGTGAAAATGAGTCTGATTTTAAGCGGAAAAAAATATCTAGTTATAAGTAAGTGTGCATGCTAAGTCAGTTCGTAAATAAACACACAACTATTTGTGTGGACATACACAAACACATAAGCCACCTTTATATTTTCACTTTATTTAAATTTATGTGTGTCTGACTGTGCCTTAGCACTGTTGGCTGAATTCAGGTGGCCTGTTTTCTTGATCAGAAACCAATGGAACAGAATCTTTATAGCATTTAACTAGGCAGATCATATATAAAATGTTATGATTAAGTATTATTTAGATTACATACAGTACAGAACATAATATATGACAACAAAAACCACTACACTTATTTAATATTTTTATCGGACAGAACTCTTGGAGCTCAAAAATCTTATTAATACAACTTTTTAATTAAAATTTTAGAAGAATTTACTCATTTAAGGTTATTCTTCTCCACTGTCCATCATACCTACAAGTAAAATAAAATGCAGGCACTTGGAATTCTCAAGGATGCAATATTTTTGAATAATCGAGTGTTCTATGATTAAATGAATGAATGAGTCACTCAGTTGTGTCCGACTCTTTGCAACCCCATGGACTATACAGTCCATGGAATTCTCCAGGCCAAAGGACTGGAGTGGGTTGCCATGCCCTCCTCCAGGGGTTCTTCCCAACTCAGGGATCGAACCCAGGTCTCCTGCATTGCAGGCAGACTCTTTACCAGCTGAGCCACTAGGGGAAGAAGAATACTGGAGTGGGTAGCCTATCCCTTTTCCGGGGGTCTTTCCAACCCAGGAATTGATCTGGGGTCTCGCGTTTCAAGAGGATTCTTCACGAGCTGAGCTATCATTGGATTCATCTTTTCTGTGCTAAAATACACATTTTAATGCATTTTGAACAATAATCGCCGCCTTTTAGACACATACTTGGGGGCTTCCTTGGTGGCTCAGTGGTGACAAGTCCCCCTGCCCATGCAGGAGACATGGGTTCAATCCCTGGTCCGAGAAGATCCCACCTGCCACAGAGCAGCGATGCCTGTGGAGCCTGTGCCAGAGCTCCTGAGACCACGAGCCCCCGGTCAGAGCAGCCACTGCAGTGAGAAGCCTGGGCACCACAACTAGAGAGCAGCCCTCACTCCCCATCACCAGAGAAAAGCCCACACAGCAATAAAGACCCACACAGCCAGAAAGAAATAAAGTTATTTAAAAAATTAAAATGCACTTGGGACTTCCCTGCTGGCCCAGTGGCTAAGACTCTGCCCTCCCAACACAGGGGTCCGGGTTCCATCCTGGGTCAGAGCATGAGATCCCACACGCCATAACTAAAGACTCTGCATGCCAGTCTTTCTGCATGCCACTGAAACCCAGCACAGCCAAATAAACAAACAAAATATTAGGAAAATAAAACATACTATACCAACCGTAATTCAGTTAGACGGCAATGGCTTAGGGCATTATTATGAACTTACTACTATAATATGAAGAAATAACACACTTTCCCCATTTCCTGCTCACCCTCCTTCTACACACAAATTATCAATATATATACAAGCACACACAGACAGACATAAAATCTGCCAAGGCAACTGTAAGTTACATTTTCAGGATGGTGGCGCAAAGCTGCAGTTCCAAGCATTACTGATTCGTAACGGAAGGCTGGTCTCACTCTTGCCCTTCCCTGTCTCTACCACAACCCCACATGGCCTCCAATGCACAGAAGAGAATGGGGCCCAGTGACATCAAAGACCACACTGCCAGGCTGCAGAGGCGGGTTCGGGGCTTCGCAGTGCTCTCTGCTCGCTCTCCGTCATCTGCCTGCCTCTTCTGCACAACCAGCACACGGTGCCAATAGTCGCGGGTGCTCTTTTAAGTCTGCCTGTCCTCAGCATGGTTCTCTGCTGCCCTTTCCTTCTTGCTCCTCCCTATTCTGCTTTCTGTTATATTCTCCTCCTGGACACTGTCCTGAAAACCTCACTCTCTCTAGGTACTTTTAAGCAAGAAGGCCTCTTTTTCTTCTTTAGGCCGCCCATTATTCCACAGTCATCATGCGTAATACTTCATCTCTTCTAGGTCACATATTTCATTTAAAGGTATTTAAGAGGCTTTTCGAAGATGACAGCTACTAAGTTGACCTAGGTCTTTCAGCTTCAGCCAGAAAATTAGAAATTATGCCGCAAAATAAGAAATCATGCTTCACAGCTGAAGTCTATGTATAATAGTCAACGTAATGATTCTCTGACCTGCCTAAACTAACTTTTTCTCATTCACCACACAGTTGCTAAACATTAAGTTAGGTGCTGGAGACATAATGATAAAGTCAAATACTATGGCCCTTGAATAAATAGCTTTAGCAATGTAATCCGGTTACACAGTTTACCACATTCCAGCTACTGAGGACCCCTTAAGAGTCACATACAGCTGTGACATATGGCTATCAAAATTAAGAGCATTCTTTCAAGTCTTTTCAAGTACTTCTCTACATGACAGACAAAATCCAAACAAAATTCTTTTAAGAGTATTCAGATGTTCCTTCACCCTTCACTAGGGCACAGCCCTCTTTAAGGGGAGAAATTACATAGGAAGTCGTAAGAAATGAAGAAACTCTTTAGGAAGCAATTCACAGCATTAACAGATACTGTGGTCACATCACCCTTGTGTTCAACAAAATCCTACAGCATTCAAACCACATTCCAAGGACGTCTAACATTTTAAAAGGGCATATCTAATCCAAGTTATAGGAAGAGTTTTAAGAGGAGGCCCTCAGCCTTCTATGAAACTGCTATTCCCTATTCTATACATTAGCCTAGTATATCAAGTAAATCATAGTTATATCACAAACAAACATTAAAAAGTTTCCACTTTACGTATTTAACTTAGTTTGGGAAAGAATACTTATTCAAAATTTTTCTAGATTAAGAACCAAGATGTTATAAAACTTTATAAGACAGAAAACAGTCAAGATTAATTCTTAAACTTGGAGCCATTTTGTAAAATTATAAATTCCTTATCCTAGAGGAACTGATTTCTCTGTGTTGTCTTTATTGCCAATTACAACCCACATACCTGTGTGGCTACGGATGTGAACTCTCAGTGTACCACTGCTGGCAAATTTCTGGCCACAATATGGACAGATTTTCTCCTTTTCTCCTGTATGCGTCTAAACAGAAAGAAAGAAAAAGGTTTGAGGATAAATGTAAAGAATTAGGTAAAAATGATTAAGTGCTTCTGACAACAGTAAATCCTTTTTTCCCAGGATTATGTTTCTTTAAAATGATTTAATACCACAATGAGATTTTAAACAATTTATCATGGGTATTCCCACTGGTTAAAAAAACCTCTTAGAATCATGCATTAGTGTAAATTTGAAAATAATTCTGCAGTTTACATTTTAAGCCTTTATGGAGCCCCCATCTAAAAATGATTAAGTTATACAAAACTAGTGTACGCTAGCAAAACCACATAATCTAAATGGGGCTACAGCTGCCCTTGTCTGTGCCAAGAAACACTTCCTTAGAAGCATTTTTCACTTTCTTTGTGTGCACTTAATGCTTGAGGACAGAATTAATCTCAATAAAGTACTCTGTTACTTGCATCACGTTTGTTCGACTGAATTGATTTTACTACAAAGCAAAGAAAAAGAATAAATCTGATTTCATTTTGAAAATCAGCAAGTGTTAAATGAACACTCAATCTCAAAGATCACTGTTGCCTTCAACGTACCTTTTATCTGAGCATACAACTACCACATAAGAAAAGGTGAATGAGTATCATCAAAAGCCAGTTTTGATAAAATGTGAGAGTTCAAAGAAAAAAATAAAAGTGACCTCTCCCCAAAGAGGATGCAGATGGAATGTTTAAAACTTGTCTCACGATCTCATTAGGTGACCAGTGTTTTTACCAATATCAAAATAGGTCATGTCAATAAATGAGGGGTCAGAGCTACTCTTCAAGTTTCATTGTTTTTTTCAAACTTAGGAGAAGGGAAAAGAGAGGAGGAGGAGGCAATCACTTCAGACACCTGTACGTTCTCTCAAATCATTTTTAGATTTTTTTTATTTCAGTGATAACCCAAAAGTTAATAACAGCATATCGTGGATCATCTGGGTTACCGCCACAATTACAAAACAGAACTTCCAGGACCTATGTCTGGAAGCATTTGCGTTTATGCAAATTATTAGAAGTATCATTATTTGAACTGCCATGAGGTTGCAAAGAATCAGACGTGACTTAGCAACTAAACAATAACAATAAGAAAAAGTAAAAAGAACAGAAAAACTTTTAAAAAATGATGTGTTCCCAAAAGGGAAAGATAGGCTGGCTGGAATACAGAAAAAGGGGTGGAGCATTTATGTGATAACTTGATAAACCTGAAAAATCACAAACCTAGCCAAACATTCTCATCTTCCATATTAAAATGACTATTGTTGCTATTGTTGAGTTACTAAGTTGTATCCGACTCTTTTGTGACACCATGGACTGTAGCCTGCCAGACTTCTCCATCCATGAGATTTTCCAGGGAAGAATACTGGAGTAGGGTACCATTTCCTCCTCCTCCAGGGGATCTTCCAGACCCAGGGATCAAACCTGCATCACCTGCACTGGCAGGTGGATTCTTTACCACTTAGCCACCAGGGAAGCCCCAAATTGATTGTTAATATAATCCTTTTCATAACCTTACTGGTTGATATTTACTTTATAAATTCTCATATTTGAATTATAATCTGTATTTGGATATAAACTATCATATTTCTAATTTGTAAAAGAGTTATAAATGAAATATCTTAATCAACTTCAGTATCCTTTAGGTTTTCTCCATTGAAAGAGATTTGTATTATTCACAGGTTTGAGGAATACAGTCTAATCGACAGCCATAATAGCCAATGATACTGTCTACAACAGAGGGCTCCTTGATTCCGCATTTGGCAGGCACTTAACTTTCCATTTTCCCTACAAGTTTTTGTGCGAAACAGGTATACATTCTTTACACCTCAGCAAGAACTGTTACTCCCATGGTCTGCATTATGGTTCAGTTTAAAGAAATGGTATATAACATTTTAACGTATAACAGACCTGTGTTCTTTTTAGTCCCTGACAGAAGGGGCAAAATACGGCCATTCTTTCTGATTAATGTAACACTGTTTAGAAATTTTACACAGCTATAAAATGTAGTTATTTCAACACTGGATTATTCCAAACAGGCAACTACCAAGTAATTTGTAATATCTTTATAAAATCCACAGGATCTCTCTTGCTGTTACATAAGTATTTCATTGTTCCCTTACTTATAAATCAGTTATGTGTACTTCACTGGTATAAGTTTCAATTAAAGGACATTAAGGCAATAGTAATGAAAAAAATTAAAATGTTCCTTTCAGCTTAATTCAAAAATATGTATTATTAGGTGCAGAATTTGATTGGATGATATTAAAAGATATTGAAAGTATAACACTAAAAATCTTAAATATGGATAAGAAAGCATGGAAACAAATCTATATGAGAACAATATTTGGGTAAATACAGGAGTCGAAAATGAACAATGCACTAGTAAATATATTCTATGACAATCTGTTATTGCAGACAAACAACTATATCTTTCTTGAAAACTCACTACATTTTCTCTCATTGATTAAAACACAACAAAAGGTTGATAAATTCATGGAAAAGTAATCCAATCAATGGAAGTTAAAGCATTATTTTGAGTTTTGAAATGAGAAGACAGTATCATTATTACTGAGCATTAAAGATGTAAGAAAAGAAAGTTATTCAATTCAGTCTTTTTGAAACAGCTGTGTTAAGGATAGATACCAAAGTAAGAGTTATAATGGCAGAAGTCACTTCAACCTTCAGGGCACACTGAGCAACACAAAACTACCACACATCACAGTCATTTCTAAGGTCAACACTAAGACCTTCAGCTTCATTAACTACAGTATCAATTTTGCTGTTTTAAAAATATACTTAAAATGCATTTAATCAACAAGTAGAAACAACCTGTTGATGTGCTGGAGGTAATTAGGATAACACAACTATGATAATCTCCAAATCACCATCAGTTTGAATATCATTTTATTTGCATTGAGCAAATACTTATCAAGTCCGTGCTCTATACCAGGAACTTCCCTAGGTCCTAGGGATGCAAGACACAGAAGGACCACTCCAGTCCTACAAGAGCTCAGTCTAACAATCTGTCAGTAAGTATCTGAACTAGCCTTCAAAACTAAAGCTATTAAAAGTCCTACTCAATAGCTTAAAAAAAGAAACCTACGTTAATCAAAAAATGTCTAGAAGTGAGTAAAAGCTCACTCACTGAGCAGTCTGTGTCACTATCAGCATAGCTTGGGACTGCGTAGCACCATACCTAAATCTACATTTGCTTTCAAACATATTCTCTTCCGATAAAATGAAGAAAGCAGACATATGCTCAAGAGTTAGTATCAATCATGGGTTCCTTATTTGCCATTCTGGGTAAATACATTGATAGATTAATATAAAATTGATTATCATATAATTAACACATACACCTGTACAGTTAAAATACACAATCCTTTCAAAGTCACAGAAGGTTTCTACTTACTTTCTTATGACTTCTAAGTACGGAAGGTGTAACAAATGCCTTATTACACAGCTCACATCTGTACTTCTTGTGTCTTTCGTGGACCACCTGGACATGAACATTCAAGGTGTCCTTTCTTTTAAAGGTAGCATCACAGTGATGACATTTGAATGTCCTCTCACCTTAGAAATGAAAAATCAAATTACAGAACCCAGATGCAACAACAGGGTACTGTTAACACCCCTTCACATCTACCGGATTTAGTGCTATTTTCTCCAAAACCGGAGCTTTACAGCTCTAACAATTCATCGTAATCATAAAAGGTCATTCCTCCAACTTTTTCAGTTCCATATTTGCTATCCCCTGTGTCAATTAAGTGGGGGGCAGGGGGAGTCCTTTAACCTTTAACTGGATTCTCAGTGCCTTTAATTGGAAAATGTAGGGACTAAATTCGTTAATGTTCTAAAGAGTCTAAGAATTTTAACGGCAGTATTTCTAGGGAACGGGCCTGAGTGTGAGGGGCACAGGCACTTGTGTTCAGCAGTGAGTTGCCTGGCAGGCCCTCCTGAAGTCCCCTCCCATCACCACTCTCTCTCTGGCAGTCAGAGGCAGGGAAGAGCTGGCTCTTGGAAAGGAAGCTGGTATGAAATCCCCGAAGGAGGAGGTCAGAGTGGGTCCTACACCCCGGGACAGGAGCAGGCTGCATCTCCCCTTTCTCCCTCAGCCCACTATCGGTCCTTGGTTCACTGCGATAAGGCTGGGGAAGGGCTTCCACGTCCAGATGCTCATCTGGGGGCTACATCTCACAGAGGCACCTGCATGGAGGCAGGGATACCAGAGAGGCAACCACCCTTTCCTACCCAGAGCCCTGGGTGCCTGGGAGGGTTCTCACTTTCACATTAAACAGCTTCCCCTTGCAGGCAAGTACTCCCAAAGCTATGTTTATGGAGACAGCGGGACTTTTTAAACTTTCATATCAAGCTATGTCTCAAGTCCATTTTAAATACATTTTAACTGATCCATGTGCCCAATTAGAAGATAGTGATCTCTCCCCAAAAGTCAGAAAACATATGTAACCTGTATAAAGACAAATTAGTATTTGCATATATTCTCTTTTTAGAGACCAATTATAATAGCCCAAATTCACAAATTATATCCATTGTAAGACAAAATAGGCTGATAAATTTCTTTACCTAAATATGAGATTACCTCAGTTTCAAACAAGATCCTTTACCTTCCCCTCCATTTTAACTAGCATATATTTAGAAATTTGAAGACCCCATTANTATATCCATTGTAAGACAAAATATGCTGATAAATTTCTTTACCTAAATATGAGATTACCTCAGTTTCAAACAAGATCCTTTACCTTCCCCTCCATTTTAACTAGCATATATTTAGAAATTTGAAGACCCCATTATCTCTTCACATCAATTTAATGGAGGACAAGAAGAAAGAAAATAAAAAGGGAAAAGCAAATAACTTCCCCTTCATCTTTTCAAACAGAAGTTCAGCTCTTGAAAGTCTCAAAGTCTTTAAGGAAGCTGTTGAGTTGTTGAATTTGATACCTGAAATGGTCACACCAAACTGCACATGAGCTGTGCAGACTCCGAGAGGTGTGTTTGTATCTTGCCTTTCTGTATTTTTGCTGCAGGGTGTTACTACTGTCATCTCGTTTCTTTTCATGCGTCTTTCGTGATTTAAAATTTTATTTGTGTAAAATGTTTAACCAGTGAGAGTGAAAGGACAACTGACATAAGACTCTAAAAGTTAACAATACCAAGGCACTGGATAAAACTACTCCAAGATTGCTCTTATCAAAGTGTTTCCTTAAAGCATTAAGTGAATCAAAATATTGGTTCCTGTACAAAAATCTCATCAAGCTATACTAAGGTAGTGCATACCTTTTTGTTTTCATATTTTAATTCCTGATTTTTTAAAGTTTATCAGACCTTTGAAATCCTCATGTGAGATTTTATCTGATTTTATCAGATTTCTTTAACTTAAATTTATCAGGAATTTTTCCCTATCTTAAAACCAAGCAGCAAGCTAGCAACTTGCCTTTTGGTCTTCAGTGTATTAGGAAATAACAATAATTTCCAAAATAATTATGACAACTTATCCTTCATATTTGGAGCCACATTGCTGATGTAAGTTTCTAAAACAAATCTCATATTTTGAAGTTAAATGGGCTGTAAATTTTATATTATATAAGATAAGATCTAGTCTTTTGTCCTATTTTAGCCACTTTTGGTTTTCCCACCCTTTCAGCTCACTAGCCTTAAGTGATGTTTACCTTAAAGGACACATTTGCTCACCCATTACCCAAGGTGACCTTCCTGGCTATATATCTTGATGTGGCTTCATAAAGCCTCTGACTGAGGCATTGACCAGCAGATCAGCATCATGTGAAATACAGAATGCACAAGCACTGTCTACACTCAGTCACTTCATCTTACTCTCAAGTGGATGAGAGCTAAAAAGCTGAAATCAAAAATATCCCCTTCAATTAAAAGCTCCTTGCTGCTACAAAAAATTTCATCCATCAAAAAAAAATTTCCTGAGCATCAGACCAAGATCAGCCATGGAAGTCTTAACAATATAAATGAGATTCCCTTGTCTGAATCCCTATTCTAAAATCCCTTCACCTCATAACAGGTTTTCTCTTAATCAAATGACAGTGAAATGAGATGGAAATTTCTGCTATTAACGACAAAATTTATTTCTTAAATGCATAGCTGTTCTTTATAAGGAAAATGGAGAGTGGTGCTGACAACTTCTCCAGAGCTGTAAGTTGACTACAGAATGACATGAAATCACAGCACTGTCTTTTCCATAGAGAAAGATGCAGTCCGTCACAACTGTTACCACTTTATGAATATAGAAACTTCAGGATCTTATTTTACATTTTAGATACTTTGACTTAACCAGAGAAAATTTCTTCCAAGATAATATCTTAGCTGTACAATAAAATGTCAAGATTGATTGTTTTGCTTTCCTCAGAAATATTAAAAATTTAATCAGCAGTAGAAACTACATGTTAGGGGATGTTCTACTGATTAAACAACTCAAATTAAAAGCAAGACATGTAAGTATTAGTTATGTGAAACCATTTTTGTTTAACTTTATATATAGCAAAGCAGATACACATCTCTGGTTACTTTAAAAGTTCATTTTGCAATTGCATTTTCTTTAAAGTGTGGTATTCTAAAATCAGCTCTCAGTGTAACTGCTAGACACACTTTCACAGTATATATGTAAATAACATAATTCTCACTTCCTCTGAAAAAAATGCCCTTGCCAAAAGAAATAAGAAATCAGAGCAGACTAAGCGATGCTTGAATGCTACACCCATTCCCCCAGCATTCTGTGCAACCCTGAGTATATCACTGTGCTTCTCTGAGCCTCAGTTTCCTCAACTCCCCTCAAATGAAGAGCTTAAATTAGACGTTTACTCTAATTCTTTCCCACTGTAAAAGCCTGTGAACTAATAAAATCATGCCAGGTATCTGCATGTTTTAAAGAGTCTCTCAATAATTACATTTAAAAAGGAACATAAGTGTCTGTTTCAGAACAAATTTCAAAGATATTTTATTGACCGTGACATGTTTTTATACACAAACTTTAAAGAGTGGGAAAATGATATAAAATGATATGCTTCATAAAATGATTAAGCTTGCAAAAATAAAGCAAGACTAGAGGAAGAAAAAGTGAAAGGCAGTAATCCTTTTTTAAGTTCAAAAGCAGATTACATAACTACTTTATAGTTCTGCTTCTGTGATGTCCACATTTTAATAGGTTTCTTTGGTCTTCATCTGCCAGGATTGTGACTTACTGTTATGTATAAGCAGGTGTCTCTGCAAAGAAAATGGAGTCCGGAAGAGAGCTTTACACTCTTCACACTGGAACGGCCTCTCCTCCGAATGGGTCTGCAGAAGGAAGACATCCTGAGTCAGGAGGCTCTAGAATTGACCAGTCATTACAGTAACCAGAGCTTGGATTCATGATGGGAACCAGGAGAAAGAGGAAGGCAGACAATATCCTGTTTCTTCTTGAAACATTCTTCCATAAAATCAGAAACACAAATAGGCTGTGTTCACAGGAGAAAAACAACTGTATTTTTAAACTTCTCATATTAATTATACACTTGATAAACAGTAAAAGAAATTGTTCCTATAATCTCAAAGGCTAATCTAAATACACAATGAGCTTTCTCAAGATCTACTTTGCAGAGTGAAATGATATGTGATTTCTCTGAAGCCCAAACCTCCTTTACCACTGGACAGACTTTATCCTGGTCCAATATTTTCAACACAAAGGAAACTGGTGTGAGGGAGGCTGTTTCCATCCTTTCTCTCAACTTCGCTGACTAACTTCAAATAATTTTCAGTCCTAAGAGCTGCTTTTTCCCTGAATTAAATTAGAGCATTTATTCATGTTATAATTAACAGCAGGTAAAATACATTATTTTTATTGAGTCAAATGTTATGCTAAACACTTTACATGAATTTATTTCACTTAAATCTAACAGCAATTTGATAAATAAAATGCTATTAGGGTCCCCATATTATAGATGAGAAAACTAAGGTTCAGAAGTTTCAATAATGTGCCAAATGTCAAGCAGCATACATGTGGTAAGCACCATTAATTACGTGACAGACAAAAATATATGTGTAAACAACAAACAACAGAAAACCACCTGCTAGGTAAAAAATAGAACAACAGCAAAAGCAGCTTATCACTTCCCCTGTTTTCCATTACACATCAGTATTCACCCATTTGTTACAAATTCATAAAGAAAAATACATTCTACCATGGAGGATGGCAAGATAACAATGCTCAAAAATGCTAATATATAAAAAACTGAACTATAGTCTCTTGTTAAAGTAAAGCATACAATTGATGGGCTGAGTCATGATACTTGAGGTATAGAGATAAAGGGAATAATTTAAAGAGAAGTCACTTTATTTACAGCTTATCTACTTATACATTTTCTTAGTCTAATGGACATTATAATATTAAAGATATAAATATTATCTATTAATATAATGTTAGTGAAAAAGGGACTGTTGTGCTTTTTTGACTATGAAAAATACACATACAGCATGGGAGGAACAAATATTTAAAACTCAGCATAAACTACAGGTGTTCAAATGTACTAGTTATAGCGATATTTAAATGAGAGGAATAAATAAATACGTCAACAAAACAGAACAAATAGTTTCACAATACAAGATATAGGAACATTCAGTGTAGGAAAATATGACATTTCAAATTTGTGTAAGAATACTGGATTGTTCTGGAGAAGGAAATGGCAAACCACTCCAGTATTCTTGCCTGGAAAACCTCATGTTCAGAGGAGCCTGGCAGACTACAGTCCACAGGGCTGCAGAGTCAGACATGACTTAGAGACTAAACAACTGGATTGTTCAGTGAACGGTTGTAAGGCAATTGAGACATTCAGAAAAAATTAAGCTGTGCCTATTCCCCACCTGTTACAAGAGACAAATCCCATTTCAATTCAGATGTTTTCTCAAATCTGAAGAATAAGATACTAGAAGAAAAAAAGTGAATATTTAAATAATTTTTGTGTAGGAAAAGACTTTCTAAGGATGGCAGAAATCCAGGTATTCAAATGAGAGAAAGAATTAAATTTAAAACTGCAAAGCAAAAATATTTGGGACAAAGAAAAATCTGGAACATAAACCAAAAGTTTTAAATTGCTAATATAAAGGGTTATAACAAATTAAAAAGAAAACATAAAAACTCCCTCCAAGAGGGCAAAAGGACTCTCCTCCAAACAGCACTCTTCACACCTCTTTCTTTCTTTATTTTGTGCCAAGTCTATGACATGCACTTCGTGTCAGTCTTGTTTTATATTCTGTGGATACAGTTGTGCAAAGAAAAGCAAACGTCCCTGCGCTCACTGGGCTCTTATGCTAGCAGAGAGAAAACAACTAACAAGTGATGAAATACCAGACACACGCGACAGAGAAAAACAGCATGGCAGGAGGACGGCAGAGGTCTCAGAGGACGGGGCAGCTGTTTTAAGCAGTGGCCATGGGGATTCTCGCTGAGACGATGACATGTCAGCGGTCTGATGGAGTGGGGGAGCTGGGCCAGGCCACCGAGGTGCTCCAGGTAGGAAACCAACAGAGGCGAGTGTGATGGGAGCTGAAAGGGCGACACGCAGAAATGAGATGAGGTCAGACAAATGGGAGAAGTATCCAGAGGAGAGCGAAATCATGGAGGATGGTGAGTCCCTTGCAGGAATTTTGTCTTTCACTGAGAGACACAAAATGTCTATAATGTATTTTGAGCAGGTTAAGAGGTATGATTCACTTGGCATTTAGAATGCTAATAAGGTGGCTGAGCTAAGAGGGTGCAAAGGAGACAAGGAAAAGCAGAGACACTAGAGAAGCAATAGCAATAAAGTGAGCAAGAGGTGATTAAGGCCTACACCAGGGGGGTAGCCACTAATCTGAAGAGAAGTAGGAGGCTTCTGGATATATTATGAAAGCAAGCAGGCTTTCAGAGGGACTTGGATATAGAACATAAGACACAGAAAGAAACGAGCAAGCCTGCCTCCAAAGTTGTGACCTGAGCAATGGTAGTATTCTGTCAAATACCACTGTCCACGTTATATGAAACTAATATAACTTATATGAACTATATATGAACTTACATGNACAGGAGCAGGCTGCATCTCCCCTTTCTCCCTCAGCCCACTATCGGTCCTTGGTTCACTGCGATTAGGCTGGGGAAGGGCTTCCACGTCCAGATGCTCATCTGGGGGCTACATCTCACAGAGGCACCTGCATGGAGGCAGGGATACCAGAGAGGCAACAACCCTTTCCTACTCAGAGCCCTGGGTGCCTGGGAGGGTTCTCACTTTCACATTAAACAGCTTCCCCTTGCAGGCAAGTACTCCCAAAGCTATGTTTATGGAGACAGCGGGACTTTTTAAACTTTCATATCAAGCTATGTCTAAAGTCCATTTTAAATACATTTTAACTGATCCATGTGCCCAATTAGAAGATAGTGATCTCTCCCCAAAAGTCAGAAAACATATGTAACCTGTATAAAGACAAATTAGTATTTGCATATATTCTCTTTTTAGAGACCAATTATAATAGCCCAAATTCACAAATTATATCCATTGTAAGACAAAATATGCTGATAAATTTCTTTACCTAAATATGAGATTACCTCAGTTTCAAACAAGATCCTTTACCTTCCCCTCCATTTTAACTAGCATATATTTAGAAATTTGAAGACCCCATTATCTCTTCACATCAATTTAATGGAGGACAAGAAGAAAGAAAATAAAAAGGGAAAAGCAAATAACTTCCCCTTCATCTTTTCAAACAGAAGTTCAGCTCTTGAAAGTCTCAAAGTCTTTAAGGAAGCTGTTGAGTTGTTGAATTTGATACCTGAAATGGTCACACCAAACTGCACATGAGCTGTGCAGACTCCGAGAGGTGTGTTTGTATCTTGCCTTTCTGTATTTTTGCTGCAGGGTGTTACTACTGTCATCTCGTTTCTTTTCATGCGTCTTTCGTGATTTAAAATTTTATTTGTGTAAAATGTTTAACCAGTGAGAGTGAAAGGACAACTGACATAAGACTCTAAAAGTTAACAATACCAAGGCACTGGATAAAACTACTCCAAGATTGCTCTTATCAAAGTGTTTCCTTAAAGCATTAAGTGAATCAAAATATTGGTTCCTGTACAAAAATCTCATCAAGCTATACTAAGGTAGTGCATACCTTTTTGTTTTCATATTTTAATTCCTGATTTTTTAAAGTTTATCAGACCTTTGAAATCCTCATGTGAGATTTTATCTGATTTTATCAGATTTCTTTAACTTAAATTTATCAGGAATTTTTCCCTATCTTAAAACCAAGCAGCAAGCTAGCAACTTGCCTTTTGGTCTTCAGTGTATTAGGAAATAACAATAATTTCCAAAATAATTATGACAACTTATCCTTCATATTTGGAGCCACATTGCTGATGTAAGTTTCTAAAACAAATCTCATATTTTGAAGTTAAATGGGCTGTAAATTTTATATTATATAAGATAAGATCTAGTCTTTTGTCCTATTTTAGCCACTTTTGGTTTTCCCACCCTTTCAGCTCACTAGCCTTAAGTGATGTTTACCTTAAAGGACACATTTGCTCACCCATTACCCAAGGTGACCTTCCTGGCTATATATCTTGATGTGGCTTCATAAAGCCTCTGACTGAGGCATTGACCAGCAGATCGGCATCATGTGAAATACAGAATGCACAAGCACTGTCTACACTCAGTCACTTCATCTTACTCTCAAGTGGATGAGAGCTAAAAAGCTGAAATCAAAAATATCCCCTTCAATTAAAAGCTCCTTGCTGCTACAAAAAATTTCATCCATCAAAAAAAAATTTCCTGAGCATCAGACCAAGATCAGCCATGGAAGTCTTAACAATATAAATGAGATTCCCTTGTCTGAATCCCTATTCTAAAATCCCTTCACCTCATAACAGGTTTTCTCTTAATCAAATGACAGTGAAATGAGATGGAAATTTCTGCTATTAACGACAAAATTTATTTCTTAAATGCATAGCTGTTCTTTATAAGGAAAATGGAGAGTGGTGCTGACAACTTCTCCAGAGCTGTAAGTTGACTACAGAATGACATGAAATCACAGCACTGTCTTTTCCATAGAGAAAGATGCAGTCCGTCACAACTGTTACCACTTTATGAATATAGAAACTTCAGGATCTTATTTTACATTTTAGATACTTTGACTTAACCAGAGAAAATTTCTTCCAAGATAATATCTTAGCTGTACAATAAAATGTCAAGATTGATTGTTTTGCTTTCCTCAGAAATATTAAAAATTTAATCAGCAGTAGAAACTACATGTTAGGGGATGTTCTACTGATTAAACAACTCAAATTAAAAGCAAGACATGTAAGTATTAGTTATGTGAAACCATTTTTGTTTAACTTTATATATAGCAAAGCAGATACACATCTCTGGTTACTTTAAAAGTTCATTTTGCAATTACATTTTCTTTAAAGTGTGGTATTCTAAAATCAGCTCTCAGTGTAACTGCTAGACACACTTTCACAGTATATATGTAAATAACATAATTCTCACTTCCTCTGAAAAAAATGCCCTTGCCAAAAGAAATAAGAAATCAGAGCAGACTAAGCGATGCTTGAATGCTAACCCCATTCCCCCAGCATTCTGTGCAACCCTGAGTATATCACTGTGCTTCTCTGAGCCTCAGTTTCCTCAACTCCCCTCAAATGAAGAGCTTAAATTAGACGTTTACTCTAATTCTTTCCCACTGTAAAAGCCTGTGAACTAATAAAATCATGCCAGGTATCTGCATGTTTTAAAGAGTCTCTCAATAATTACATTTAAAAAGGAACATAAGTGTCTGTTTCAGAACAAATTTCAAAGATATTTTATTGACCGTGACATGTTTTTATACACAAACTTTAAAGAGTGGGAAAATGATATAAAATGATATGCTTCATAAAATGATTAAGCTTGCAAAAATAAAGCAAGACTAGAGGAAGAAAAAGTGAAAGGCAGTAATCCTTTTTTAAGTTCAAAAGCAGATTACATAACTACTTTATAGTTCTGCTTCTGTGATGTCCACATTTTAATAGGTTTCTTTGGTCTTCATCTGCCAGGATTGTGACTTACTGTTATGTATAAGCAGGTGTCTCTGCAAAGAAAATGGAGTCCGGAAGAGAGCTTTACACTCTTCACACTGGAACGGCCTCTCCTCCGAATGGGTCTGCAGAAGGAAGACATCCTGAGTCAGGAGGCTCTAGAATTGACCAGTCATTACAGTAACCAGAGCTTGGATTCATGATGGGAACCAGGAGAAAGAGGAAGGCAGACAATATCCTGTTTCTTCTTGAAACATTCTTCCATAAAATCAGAAACACAAATAGGCTGTGTTCACAGGAGAAAAACAACTGTATTTTTAAACTTCTCATATTAATTATACACTTGATAAACAGTAAAAGAAATTGTTCCTATAATCTCAAAGGCTAATCTAAATACACAATGAGCTTTCTCAAGATCTACTTTGCAGAGTGAAATGATATGTGATTTCTCTGAAGCCCAAACCTCCTTTACCACTGGACAGACTTTATCCTGGTCCAATATTTTCAACACAAAGGAAACTGGTGTGAGGGAGGCTGTTTCCATCCTTTCTCTCAACTTCGCTGACTAACTTCAAATAATTTTCAGTCCTAAGAGCTGCTTTTTCCCTGAATTAAATTAGAGCATTTATTCATGTTATAATTAACAGCAGGTAAAATACATTATTTTTATTGAGTCAAATGTTATGCTAAACACTTTACATGAATTTATTTCACTTAAATCTAACAGCAATTTGATAAATAAAATGCTATTAGGGTCCCCATATTATAGATGAGAAAACTAAGGTTCAGAAGTTTCAATAATGTGCCAAATGTCAAGCAGCATACATGTGGTAAGCACCATTAATTACGTGACAGACAAAAATATACGTGTAAACAACAAACAACAGAAAACCACCTGCTAGGTAAAAAATAGAACAACAGCAAAAGCAGCTTATCACTTCCCCTGTTTTCCATTACACATCAGTATTCACCCATTTGTTACAAATTCATAAAGAAAAATACATTCTACCATGGAGGATGGCAAGATAACAATGCTCAAAAATGCTAATATATAAAAAACTGAACTATAGTCTCTTGTTAAAGTAAAGCATACAATTGATGGGCTGAGTCATGATACTTGAGGTATAGAGATAAAGGGAATAATTTAAAGAGAAGTCACTTTATTTACAGCTTATCTACTTATACATTTTCTTAGTCTAATGGACATTATAATATTAAAGATATAAATATTATCTATTAATATAATGTTAGTGAAAAAGGGACTGTTGTGCTTTTTTGACTATGAAAAATACACATACAGCATGGGAGGAACAAATATTTAAAACTCAGCATAAACTACAGGTGTTCAAATGTACTAGTTATAGAGATATTTAAATGAGAGGAATAAATAAATACGTCAACAAAACAGAACAAATAGTTTCACAATACAAGATATAGGAACATTCAGTGTAGGAAAATATGACATTTCAAATTTGTGTAAGAATACTGGATTGTTCTGGAGAAGGAAATGGCAAACCACTCCAGTATTCTTGCCTGGAAAACCTCATGTTCAGAGGAGCCTGGCAGACTACAGTCCACAGGGCTGCAGAGTCAGACATGACTTAGAGACTAAACAACTGGATTGTTCAGTGAACGGTTGTAAGGCAATTGAGACATTCAGAAAACATTAAGCTGTGCCTATTCCCCACCTGTTACAAGAGACAAATCCCATTTCAATTCAGATGTTTTCTCAAATCTGAAGAATAAGATACTAGAAGAAAAAAAGTGAATATTTAAATAATTTTTGTGTAGGAAAAGACTTTCTAAGGATGGCAGAAATCCAGGTATTCAAATGAGAGAAAGAATTAAATTTAAAACTGCAAAGCAAAAATATTTGGGACAAAGAAAAATCTGGAACATAAACCAAAAGTTTTAAATTGCTAATATAAAGGGTTATAACAAATTAAAAAGAAAACATAAAAACTCCCTCCAAGAGGGCAAAAGGACTCTCCTCCAAACAGCACTCTTCACACCTCTTTCTTTCTTTATTTTGTGCCAAGTCTATGACATGCACTTCGTGTCAGTCTTGTTTTATATTCTGTGGATACAGTTGTGCAAAGAAAAGCAAACGTCCCTGCGCTCACTGGGCTCTTATGCTAGCAGAGAGAAAACAACTAACAAGTGATGAAATACCAGACACACGCGACAGAGAAAAACAGCATGGCAGGAGGACGGCAGAGGTCTCAGAGGACGGGGCAGCTGTTTTAAGCAGTGATGCCATGGGGATTCTCGCTGAGACGATGACATGTCAGCGGTCTGATGGAGTGGGGGAGCTGGGCCAGGCCACCGAGGTGCTCCAGGTAGGAAACCAACAGAGGCGAGTGTGATGGGAGCTGAAAGGGCGACACGCAGAAATGAGATGAGGTCAGACAAATGGGAGAAGTATCCAGAGGAGAGCGAAATCATGGAGGATGGTGAGTCCCTTGCAGGAATTTTGTCTTTCACTGAGAGACACAAAATGTCTATAATGTATTTTGAGCAGGTTAAGAGGTATGATTCACTTGGCATTTAGAATGCTAATAAGGTGGCTGAGCTNCATGCCTAGATAAATTGGTAATCATGCATTGAACTTTATGTGACATCCAAAGAGAAATGAGTACAGATTCCTAAAGCAGAAACAGATAATACACAACAATGGATCAACTCCAGTCCCATCTAAAATTTACCCTCTCTAAAATTTAATACCCGTCCTTCTACAGGAAATAGTTTTCTTATGAAATGTATGAAATTCAATGTTTTAACACATGAAAAAATAAGAAATATACTGGTAATGGAGAATCTAAAAATAACAGAGGATAATGAACTCTTTTTCCTTCCTGCTTTTTCTACCCTGAACATTTCTGAACCAAATAATTCACAAGAGCAAGAGTATATATGAAGAATTTCTGTCACAAGGATCTATTTTTTAATATACAATGTTGATTTCTAGAAAGATAAAAAGGAAGTGGTGATATGATGTCTGCTTATTGACATTAACTTTCCCAAACACCATGTAAGAGAATTTTGAAAAAGGGAAACTATAAATCAGCCTTTGTTCAAAAGATATTTAAAAACATTATAAACTGCAACCATTAAAATACTCTGATATTGCAAGGGAATACAGATTAAATAGGGCAGAATGGAGTGCAAAAATAGATTTATCTATATGAGAGGCATTCATCACGATAGCTCAGTTATGAAGCAATATTTCAAACACCATACCTAAAAATAAAGTATTGATGGATTAAAATACCAATTAAAAAAGAAACAAAACTTTTAGCTGCATTAGTGAATATTTGCATCATCTTGGAAAAGGGAAGTTTTCTAAATAAGACATAAAATTCAGGAGCTATACTCAGAAGTCATAAAACTCACAATCCATGTTATACTTGAATATATAAAAATGTAAAACTTTATTCAAAAAATGCAAGTTGATAGATGGGGGGAAATATTACAAACAAAAACAGCAAAGTACTAATATTCATCTTTATAGGGCTGCTAGAAATCAATGAAAAGCAACCAAACAAGCCAGAAGAAAAAGGACAAAGAGTACCTGCCAGCATTTCTCAGAAGAAATGGAAAACAAACATAAAAAGAATAGAACTACACCTGGTATTGCTAAAATGTGATGAAAATCACTTGTCAATTTTCAGACCGAAAAAAAGGCTGATAAAATAGACAATTGTGATGACACAGGTAAAGGGCACTTTCATCACAGCTAAGTGAAAATAGAGCTTTTTCAGAAGACAGCTAGGCAGGAGTGATCAAAATTTAAAGTAAACTTGGTATCTGACCTATACACTCCATACTTGAGATCTACCTGCATAAATATTCTTGGCAAACTTACCAAGTTTTATGTAAAAAGATGTTCACTGAAGTATCAAATAGTGATGGTCATAAAAAATGAATAGCTTTATATGAATCTACCCGCAACACTCACCAAGTCTAATGTTAAGGCAAAGAATAAGGTCTTGAATGATACCTGTGTCATAAACCATTTACATTTAAATATACTTTTCTCCCAGATGGGAAGCAGAGTTTTCTCCAGTTCAGTTCAGTCACTTAGTTGTGTCCAACTCTTTGCAACCCCATGGACTGCAGCACGCCAGGCTTCCCTATCCATCACTAACTCCCCAAGCTTACTCAAACTCATGTCCGTTGACTCAGTGATGCCATCCAACCATCTCATCTTCTGTCAACC
Source organism: Raphicerus campestris (assembly GCA_006410735.1). Lineage (NCBI taxonomy): Eukaryota > Metazoa > Chordata > Mammalia > Artiodactyla > Bovidae > Raphicerus > Raphicerus campestris. The sequence goes on along the minus strand of SJYW01001905.1, from coordinate 325,830 downwards.
CCTTCTTCTCCCAGCTTCAATCTTTCCCATCATCAGAGTCTTTTCAAATCAATCAGCTCTTCACATAAGGTGGCCAAAGTACTGGAGTTTCAGCTTCAGCATCGGTCCTTCCAATGAATATTCAGGAATGATTTCCTTTAGGATGGACTGGTTGGATCTCCCTGCAGTCCAAGGGACTCTCAAGAGTCTTCTCCAACACCACAGTTCAAAATCATCAGTTATTCAGTGCTCAGCTTTCTTTAGAGTCCAACTCTCACATCCATACACGACTACTGGAAAAAATATAGCTTTGACTAGATGGACCTTCGTTGGCAAAGTAATGTCACTGCTTTTTAATATGCTGTCTGGGTTAGTCAAAGCTTTTCTTCCAAGGAGCAAGCGTCTTTTAATTTCATGGCTGCAGTCACCATCTGCAGTGATGGTGCAGTTCAGTTCAGTTTCAGTTCAGTTCAGTCGCCGAGTCACATCCAACTCTTTGGGACCCCATGAACCGCAGCACACCAGGCCTCCTTGTCCATCAATTCCTGGAGTCCACCCAAACTCATGTCCATAGAGTTGGTGATGCCATCCAAACATCTCATCCTCTGTCGTCCCCTTCTCCTCCTGTCCTCAATCTTTCCCAGCATCAGGGTCTTTTCCAGTGAGTCAGCTCTTCGCACGAGGTGGTCAAAGAATTGGAGTTTCAGCTTCAGCATCAGTCCCTCCAATGAACACCCAGGACTGATCTCCTTTAGGATGGAATGGTTGGATCTCCTTGCAGTCCAAGGGACTCTCAAGAGTCTTCTCCAACACCACTGTTCAAAAGCATCAACTATTCAGCACTCAGCTTTCTTTATAGTCCAACTTTCACATCCATACATGACCACTGGAGAAACCATAGCCTTGACTAGGCAGACCTTTGTTGGCAAAGGAATGTCTCTGCTTTCTAATATGCTGTCCAGGTTGGTCATAACTTTTCTTCCAAGGAGTAAGTGTCTTTTAATTTCATGGCTGCAATCACCATCTACAGTGATGTTTGAGCCCAAAAAAGTAAAGTCAGCCACTGTTTCCGCTGTTTCCCCATCTATTTCCTATGAAGAGCTGGGACTAGATACCCTGATCTTAGTTTTCTGAATGTTGAGCTTTAAGCCAACTTTTTCACTCTCCTCTTTCACTTTCATCAAGAGGCTCTTTAGTTCTTCTTCACTTTCTGCCATAAGGGTGGTATAATCTGCATATCTGAGGTTACTGATATTTCTCCCAGCAATCTTGATTCCAGATTGTGCTTCCTCCAGCCCAGTGTTTCCCATGATGTACTCTGCATATAAGTTAAATAAGCAAGGTGACAATATAAAGCCTTGACATACTCCTTTTCCTATTTGGAACCAGTCTGTTGTTCCATGTCCAGTTCTAGCTGTTGCTTCCTGACCTGCATACACATTTCTCAGGAGGCAGCTAAGGTGGTGTAGTATTCCCATCTCTTTAAGAAGTTTCCAGTTTTTGTGTTTTTTTCTAAGCTCCACCCAAAAGAACAACCTCTTACACAGAAACACAAGTGTGCAGAGTGGAAGTTCCTGTCCATTCACTATGGTGAAGGAGGTGCTCTGTAGTTATTACTGCATTTGAAAACTTCCCAACTGACTTCATACTCCAGGCTGTCTTCTCCTATTCTCTTTCTCATTTCAGTGGTCATCTTTCCCAGTTTCTTCCCTACCTTCCCAACTCAGTCACCTAACCACCTCTAACTTACACCTTCCCATTTCTAATATGCCCTACTCCAATCCATGACAGTGACTTAAAGCATGTCAAAGGCCTTATGCTGAGGATAAACACTGAATTTTATAGAAATAGAAAATATCCTCCAGGTACGAGGATCACTGGCCTTTAAATATAGAAGCAGATGCGTAATAATGAACAAATAGCTTGTACAAGGGTATGGTCTTTACCATACTTGAGGAAAGCAAGGGCCATCAGCTGAGCCTGCTCAGCCCCTTCCAGGCCCTCACTGCCACGCGGTGGGCAGGGTTCTCACCTGAGCTGCACACCTGGCCACCCATGCATTCGTGCATGCCCTCTGGGGGTTATTTTCCTACAATGTCTGCTACAAATGAAAATAAGCAAAACAAAATTAATTTTTAAGACAGAACATCTCCCTTTGTGGTTTTAAGAAGGCTACTGGTGTGCACTCCCATCAAGCAGGTCAAGTGAGATGAACTCAAATCCTGGGCTAGGCTAGGCTGGTAAAGAGCAGAGAGCAAAGGCGATATTCCACATAGGCTGAGCTCTGGAGCTGAGGAGGTAACCTGAACCCTTCAGGCATAGGCAAGAATCAGAGGCAAGGCTTTGTGCCTACAGGAGCCAGGGGCAAGAAATCTCCGAAGAACAACAAGCAACGCTTTTGTTCTGGCAAGCACCAAGGTACAGTCTTTAGCTCATGGTTCTTCAGTTAATATTTGGGGGTTGGGGGAGTAGAAGAAGTAGAAGCAAGTTGGGAGGGAGGTTCCTCTATTAAAGCTCCTCAGAGGATAAAGGTTTATCACTGATTTGGCAATAAGTGAGCTACACTTCAAATATCTAACTCAGAGCCAGAAAAGGGTTCAGAAAATTAAAACAGTGCAGTTATCTTCAAATGAAATGTCTGAAGAATTCTTAGATATCTTGGGCTGATAAAGCCAGTGCACAAGGAATACGACAGTAATTTTTCAGTGTATCACTGGTCACTAGTATGCTCATAAAGTCAAGAGAGTGCTCAGAAAGGCAAAAATGATGCAACACATATTACAAATATAGATTTAGAGAAATCACTTCTCATATCACAACTACTATACCTAAGGACATTAAATCTTATTTGGGATAATCTTTTCACAAACCTTCATTCATTCAGAAAGTGTCTGCCACATTCAAAGCACAATGAGGTCAGTAGGTACTGTGTGTCGAGCATCTGTCTTCAAAGCTTACTGTCTAGTTATAGGAAATACGGTGTTTACATTGGAAACTTTACAATGCTATCTAACTTTTACAATGCTATCTAAACTTTACAATATCCATCTAAGAAAAACAATTTAAATATGGTAAGCAATTTTCCATTAGCTAAACAAGCTTCAGAGAAACTTCTGTATCTGATGTTTCCCTCTTTCAGATTCAGTTCCTATATGGCCCTTAGTGTAAGCATCTCATCACTGTGAATATGCTTTCTAGATCACAAAAACAGGTAATTCTGGATATATACTATCTTAAGTGAGCCACCAGCTACTTCACCTACAGCTCACTTGAAGAAGAGAAATTTGATGCTAAGTTGAAGGAAAAAGTGGTTGTGATGGAATAACTGAACATCTGTTTTTCAATCTACACCTTGGCACCTTCCTTAACTATCAAGGATTTTTTTTATTATGTAAAATTTATGCTACATATTATGGTTTTAGAATCAAATCCATGATTTCTTTATGGAGAGACTTGTCCTTTTTTAAGGTTTAATAAAGTATCACCTGAGCAAAGTCTGACTTTCAGAGTTTTTCAAACTGTTTGATTATGACCAAAAATATAATTTTTATAACAAAAAGATATACATATATACAGCTACTCACACACTCACGTATTATTTCATTAAAGTGAAAGTGAAGTCACTCAGTCGTGTCTGACTCTTTGCGACCCCATGGACTGTAGCCTATCAGGCTCCTCCATCCATGGGATTTTCCAGGCAAGAGTGCTGGAGTGGACTGCCATTTCCTTCTCCAGGGGATCTACCCAACCCAGGAATCGAACCTGGGTCTCCTGCATTGCAGGCAGATGCTTTACCATCTGAGCCACCAAATGACTCTTATTCTCATATTTTCTATTCTATTTTTGTAATGGCTATTGATGATCCTGGAGAAGGAAATGGCAACCCACTCCAGTGTTCTTGCCTGGAGAATCCCAGGGACAGCGGAGCCTGGTGGGCTGCTGTCTATGGGGTCACACAGAGTCGGACACGACTGAAGCGACTTAGGAGCAGCAGTAGCATTGATGACCCAGTAAATTATTTCAAGACCCACAAAGCAGTCATGGCCCAGAACTGGGAAATCACTGGATGAGATATTAATATAAGATGCCCAATGGAATTATTTTCAGAAAGGTTTGTGACCAGAATACTTTGTGGGCCTCTAGTGTTCATCCCTGGAAGGTTATGTAAAATGTCAGGAACAAAGGTCTTTTATTTGAATAGATGCAGCTCTGCCCCCCCNTGCACTCCCATCAAGCAGGTCAAGTGAGATGAACTCAAAACCTGGGCTAGGCTAGGCTGGTAAAGAGCAGAGAGCAAAGGCGATATTCCACATAGGCTGAGCTCTGGAGCTGAGGAGGTAACCTGAACCCTGCAGGCATAGGCAAGAATCAGAGGCAAGGCTTTGTGCCTACAGGAGCCAGGGGCAAGAAATCTCCGAAGAACAACAAGCAACGCTTTTGTTCTGGCAAGCACCAAGGTACAGTCTTTAGCTCATGGTTCTTCAGTTAATATTTGGGGGTTGGGGGAGTAGAAGAAGTAGAAGCAAGTTGGGAGGGAGGTTCCTCTATTAAAGCTCCTCAGAGGATAAAGGTTTATCACTGATTTGGCAATAAGTGAGCTACACTTCAAATATCTAACTCAGAGCCAGAAAAGGGTTCAGAAAATTAAAACAGTGCAGTTATCTTCAAATGAAATGTCTGAAGAATTCTTAGATATCTTGGGCTGATAAAGCCAGTGCACAAGGAATACGACAGTAATTTTTCAGTGTATCACTGGTCACTAGTATGCTCATAAAGTCAAGAGAGTGCTCAGAAAGGCAAAAATGATGCAACACATATTACAAATATAGATTTAGAGAAATCACTTCTCATATCACAACTACTATACCTAAGGACATTAAATCTTATTTGGGATAATCTTTTCACAAACCTTCATTCATTCAGAAAGTGTCTGCCACATTCAAAGCACAATGAGGTCAGTAGGTACTGTGTGTCGAGCATCTGTCTTCAAAGCTTACTGTCTAGTTATAGGAAATATGGTGTTTACATTGGAAACTTTACAATGCTATCTAACTTTTACAATGCTATCTAAACTTTACAATATCCATCTAAGAAAAACAATTTAAATATGGTAAGCAATTTTCCATTAGCTAAACAAGCTTCAGAGAAACTTCTGTATCTGATGTTTCCCTCTTTCAGATTCAGTTCCTATATGGCCCTTAGTGTAAGCATCTCATCACTGTGAATATGCTTTCTAGATCACAAAAACAGGTAATTCTGGATATATACTATCTTAAGTGAGCCACCAGCTACTTCACCTACAGCTCACTTGAAGAAGAGAAATTTGATGCTAAGTTGAAGGAAAAAGTGGTTGTGATGGAATAACTGAACATCTGTTTTTCAATCTACACCTTGGCACCTTCCTTAACTATCAAGGATTTTTTTTATTATGTAAAATTTATGCTACATATTATGGTTTTAGAATCAAATCCATGATTTCTTTATGGAGAGACTTGTCCTTTTTTAAGGTTTAATAAAGTATCACCTGAGCAAAGTCTGACTTTCAGAGTTTTTCAAACTGTTTGATTATGACCAAAAATATAATTTTTATAACAAAAAGATATACATATATACAGCTACTCACACACTCATGTATTATTTCATTAAAGTGAAAGTGAAGTCACTCAGTCGTGTCTGACTCTTTGCGACCCCATGGACTGTAGCCTATCAGGCTCCTCCATCCATGGGATTTTTCAGGCAAGAGTGCTGGAGTGGACTGCCATTTCCTTCTCCAGGGGATCTACCCAACCCAGGAATCGAACCTGTGTCTCCTGCATTGCAGGCAGATGCTTTACCATCTGAGCCACCAAATGACTCTTATTCTCATATTTTCTATTCTATTTTTGTAATGGCTATTGATGATCCTGGAGAAGGAAATGGCAACCCACTCCAGTGTTCTTGCCTGGAGAATCCCAGGGACAGCGGAGCCTGGTGGGCTGCTGTCTATGGGGTCACACAGAGTCGGACACGACTGAAGCGACTTAGGAGCAGCAGTAGCATTGATGACCCAGTAAATTATTTCAAGACCCACAAAGCAGTCATGGCCCAGAACTGGGAAATCACTGGATGAGATATTAATATAAGATGCCCAATGGAATTATTTTCAGAAAGGTTTGTGACCAGAATACTTTGTGGGCCTCTAGTGTTCATCCCTGGAAGGTTATGTAAAATGTCAGGAACAAAGGTCTTTTATTTGAATAGATGCAGCTCTGCCCCCCCGAAGAGCTTGTTTATGAACTTAATCAGTACTCTTCTCTGTACTCATTTTCATCATCAAGCAAGTAGTAACAGCTCCAGGGTCAAGATGGTTCAGGCCACCTAGACACGCCACCCACCACAGGAGGAGGAGAGCACTGCACACTCCTCTCAATTTGGCTTCGCATTAACTTTGATAGGGACAAATAGAGGTTGAAGAATAACTAGTTTCTGTTTCCTGCAGTTCTAAGGCATCTGTCCAATTGTGATTTTAAAAGTTACAGAATATAGTTGGGTCCAGATAAACAATCTTAATTTTAGGTAGACCCTAAAAAAATCATTTAACCTTGTAATAAGGTTAAGTGATTGTCACAGAGAATTACGGAAAAGAAAAACTAATTCTGACCTACTGAGCTTATATAACTGGCAAGATGACGTATCCATCTCTTTGCGACTCTATGGACTTGTAGCCCGCCAGGCTCCTCTGTCCTTGGGATTCTCCAGGCAAGAATACTGGAGAGGACTGTGGTTCTGTTCTCCAGGGGATCCTCCTGGTCCAGGTCTCCTGCTCCATAGGCAGATTTTCTGCCATCTGAGCCACCAGGGAAGTCCAAGATGATGGAACATGTAACTAAGGTTTAGAAACAGAAATCACTCCTTCAGAACTTCCCTGATGGTCTAGTGGTTAAGAGCCTGCCTTCCAATGCAGGGACACGGGTTCAATCCCTGGTTGCAAAACTAATGACACAGGGCAATTAAACCCCTGCCACAACTAGAGAGAAACCAGTGCACTGGAACAGAAGAGTCCACCTGCCACAATGAAGACAAGATACAGCCAGAAGTAAACAAACAAACGTATATCTTTTAAAAGTTGTCTGATAATCTGATAAAAAATAAAACCCATCTTAAAACAGAAAAAGCAGTCTCTCAATGCCCAACATTCCCCATCACTCATCACCCCTTATAAAAAAGTCACTCCTTCAAAACTGCATGCCATATTGTCATAATCATAATGAAATATTCCCTTTTCATGTAAATCTGTATGTAAAAGAATCGACCAAATAAATCAAATAGCTATAATAAAAATGCACAGATTACATAATCAAAACAAAACCCCAAAGAATAATTCATTTAAAATAACCAACTTTGGTCATGTTACATGATGAAGATCGTTCTTTTAATGATCTTTTTTTCTGCTTTCCTTGCATATTTTTACTTTTTATTTTTGTAACTGGTCATTAATGAATAATGATGGACAAAAAAGTTGATTTGCTTCTTTCATCATAACTTTTGGTAAATATTTTAGACATTTTCATGTAACCATACCAAATACACGCTAGGATCACAACACAGTGAGAAGTACAACTGTCCACATACCAAATACATGCTAGGATCATAACACAGTGAGAAGCACATTGTCCACAGCAGAAGGACTGAATATGCTTTCTCCACTTTGGAAATTACAGGCATCGTTGCTTCTATCCTTCCCAAGACATCAAAACTACTTTCTACTTTCATATGATTTATGGCTAAAAGTATGAGAGATGGTACAAAGATCCTGTGCCAAATTCCCATATGGCATATAATACAGCCAAACTGTGAAAAACTTGTAAATGTGTGAAGATCAGATTCATCAAAGAAAGGAACAAGAGGGTTCCAGAGACTGAGCAGGAAACTAGCCAGATAATTTTTAATAGGCATGTAATTCCAAAGCAGCAGTAATGAATGTGGTCCTGCCTCTGAACATGCAACACTTGAGTTAAATGTAAGGGTAGTCAGCAAGAAATTACACAGAGATGATTTGGTACACCATCAATCAACCCTATTTATTCTTTCATTAATCTGCCTTTTTTTCTTTTTAGACTGAAGCTGAAATTGATATCTTAACTTCTTAAGTGATTTCAAAACAGATAAAATTACATGTTTGGAAAGTCCCAATAAATACTAAAATAACTATAATTACAATGGAATATTGCAAATAAAAAGGCAAGAAGCTCTTTGAAAATATATATATATATGTTGCTTAATACCATCATGAAATATGTCAACCAAAATGAATAAGCAAGTGTTTATCACATCACAAATTTAAACACACAAAGATGTTGACTATCTTTGCACAGATTTCCTGAGTTCAATTCAAACATTATTTACTATCTACAGAAAATAGATTAGATAAAACTAACATTCTGAAACAAGAACTTGAGTAAACGGTAAAGTGTAGGAAATGCAAACAAAAATCAATAGAGGAAATACGAGATTATAACTTGAGAGTTTTACTACAAAGGAGGGAAGCTAGGGAGATCATGCTGAGAAGCTAGAGAGGTCATGCTGAGTTGATATGGCTCAAGCAGAAAATAAGAGAACAAAAAGCTGGAAAAGGAAGCTGGGGTCATGGTGCAGAGAACCCCGAGTGACAGGGAAAAGAAGACAGACTGTACATAAGAGCTGGAAATCTACTTATAATATTAAGAGTACAAGAGTGATAGAGCTGTGATTTGGGATGATTTATCTAGTTGTCTGAATAAGTAAGAAGTGATTAAATATCAAGAAGCTGAATGAAATGGCTATTAAATTGAAGAAAATGAGACATGACCAGAATGTGAAAATGGTAAAGCAATGATTATGAATATGGTAAGATAATGGAGAGGGCAGAATCTTTAAGAATTAGCTACTAATTCTAAAAACGGGTTAAAATTAAATAAAGAGACAGGGATAAATACATGCTTTTGTCATTAACAGAAATTAACAGACACTTCCAAAAGTGAAGTTATCTGTGTGTTAATTGTGTCCGAATCTTTGCAACCCTAGGCTCCGCTTTCCATGGAATTTTCCAGGCAAGAATACTCGAGTGGGCTGCTATTTCCTTCTCCAGGGGATCTTCCCAACCCAGGGATTGAACCCAGGTCTCCTGCATTGAAGGCAGATTCTTAACCACTGAGCCACCAGGGAAACCCATTATCTGGAGCATGCTAAATTCATTAGGTCAAAAAGATGCCCAGTTATATATCAAACAAGTAGTGGCAAGTGCAAGGCTAATTCGTAAGTACAGAGTTTGCAGCATAATTCATAGATGTACTTGACATAGAGGACACAGAATAAGCCTACATCCAAAGCATCCAGGATAATCCCTTGGTAACTCAGAGACCAAAGAAGCATTCAGAGAAATTGGCAGAAGACCTAGCAAAGTTGCTAACATGGTGCCACAGACAAAGAGGATTTCCAAATGGTAATATGAACAAGAGTGTCAAACTTTAAAGAAGGAAGGGAAGATTTTGCAATTACTACAATGCTGGAAAACACTGGATAACACTTTCCTTGTTAGGAGAATCATCTTAGAAGAGAATTTAGACAGATACAAAGCCACAGTGTTGATGGCCCAAGCGGTCAGAAAGCAGAAGCAAGATAATCTCCAGTTATTTCCTATGTACAACCTCAGATATGTCTCAGACATTCAAACTTCTTTAAAAGATAAACAACTGATAATTGTATCAGCCAACCAGCAAACACGTTTATAACAATATTAACAAGCTTTTACCTTCTTGTGATTCTTGTAAACATTTCTGTGAGCAAATCCCTTTCCACAGAGTTTGCACTTATAAGGTTTATCTTCACTGTGTATCACTTTGTGAGCACCCACTTGGTCAAGCCTCTTGAAAGATTTATTACAAATCTCACAATTATAGGGTCGTTTTTCTGTAAAAAAAAAAAAAAATGAGTGGAGACAATCTCATATCTATACAGGTAAAGGATAAAAAGGGAAATAGCCTTCCTTGCATTATTAATTCTTATGGACAAGTCAACAAAAATATCATTCAAACAACTGGAAAAAATCTATTACCCAATCTGTTAGATATGTGAGCCAACTCAAAACTCACAGAACATGAGCTTGCTCTTTTACTGACATATTCTGCCAATTAAATGTTTAAAGTAGCTTAGGTATAAAGTTTTAATTCAAGGAAAAAATTCTACTTCCAGATGAAAACCCTACTGACTGGTATGAGCTGAAGTCAGGGTCACAACTCCGAACGTAAAGGGCGAGTGGTCTGACAGAGATAGAAGTAAAAGACAGACCTGCCTCCTACATGGCCAAGGGTCCCATGAGGCCAAGCTTCCAATCTTAGCAGGAATGACACACTTAGGTTGCTGTGTAAAATCCATATGTATAAAATATCCATGTAATGTTGACAACTAGATTTTTCAAGCAAAGCATATCTGAAGGCCACCGGGTTTTGATCTATTTTCATTTGCCAAAAACATCCGTATCTGTCTCCATATAAAGTGGCTATTCAAATGCATCCTGAGTTCAGTGGCCTCAAAGTACAGACATTCTAAACTTCAGAGACATCATTAAGCAAAAATTACTTTCAGAGCTGGATGTTTTTAAGTCTGTATAACAGACCTTGCATTCAAACATGCTTAAAATGAAATTACAGCTTTGAAAACTTAAGATTCTCAAAATGTATTTGTAAATTTCTCATTAACATTTATTAGTACCTCAGTTACAATGTGAACATATCTAGAAACGTTGGGACTCTGATTATTGAATCCCTGCTAAATGTCAGACACTGTGCTAGCAGGGTACGTAGATGATCTCATTTAACCTTCACAGCAATTCTGAAATGTAGGATATCTTTACACAGATGAAGAACATGGAAACTAAGGCTCAAGGAGGATTTGTTGCTATCGTTTAGTCGCTCAGTGGTGTCCGACTCTTTGTGATCCCATGGACTGCAGCATGCCAGGCTTCCCTGTCCTCCACGATCTCCCAGAGCTTGGTCAAACACATGTTCATTGAGTTGGTGATGCTATCCAACCATCTCATCCTCTGTCATCCCCTTCTCCTCCCACCTTTAATCATTCCCAGAATCAGGGTCTTTTCTAGTGAGTAAGCTCTTTGCATTAGGTGGGCAAAGTATTGGAGCTTCAGCTTTAGTCACAGGAGTATACAACAAATTAAATGATAAATCTGAAGATTTTTGATTTCATTTAGTCCAACCACATTTACTTCAGAAATAAACTAAGGTCTAGAGAAGTTAAGTAACTTGTTCAGAATCATGTGGTCAGTCAGTGGCCAAGCCAGAACTAATAGCCAGGTCTCCTGATTACCCCCTTCTCAGAGCTAAAAATGACAAGGTGAAGCTTTTGTACTGATTTCAGTATAAATGGAAAAATATGTTTTACCTGAGTGGGTGATCATATGACGCTTTAGCTGATTAGCTGAAATGAATTTCTTCATACATTCTTGACAATCAAATATCTCATGAATCTGCCAAAGGGTAAATTAACAGTTAACCAGCCGAGCCACAAAACTATATGGGACTCAAGTATAAGCATGTGGACAGTTGCCATTACAATACCTAAACTATGCATTATAATTCAGCCCTGATTTGTTCACATTATCCTATATAAGAAATGAAAATGCAATAGATGGGGAAACAGTGGAAACAGTGTCAGACTTTATTTTGGGGGGCTTCAAAATCACTGCAGATGGTGACCACAATCATGAAATTAAAAGANACTAAGGCTCAAGGAGGATTTGTTGCTATCGTTTAGTCGCTCAGTGGTGTCCGACTCTTTGTGATCCCATGGACTGCAGCATGCCAGGCTTCCCTGTCCTCCACGATCTCCCAGAGCTTGGTCAAACACATGTTCATTGAGTTGGTGATGCTATCCAACCATCTCATCCTCTGTCATCCCCTTCTCCTCCCACCTTTAATCATTCCCAGAATCAGGGTCTTTTCTAGTGAGTAAGCTCTTTGCATTAGGTGGGCAAAGTATTGGAGCTTCAGCTTTAGTCACAGGAGTATACAACAAATTAAATGATAAATCTGAAGATTTTTGATTTCATTTAGTCCAACCACATTTACTTCAGAAATAAACTAAGGTCTAGAGAAGTTAAGTAACTTGTTCAGAATCATGTGGTCAGTCAGTGGCCAAGCCAGAACTAATAGCCAGGTCTCCTGATTACCCCCTTCTCAGAGCTAAAAATGACAAGGTGAAGCTTTTGTACTGATTTCAGTATAAATGGAAAAATATGTTTTACCTGAGTGGGTGATCATATGACGCTTTAGCTGATTAGCTGAAATGAATTTCTTCATACATTCTTGACAATCAAATATCTCATGAATCTGCCAAAGGGTAAATTAACAGTTAACCAGCCGAGCCACAAAACTATATGGGACTCAAGTATAAGCATGTGGACAGTTGCCATTACAATACCTAAACTATGCATTATAATTCAGCCCTGATTTGTTCACATTATCCTATATAAGAAATGAAAATGCAATAGATGGGGAAACAGTGGAAACAGTGTCAGACTTTATTTTGGGGGGCTTCAAAATCACTGCAGATGGTGACCACAATCATGAAATTAAAAGACACTTACTCCTTGGAAGGAAAGTCATGACCAACCTAGATACCATACTGAAAAGCAGATAATTACTTTGCCAACAAAGGTCCGTCTAGTCAAGGCTGTGGTTTTTCCTGTGGTCATGTATGGATGTGAGTGTTGGACTGTGAAGAAAGCTGAATGCCAAGGAATCGATGCTTTTGAACTGTGGTGTTGAAGAACACTCTTGAGAGTCCCTTGGACTGCAAGGAGAGCCAACCAGTCCAGCCTAAAGGAGATCAGTCCTAGGACTGATGTTAAAGCTGAAACTCCAATATTTTGGCCACCTCATACGAAGAGTCGACTCATTGGAAAAGACCCTGATGCTGGGAGGGACTGGGGGCAGGAGGAGATGGGGACAACCAAGGATGAGATGG
>SJYW01001905.1:281516-311601 GCA_006410735.1 Raphicerus campestris | reverse complement strand
CCTAAAGGAGATCAGTCCTAGGACTGATGTTAAAGCTGAAACTCCAATATTTTGGCCACCTCATACGAAGAGTCGACTCATTGGAAAAGACCCTGATGCTGGGAGGGACTGGGGGCAGGAGGAGATGGGGACAACCAAGGATGAGATGGCTGGATGGCATCACCCACTCGGACATGAGTTTGAGTAAACCCTGGGAGTTTGTGATGGACAAGGAGGCCTGGTGTGCTGCGATTCATGGGGTTGTGAAGAGTCAGACACAACTGAGTGACTGAACTGAACTGAATGAACATTAAAAAATGTAAAACTGTATGATATTTAAATATGTAAAACAGATGACTTATTTCTAAAGTACATAAAAAGTTTATACTCTGCAAAAAATTATACCTAATATATATTAACTCTCTGTTATACACAAATTTGGACTTGGAAATATGCCAAAATTTGGCATATTTGGAATGGATATGGAAATGGAATGGAAAAACTTGCCATTAAAAATATTCCTTTCCAGTAGTCAACACTACTTAAAAGTTAAACATATGTAGTAAAGATCTAAATATTAATTACCATGAAAGACAAAGATATGATTCTGAAAACTGTGCGTGTAGCTCACAACAATACTTCTACAGGATAGGAGGCTAAAAATCCTCAAATTTTATTAGTTTTTATGAGTTTCATAAAAAATATATACATAAGGGGTATAACTTTAGCAATCAACCAGCTAAATAAAGGTTACAACTAAGTTCAGCTCTTTCTCTCCCAGATACTAAATTAGAGAAACTGGATAGGCAATATGAAAAGAAGTTTAGTTTGTTATCGTAACTATGTAAAAAGAGCAATGTGCTGCAAGCAGCCTAATATTAGAACTGTTGATCATCCCAATGAAGAAGAGCTTCCTACTGTTTTGCTGAAGACTGAAAACTCGTCTTGGTGAAATCGTGTTTCTGTTTCAAACTCATTCAAGTTAGAGCTCACAAAACTAAACCCCATACAAGCACTGGCCATTCTGAAGGACACCAAGGTATTATGGCTATCCTTGCAGAATATCCAAGGGCCACCACAGAGTAGAAGCCAAGGGAGAAGACCCTGAATTGAGACAGCAAGAAGTAAAGAGAGGAGGACTGGAAAACGGCTCCCTGGACCTAAGTGACCATGGAAGGGACACGCAGAAGACGGCACCGGGAAGGGAAACAGAAGCTGGTGCAAGGCTGACAGATCCCTAGTCTGCAGTGTGAGTCTCAATCCTATACCCAACCACATGGCAGTCTGAGGCTGCCATCAGCCTTCTGCTTCTGTCAGGTCTGATTCTTGGAGAGTCAGTGAACAGAAATGGGAAAAGCAGAGAAAAGATAAACGAGAGAGCAGAATGAAGTCATTCCACTGGACTCTGACATAGATCTTTGCTTATATGTGGTGGCTTCTAACCTTGAAGGCAGATGTACAGGGTCCAAAGAGTCCTATGGTTTCTCAGAAAACAGGGTGGGCTATACACAAGTACTCAGAAGGAGGCAAGGACACCACAGTACAGAAGGGAAGCCTTCAGTTTAAGAAATTTTAAAGGGCACCTCTTCAACCATCAAAGATCCTCATAGCAATGAAATGAAGTGTACTGTTTGTTTAAAGATAATAAGAACAGATTCATATTCTTACACTCTGTAACATATATATTTTATAATAACAAGCTACAAACTCATGACATGCCTTCTGAGACATACATAAATGAAAACATGTTTATTTTTATTTTCAATGTTGTATTTATATTACTATATACAAATTTTAAATTATTTATCCATACAAAACTGGCAGCTGTTGCTGCTGCTGCTAAGTCGCTTCAGTCATGTCTGACTCTGTGCGACCCCATAGACGGCAGCCCACCACGTTCCCCCATCCCTGGGAATCTCCAGGCAAGAACACTGGAGTGGGTTGCCATTTCCTTCTCCAATGCATGAAAGTGAAAAGTGAAAGTGAAGTCAGTCATTCAGTCGTGTCCCACTCTTAATGACCCCATGGACTGCAGCCTACCAGGCTCCTCCATCCATGGGATTTGCCAGGCAAGAGTACTGGAGTGGGGTGCTATTGTTTTCTCCAATGGCAGCTGTTAAACTACTACAAAATATAGTTGTTTACTTAACTCTCACTGCTTTTGTAGAGAAGGAAATGGCAACCCACTCCAGTATTCTTGCCTAGAAAATTCGATGGACAGTGGGCTACAGTCCATGGGGTTGCAAAGGGTCAGACACGACTGCATGATTGACCACGCTTGGCTTTCAATGAAACATTTTTAAAGGCTGAACTGAACTTTGATATTTCTAAAATTATAAAATACAATATTTACATGAAAGCACTTTTGTGTTGACTCTCTTATTCATTGAGGAAAACTCAACCAAAGATATTTTCAAAACTCCTATAAAAGTTTAATAAAACAGATTTAAAGTGACAATGATACTAATTATGCCTAATGCTAAGTAAAGGCATAAACATTATAAAATGTTTATAGCTTACTAAATAGATATGAAGAATAACAACTCATAATCTGATGTCCCAAATTAAGTAAGTTCCAAGAAGGATCGTATTAGATCTTATTGTAATATAGGACAGGACATAGTAATATAAAGTGTTAGTCGAGTTTTTGTTCAGTCTAAGTCGCGTCCAGCCTTTTGTGACCCTGTGAACTGTGCACGGGGTTCTCTGTCCTTCACTATCTCCCAGAGTTTGCTGAAACTCATATCCATTGAGTCAGTTTTGCCATCCAACCCATCTCCTCCTCTGTCACCCTCTTCTCCTCCTGCCCTCAATCTATCCAGTATCTGGGTCTTTTCAGTGAGTCAGCTCTCGGCATCAGGTAGGGAAAGTATTAGAGTTTCAGACATAGAGTCAGTTCTTCCAATAGTCAAGGTTGATTTCTTCCATGACTGACAGGTCTGATCTCCTTGCAGTCTAAGGGACTCTCAAGAGTCTTCTCCAGCACCACAGTTTGAAAGCATTAATTATTCAATGCTCTGTCTTCTTTATTGTCCAACACTCTCATTTGTACATGAATACTGGAAAAACCATAGATATGACTACAAGGACCTTTGTCAGCAAAGTGATGTCTCCCCCATTTTAATATGCTGTTTGCTGAAATCATACTGGTTATATTCTTTGCAGCTGAAGAAGGAGAAGCTCTAATCTAAACAGTCAGCAAAAACAAGACTGGGAGCTGACTGTGGCTCAGATCATGACCTCCACATTGCCAAATTCAGACTTAAATTGAAGAAAGTAGGGAAAACCATTAGACCATTCAGGTATGACCTAAATCAAATCCCTTATGATTATACGTGGAAGTGACAAATAGATTCAGGGGATTATATCTGATAGACAGAGTGCCTGATGAGCCATGCACAGAGGTTCATGATATTGTAAAAGAGACAGGGATCAAGACCATCCCCAAGGAAAAGAAATGCAAAAAGGCAAAATGGTAGTCTGAGGAAGCCTTACAAATGGCTAAGAAAAGAAGACAAGTGAAAGGCAAAGGAGAAAAGAAAAAATATACCCATTTGAAGGCAGAGTTCCAAAGAACAGAGGTAAGAAAGCCTTCCTCAGTGATCCATGCAAAGAAATAAAGGAAAACAACAGACTGGAAAAGACTAGAGATCTCTTCAAGAAAATCAGAGATACCAAGGGAACATTTCATGCAAAGATGGGCTCGATAAAGGACAGAAATGGTATGGACCTAACAGAAGCAGAAGATATGAAGAAGAAGTGGCAAGAATACACAGAAGAACTGTACAAAAAAGGTCTTCACAACACAGAAAATGACAATGGTGTGATCACTCACCTAGAGCCAGACATCCTAGACTGTGAAGTCAAGTGGGCCTTAGGAAGCTATGGAGGTGATAGAATTCCAGCTGAGCTATTTCAAATCCTAAAAGATGATGCTGTAAAACTGTTGCACTCAATACACCAGCAAATTTGGAAAACTCAGCAGTGGCCACAGGACTGGAAAAGGTCAGTTTTCATTCCCATCCCAAAGAAAGGCAATGCCAAAGAATGTTCAAATTACCACACAATTGCACTCATCTCACACCTAGGACAGTAATGCTCAAAATTCTCCAAGTCAGGCTTCAACAATATGTGAACTATGAACTTCCAGATGTTCAAGCTGGATTTAGAAAAGGCAGAGGAACCAGTAATCAAATTGCCCACTTTCACTGAATCACCAAAAAACCAAGAGAGTTCCAGAAAAATATCTACTTCTGCTTTTTTGACTATGCCAAAGCCTTTGACTGTGTGTATCACAACGAACAGTGGAAAATTCTTAAAGAGATGGGAATGCCAGACCACCTTACCTGCCTCCTGAGAAAACTGCATGCAGGTCAGGAAGCAACAGTTAGAACTGGACATGGAACAAAAGAATGGTTCCAAATAGGAAAAGGAGTACATCAAGGCTGTATACTGTCACCCTGCTTATTTAACTTATATGCAGAGTACATCATGAGAAATGCTGGGCTAGATGAAGAACAAGCTGGAATCAAGATTGCTGTGAGAAATATCAATAATCTCAGATAGGCAGATAACACCACCCTTATGGCAAAAAGCGAAGAAGAACTAAAGAGCCTCTTGATGAAAGTGTTTGAAAGAGGAGAGTGAAAAAGTGGCTTAAAGCTCAATATTCAGAAAACTAAGATCATAGCATTCAGTCCCATCACTTCATGGCAAATCAATGGGAAATGGTGGAAACAGCGGCAGACTTTTCGGGGCTCCAAAATCACTGCAGATGTTGACTACAGCCATGAAATTAAAAGACACTTGCTCCTTGGAAGAAATGCTATGACCAACCCAGACAGCATATTAAAAAGCAACGACATTACTTTGCCAGCAAAGATCCATTCAGTCAATGCTATAGTTTTCCCAGTGATCATGTATGGATGTGAGAGCTGGGCTACAAAGAAAGGTGAAGGTGAAGGTGAAGTCGCTCAGTCGTGTCCGACTCTTGGCAACCCCATGGACAGTAACCTACTAGGCTTCTCTGTCCATGGGATTCTCCAGGCAAGAATACTGGAGTGGATTGCCGTCTCCTTCTCCAGGGGATGTTCCCAACCCAGGGATCGAACCTGGGTCACCCACATTGGAGGTAGATGCTTTAACCCCAAAGAATTCATGCTTTTGAACTGTGGTGTTGGAGAAGATTCTTGAGAGTCCTTTGGACTGCAAGGACATCCAACCAGTCAATCCTAAATGAAATCAGTCCTGAATATTAATTGGAAGGACTAATGCTGAATCTGAAACTCCATACTTTGGCCCTGTGATGCAAAGAATTGACTCATTGGAAAAGACCCTGATGCTGGGAAAAATTGACGGCAGGAGGAGAAGCGGACAACAGAGGATGAGACTGTGGGATGACAATACAGGTCATGAGTTTGAGCAAATTTTCATGATGGACCGGGAAGCCTGGCATGCTGCAGTCCATGGGGTCACAAAGAGTCGTACATGACTGAGTGACTGAACTCAGGTTTGTCACAGCTTTTCTTCCAAGGAGCAAGTTTCATGGCTACAGTTACCATCCACAGAGATTTTGGAGCCCAAGAATATAAAATCTATCCCTGTTTCCACTTTTTCCCTATCTATTTGCCATGAAGTAATAGGGCTGGATGCTATGATCTTAGTTTTTTGAATGTTGAATCAAGACTATAACATAAATGTGGCATATTCATAGATTACTATCTGCTGTTTAGGTGAAATACTACCACCAAACTCTGTTAGACATTAGACATACCCAACTATAAAAATAGGGCTTCCCTGGTGGCTCAAAGGTAAAGAGTCCGCCTGGGAATGAAAGGGATGCGGGTTTGACCCCTGGGTTGGAAAGATTCCCTGGAGAAGGAAATGGCAAATCACTGCAGTACTCTTGCCTCAGAAATGCCAGGACAGAGGAGTCTGCTGGGCTACAGTACATGGGGTTGCAAAGGTAGGACACAACTTAGTGACTAAAGAGCAACAACTGTAAGAATAGACTCAAAAATAGAGTCTGTAGAAGCTGCCTGTGGATTCAGAAAGGGTACGTCAAAGGAGCTATGCTGTGATGGACAAAGAGCTACACTGAGCTACCAAGTTGTTAACATTCTGCAGAGACAACTTGGAGACTGTATTCCACCACCAGGTGGGATTTGAATCTATCTATAGAGATATTCCCTGGGGGTAAAATTCTTCTATTATGAAGAATACAAATGGAAAAGAGGGCATTTTTCAGAATTATGTCCCACAACCAACTTTGCTGAAATATTCTACTTGGCAAAATCTTAAATTTGGTAAAACATCTTAAAACTTTCTAAAATCAGGGAAAGAAAACAAAGAATTATAGCAGCAGGAGTATATTTAGAAAATGTCTATTCAGCTGGATTTTACACTTTTTGTCTCAGAGTAGGTTCTGCTTCAGGAGTTTTTAGGGTGATGGGGAGAAAAAGAGACGTAAAAGAAGCAGTATCTAGATTGGATTCTGCGCTAAACTTCTTTTAGAAAGTAGCTTCAGTGCTTGCTCCAGTAGCACTTATGCTTAATTTGGAATGATAGAGAAGATAAGCATGGTCCTCAAATATGAATTACAAGATGTGTATAAGAGACAGGTTATATCCTGCATGTTAAATGATTGGATCTTTAGGGAGAAAATATGGAACGAGCAGTGGACAGAGTGAGGACTGTGGGTGTCACAGTCTGTCACTAACCCTCCGTGGAGCATGGAGCCTCTCATTTAAGTATGACATGGAGCTGACCAGTGTTCTCCAGTTCCCTAAGTGCCATGAAACTACTTTGTTTTTTCAGTTNTGGAAACTGAAAAAACAAAGTAGTTTCATGGCACTTAGGGAACTGGAGAACACTGGTCAGCTCCATGTCATACTTAAATGAGAGGCTCCATGCTCCACGGAGGGTTAGTGACAGACTGTGACACCCACAGTCCTCACTCTGTCCACTGCTCGTTCCATATTTTCTCCCTAAAGATCCAATCATTTAACATGCAGGATATAACCCTAGATATCTTAATAACTTAACTATCTTATATGTTATAGGTTAAATCCACAGCCTAAACTGGTTGAAGATATTATACTATCATATTAATTTTAAGATCTGTCAATTTATTTTGGAATATATCTATACACAAACAAAGAGACAAATTCAATTTATAAACTATAATGTAAAATTTTACTTCCACTGGTACCATCTCTTCTTCTTTAGTATTAAATGATTAAAAAACAGTATCATATGCTCATAGATATCCTGAAAAACCCATATGTGAAATCAGGAAATAATTACTTGCATCTTTGTTATAGTAATATATAAAATACATTTTTGGACTCTCCCATGATATGAACAAAAATCTAAATTCTATTTTAACTCTATTCTGTCATAAATTTGATTAACAAGCGCCAATGCTGTTAGGGTTAATAGCTGCCTTTTTTTCCAAGTTAACTTTCATATTAAAATAGTAACTTAGTAAACTGTTTTATGTTTATTAGAAAATGTATTAAATTTATTTTCTCTTAATACAGTTGACCACTGAACAACAGAGGGGTCTGCGGGTTAGACCCACTGCACTGCCACTCCCACTCCTCCTCACCTGCCCTTTCAGTGGAAAAGCTGTGTAACTTTACAGTGGACCCCTCCACATCTGCAAATTCAACCAATCCCTGACTGTATAGTACTGGAATACTATTAACAGAAAAATGCTGTAAGTAGACCAACACAGCTCAAGCCTGTGCTGTTCTAGGGTGAACTGTGTAAGCATTTGTTTCTGCTGACAACACTCTGCCATTTTTGTACATTATTTTAAGCTTTTCAAAATAACAGAGCTCTTGTCTTTGTTTTCCAGACTTAAATATAATACACATACATTTCAGGCTAAACGTCACTGTAGAGTATATTATAAATATACAAAAATATTGTGGTTTCCTCAAATACATAATATTTCCTGAGCAAACAGTAACTGGTGAAGCATGAAAACAGCATGAGGTATTATAATGAGGGGCTTAGACACTATACTGCATTGGAGAAATATTTCTACTTATTCTGAATAACAATAAACAATTCGAAGTATTTTTTTGCAAGAGCTGGCTTTTCTGTGTATCGGTCTTGCTTTTTAGAGTACACTGTGTGCCTAGTCTCTCAGTCATGTCCAACTCTGTGACCCCATGGACTGTAGTGTGCCAGGCTCCTCTGTCCATGGGGATTCTCCAGGCAAGAATACTGGAGTGAATTGCCATGTACTTTGCTAGGCGATCTTCCTGACCCAGGAATCAAACTGAGGTCTCCTGCACTGCAGGTGGATCCTTCACCAGCTAAGCTTCCAGGGAAGCCCCTTACAGTATATTAGTATAAAATTAATGACAAAGCTCTGTCTTCACAATATATAAAGCAATTAAAATTTTTCCTGGTGACACTGTGGTTAAAGGTCTTACACTGTGATGAACATTAGTTTTTATTTTACTGACCTTCCTATGTTCCTGTAGGCTTGATGCTGAAGAACACTTCTTATTGCACACTGAACATATGAGTTTTTTCTTAGGATCCCCTGAAGAAAAACACAAATGAAATAAAATACCATCATGATTTACATGAAACTATTAAGAGGTGCATTAGCTAAGTATTTCTAGGTGATATATAGTTTCTAAAAGGGTATTTCATCTTCTTCACTTGTAACTCCAAAATTGTCAGTTTTGTAAATATATCTNTAAAATACCATCATGATTTACATGAAACTATTAAGAGGTGCATTAGCTAAGTATTTCTAGGTGATATATAGTTTCTAAAAGGGTATTTCATCTTCTTCACTTGTAACTCCAAAATTGTCAGTTTTGTAAATATATCTATCCATTAAATTCAGGTAAAAAATAGGCTATATTTTGAAACTGTTCTTTCAAAATCTGAGTACTATTTTGCTTGGTATACTACTTTCTACATATGTAACATGGGCTTTTCACCTCTGCATATACTAATTTAGTATAAAAAGAGTAAAGCACACTTTAATGAAAAATTAAAATTAATCAAATGTATACATAAAACATTGGATTTATTCACTTATAAGCTGATTTTGCCACTTGCTTTATATTTAACAGAATATTTTATTTAATCAGCTGGGTTTTTAAAAATGGAATTCATAGGTTATTCTTTTCAGCACTACAAGCTTGCAAGATCATTGAGTATATAATTAACCATCTTAATGTTAAAAACCAGAATAAAGTAAGATCAAGAACAGTAAAACATTACATGACATTCATAATATTACACAAATCCTACAAAGATCAATTTTTGTCTTCCTCATAGTGATTATAATTATAGTAGGTCATTTCAAATTTCACAGTTGGCTATAAAAAAACAAAAGAATGAATGAAACAAGACTTTCAAATACAATGTAATAACAATACCATATATGTAACCACGGGATATTTTTTCAACTTTTAATTGATTTCAAAGAATGAATAAAGTAAGCAATTAATAAAATGAACTATCATGCATCCATCACTTGGCCCCCAAATGACTAATCCACACCTATTCCTGTCACAACCTCAACCCTAGCCAGTCCTTTCCTTTTCCCTTTTTTTGCAAAAAATCTAAAATCAGTAGAAAACAAGCTAACAAAATTGTTTTTTAAAGACTGTGTTTATGAGAGAGGAATACCTTCAGAAAAAGTAACATTAATTGTTGTCTTATCACTCGATATTTATGTCATATAATGCACTATTTTTAACATGTTAAATAGTATAGCCAAGAAAAATTTTCTTGGTGATTGACGTAATATGGCCAATAAAGGACAAAATTCTCCTGAGCAAANAATACCTTCAGAAAAAGTAACATTAATTGTTGTCTTATCACTCGATATTTATGTCATATAATGCACTATTTTTAACATGTTAAATAGTATAGCCAAGAAAAATTTTCTTGGTGATTGACGTAATATGGCCAATAAAGGACAAAATTCTCCTGAGCAAAATGAGTATTTTACAACGTCTATATATTAAAACACGAAGGGCCACTGAGAAAGAATATACCCTCTTTCCCAGCTTCCGTAAAAGACAACGCATTAAAGTACTGCACTCAATATGTCATCAAATTTGGAAAACTTTGCAGTGGACAAGTGACTGGAAAAGATTAGTTTTCATTACAATCCAAAAGAAAGACAACATCAAAGAATGTTCAAACTACCGCACAATGGCACTCATTTTAAATGTTAGAAAGGTAATGCTCAAAATCCTTCAAGATAGGCTCCAAAACCAAGAACCAAGAACTTCCAGATGCACAAGCTGAATTTAGAAAAGGCAGAGGAATCAGAGATCAAATTATAAACATCCACCAGATCATAGAAAAAGCCAAAGAATTCTAGAAAATCATCTAGATTTCTGCTTCATTGACTATGCTGAAGCCTTTGACTTTGCGGATCACAACAAACTATGGAAAACTCTCAAAGAAATCAGAATACCAGACTATCTGACCTGTCTCCTGAGAAACCTGTATGCAGGTCAGGAAGCAACAGTTAGAACCGGACATGGAACAACTGACTGGTTCCAAATTGGGAAAGGAGTATGTCAAGGCTGTATATTGTCACCCTGCTTATTTAACTTATATGCAGAGTACATCATGAGAAACTGTGGGCTGGAAGAAGCACAAGCTGGAATCAAGATTGTCGGGAGAAATATCAATAACCTCAGGTATGCAGATTACNTTTGTCTTTCTAGAGTAAAGGGTTCTACAACCATATGTACAAACACTGCTTTTTTTCATTATTCTGAATATGGAATATTCTTTTCCCAAATATCCATGTAGTTCACAGACAAAAGAGATGAAGCAAGAGAGGCTATGAATGAGGGGCAGACTGTGTACCAATTCCAGCAAAATATATGCATGTGGCCTTTGGTTGAAATACAGTAAGTTTCATATTTTATAGAATCCACAACATAGAAAAATAAAAAACTTCCCTATATATATTCACTCCTACAAAATCACCATGAGTTTTCAGAATCAGTAATATTTTAATATCTAAGACCAACTACAAGAAATCTTAAAGAAATTATGCTTATAGCACAGTCTGAAGACCACATGCCTAATAACAAGAATGTAAGTTTCCAGAGTTTTAGTGCACATCTGGTTTTTTACTTAGTTCAGCAAAGTTAACTTTAAAAATGACATAAAAGATTTGTTATAATACATTGCAGACAAAGATGGGGGAAATTAAGAACAGCATTTTAAACCATAACAGCTATTAAAAAGCAAAAACTATGAAGAGACAGGTCTATCAAAGTTATGACTGCCTTTTGCAAGGCCCAAGTATAAAGAAAGTATAAGAATTCAGAAAAATGCCATCTTCTCTACATCAGTCATGTATCATTCAAAAGGAGAGAGAAGTCAGGACACTGTGAAGTCTCAGTGCTGCTCCTCGTTCTGAAGCTGTATTTCACAAGGCCATACCTCCTGCCACCCTGAGCTTTCATACATGGCTAGTACTGAGAGTCAGCCCAAACCGGTGATGTGCAGTTGGACCCAGCAGTCATGCTTATACGAGCTTTCCCAACTAGCATTAAAGGAGACACTTTTTGGACACTGAATAAATATAGGAAACAGAAGCTGAGTTCCAACTATTCTTTTCCCCTGCACGTGAGAATAAACAGGATAGAAGAAAAGAAATAACACTTTCCTCCTATCCAGAAAGACATTTCCACCCGTAAGCCACCAGCAATAGTAATCACTTGAGAAAAATATCAGTACAGAAGGATATGAGAAGTGCCATGACCCTCAGTCTCCTTTAAGGAAAAGAGACTGAAGGAAACATATCATTAACTCTGAAAATATTAATCTGTTCAATTCAGTGCAACAGATTCAACCCCTAAACCAAAATGCATTTACTGTGTGTTAGGCAGGTGAAATCAAAGTAACAAAGCTTCTAACTGTTTAGCTATTCTTTAGCTAACCATTAGAAAAAATTCAAATTGTATCTGCTTTATAAATCCAAATATATTCAATTTGCATGTCAAAACATAGCCAGTAATCTTCTCCAATATAGGAGAAATGTAAGAGTTTTTTAAAAATTAATTTTACTGTGAAAATATTAAGGCAGAAGAGCCATCAGTTAATAGTTTTTAAATATATCTACCATAAGAGAAATTTCACATGCTGAAGCATTAAAATTACTACTTAAAATATTAATTCTTAATACATCTGGCTACCAAGTACAAACAGATTCTAGCTTAGGTTTCCAGTTATGATTAATTCAGAAATGNGCAGAAGAGCCATCAGTTAATAGTTTTTAAATATATCTACCATAAGAGAAATTTCACATGCTGAAGCATTAAAATTACTACTTAAAATATTAATTCTTAATACATCTGGCTACCAAGTACAAACAGATTCTAGCTTAGGTTTCCAGTTATGATTAATTCAGAAATGGGAAAAACGATGACTATCACTGAAATCAACTTAAAAAGAAATAATGTTCAGTGAAAGAAAAAACATTCCACTTCCAGAGCTCTACATCTGTGTGAAATACAATGGAAAAGCAAGCTCTGTCCTTGAGAGTGAGAATTAAGAACAGACCACAGCCGCCTGGGGAGAGGAGGCCCCTTTAAACACGGCCCTCTGATGACTCCTCACCAGTGTGGACGTTTTCCTGGTGTCTCCTCAGGGCTTCCTTGCTCTTCAGCCTCTTCCCACAGCTGTCCGCCTTACACACAAACCTGGCATCTCCCTGGCACGTCTCCTGGTGCTGTTCAAAACTGCAAGACAATCAGGACAGGGGAACAGGGAGAAGAAATGATGAGGACACCTACTCATTTCTAGCATCCTGGTTGGCTTTTGTAATGCATGCTCCCCAGTAGAGCTCCAGGGTCATTGTAAGCATTACCTAGGCAGGGAGGAAGGAAAGCACTCAAAGTCTGTAGCCATATGATACTAAACCACTAAGAAGCATGAAAGCATGCATGCCAGTAACGACCCACAATCGTGTAACAGCCATCTGATAACTCAGACACAAAACCTCGATGCTGAACTGAAGGAAGAATTGCAAACAGAGCACTGAAAACTTCGTGAAGAATCCTTCAGACTGCTTTTCGCTGAGCACTGAAGAACACTGAGGGGAAATAGAAAAAAACAAACAAAAAAAACTGGAAGTCTACGACAAAAGCTTATGAAAATACCTCTACTTTGAATAAAGTCACATTCATGATCTCTCTTGCCCTTAAACTTTTTAGTAGCACCCAACAGTAAGACTCAGCTCAGCAAAAGTATGCTTGATGTAGTACATATAACATAAATTCAATAAAAACTGACAAGAATGCAGTTTTAAAATATATTCATGAAAAAGTATATAGCCTTTGCTTGTTTAAAAGTGTGTAAGAGAATTTCTAAATGTATAATCTCCTGCCATTATAAAAGTCTTCAAGTTTTTCAAGTTTTGAACAGAAATTTTTAATCTCAAACATCATAAGCAGAAGTGGGTAAATATATGAAAATTATTTTAATATGAAATACAGCATGTTTCCAAATTTTACTTGAATGAATAAAAAGTGAAACATTAAGCCTATGTTAAAGATTTCTTGCTCATGTGCAAGGTGACATTATGTTAAAAATAAATGTTTATAAATACATATATACACTTTCTCATTTTTAGTAACTCATGATACTGTAAAGTACTTAAATAAAAGGATAAATTTATATGCTGTTAATATAAACAGTTAAAATAATAAAAGGTGTCAAGCAGTGGGTGGGACCATTTTATTCACGTCATCCTTAGATCCTGTACATATTCATCTTCAAAGTGATTTCTCCAACACTGCTATGAAATAAACACTGCTTCCCAAAATGTCCCTGTATTCTTTGTACTCCAAACTCTTTCCATTTCGTTAACTTTTCTTTTTACCTGATTTCAGAGGAGTATCACATGCAGATCACTGAAACTCGATCTGCCAGCTCAAAGCACTAGCGAATTATGCATATCAGAGTTCAGATTAGTACACCAATGAGCTTAATATTTAATGGAAAGTTATTAAACTTCATAAACAGAATGTTTGAAAAATCAATGTTCTTACATTGTTAATGTTTTGACATTAAAGTTAATGACAATGACAATAAAGAATGCTTAATTTCTATACACACACCATCACACAGGCACACAGGTTAGAAACTAACCAAGACAAACGAAATAAAAGAGTTAAAATATCAGCTTATAACTTCAGAGATTATCTTTAATGTACGCACTGTCTTTGCAAAGCCTGCTTAACTGGGAATTTCTTCCCACAGCTCTTGCACTTATATTCTTTCTCCTCTGTGGGTTTCTGGTGCAATGTCTGAAGATGCTCGGCAAGAATTTCCTCACTGGTAAAACTCGATTCACAGTGGGGACAGGCATAGTCCTCTTTACAGCCAAAGCGATCTGCATATTTACAAGCAAGCAGAATTATGAGACAAAAATGAAGAGCCAAGAACTGCTCAGTTTTGCCCTCATTTTAAAATCAAAATTAACTGTGCTAACGGAACCAGATTAGTAAAATTTTATTATCTCTGTAAGTATGAATAGGCTGCCCATGAAAAATAACAGAAAGTGTTACGAGAACATTTTTTAAACCATTGTGTTTCACCAATTCAAAATCAACTTTTAATTTACCCTGTAACATTAACCTTTCACATCAAAGAGTTATTACAAACGTTGAACTGAAAAGCCAAAGTCTTCCCTGAAACAGGTCATCTTGAGTTCACTTTTAGCTGTAAGAAGAGAAAAACCCAACTGAGGTGAACTATGCTGAATTACCAAGGGGAATTTCACATATATGTGATCATACAAACAGCACTCACTGCAGCACACAGAGTGAGGCTCCACTGTCTCTCTGGCCGTCAGTCCCACGCGGACTGCCATGGCTATACTCACATTTCAAAGTGCGCTAGCTAACTTACATATGTTTCTTGATCATCAAATACAATTAGATAAAATGCAGAAAATATGAAGGAATAAAAATCACCAATAACCCCATAACGAAGAGACAGCTATTGAAATCTCTTTCCATGACTGACTTATCTTTTGTGAATTTGTATTTTATAGACTCTTAACAATAGCTACTTTTATGATCATACTTTTAATGTAGTTTCATACATAGCTACTTTTTCCACTTAGTATTTTCTTAAGTGAATTTTTTTTTTTAATTTTAAGGTACCATAACTTACTTATTTAACCAAACTCTCCACTGATTGACATTTGAGTGGATTCTTTGTTTCTTTTGCTGTTTGTTTTTACATCTATTTTGGGGGGTTCTTTGGTTTGTTTGGGGGGTTTTATGTTTTGTTTTTATAAACAAAACTAAATTCTAAAGATCTATTTAAGTTTCCACTGATTCTTTTTTTACAAAAGAAACTTATTTTATTACCACCATTAAGACATGGTGGTAAAAAGTAGGAGAATTATTTGTAAGGTAAAACAGTGGACACCATACTCTTGGGACAATGTTGAAAATAAATACAAAAATCAAGAAAACACAAAATTATACAGAAATAATTCCCATCACCCCAAATCTGACATCCCAACAACATAATGCATATTGGAAAGACAAAACTGATAGCCTGTCCTCATCTTCCTTTTAAATATTCCAGCCAAATTAAACAGAGGCATAATCTGGCAATACTCAGAACACTCATACTTTCTCAGTCAATGACATACAGTTAAAACAGAAAATTCACATAAAAGACATTAATACCACAGTGACTAAAGAAACCCATGTCACTTCTTAAGTGGTTTTGTTGAACAGAAGGAAGAATATAGAAAAGACTAGCCTTTTACAAAACGTGAACACCTACACCACCCTTCACAATTCCCTTGTGACCGATCAACAGTAAAACACAAATGAGAGAAACAAGCCCTGATAACAAGTGATATTCACTGGCAGAGGACAAGCAAGTGACATGCATCTCCTACATTGCGAGGCTGACAAAAGCAAGTCCATCCCCAGTCACTGCGCATTTCCAGTAACCCTACCAGTACAACCCTGCAATGCTACGGGTCTCCACAGAACATAGGAACATTTTCAGATGCTCCAGACTCTCAAAAGACCTTACACAAGAGTGAGGCCCAGGAAAACTCCCCCAGGGCCCAGCAGGACCTCTGCACTGGCCCCTCCCCACGTGTAGAAGAGAAAGTGAAGCCTCAGAGTTACTGACCAGCCCAGTTACAACACGGGTGAACGGCAAAGTCAGGGCTAGAGCACAAAAGTCCCCATTACTAGTCCCCTACCAGTGAGAGCAGGGAGAAGCCAAGGACCCTGGCAGCCTGCAGAAGACATCCATCCCCCCTCCAGCCCACCAGTCCCTCCCTGCTGGAAGGACTGCTCACGGCTGGATAACCTCCGAGAATTCTGACAAAAACTAACTTTATTTTGAGAACACACTATTACAATACCATTATAATTCAAGCACATTTCAAACTTTCTCCTACAACTTGCATTCTCCTGGCCCACCAGTTAGAGTTAATACCTTTTCTGCTAGCTGTTGATTGTCCTTTAGAATTTTTACCTTCCTCTTCATTGATCATTGTCATAATTTGCTGTTCTTCTTCATCGGCCTCCATGTCACTGTCCAGGTAGCCAATCAGAAGCTCTGTATCTGTTTCTATATCTTCAATTGCCAAATAGAAAATGTTTTCTCCTTCCTAAGACAAAATTAAAAATATATGCTGTTGTAGGATCAATGTATCGCAATAACAAAAAAAAATGCTAAATCATTTCTGACAGTAAGAAATCATTTTAAAATACAGAGTCCATGTGCTCATGTAAAGTTACTATTACTTTTTAAAATCTTTTTTGTAATCTGAACACTGAAAAAAGGAAACTGAAAATATTTAGTCACTTGGCAAATAAAACACAAATATATATTAAAGATACTGTCATTTATACCTAACAAATGAAATATGGACAATTATTTAAATTTCTAAAAATAAATTTTGCACCATTAATTGGGTTCATGCAGTAACATCTTGTGGAGGTCCCTAAATGCAGTAGAAAATAAATCTGTTAAGCAATGACGTCATTTTTGAACCCAAAGAGACCAATGAGGTATCAATGATTTAATTATGATTAATATAAAATGCAAAACTAAAAGAAGAAAAAAACTGTCAAGTTATAATACAAACCAGAGAAACTGCAAATGAACCCGGAAAGAATTTCCAAAAACAGAAGACAGAGTAGGCACTTGGAAGGTTCAAAGCATCGTGTACCTAGGTAATCATGTGTACCTAAATCCCACTAAAACAACAGAAGAAAAAAGAAGAAACAAGTTCTACCATCAACATATCACCATTTTTCAAAAAACTCAAGGAGACAGAAATCAGCCAGGGTTGCTAATGCACAAGAAATCTCAACCCACAATAGACCGAGAAGAGGAATGCTGCAAAGACTAGCCTAGGGAAACCCCAGAGAAACTTCATACTTGGAACCAGCAAAGCCCCTCTGGGCCTGGGGCCAGTCACCAGGGAAGCCAGAACGGGCTGCTTAGCTGGCTGTCCCTAGGAGAAACACTCAGAACGGTTGTCTTTTACAGAGTTGAGGATTTGTTCTGGGAGGGCTCCTGGTCTGAGTGCTGAGGATAAAGAGAAGTAAAGCACAGAATGAATTTACTGAACTTTCAAGGTGACCAAGTGAAGGAAAGAACAAGGACAATGAGTTCACCCGGGAGTGAAATCCAGCACAGAACAAAGCCTCCTCAGAGCCTAAGCTAGGGAGGGAGAGAGGGGAAGGAGGAGAGGGGAGAGGGGAGGAGGAGGAGGGGTGTGTAATGAGTGCACCCATGCACCCAGAGCAGAACTCCAAGGAAAACTGGAAAATGTGTGTCAAACTGTTACAGAGTTACCATTTTGAAGCTGGGAGAAGTAGGAGTCTATATAGAATACTATTTCAGTTTCTTCTTACAACAAAGGTTTCTTTGCAATTTTGAAAATAATAAATATTAGAAAATTCCATGGCTGAGACAGAACTTATGATCACATTTATCAAATACTGTGCAAGGGAGGACTGATTCAAAAGTTCAAAGCAATGAAACACATCTAACCATTAGTTGCAGTTAATTAAATGGAAGTTTCTATAACATTTAGAGATTCTTGGAAGTTCGTGAATTTAGTACCTCTAGAAACACACAAAAAGTTATTTCTAATTAAGAACACAGTAAATTTCTATACAATTGTTAAACAAAAAACCAATGTGGACGTGAAGCAAAATGAAGATTTCTCTTTAAATTAACTGAGAAGCAACACTTTCCAGAGTTTGAAAAGTACTTACTAAAACAGTCATCCAAAGCAACAAAGGACTCATCTAATGAAGACTTCAGAAAATAATTACAAATCTTAGTGCTTATCTGATCAATATCCAAGAAAGTTAATTGAAATGTCTTTCCAGTATATTTGTCATTAATTTTATGATGACCTTCAAAGCACCAAGAGAAGATAATAATTTTTAATTTTAAAATGTGATAGTAATAACTTAAACTGCAATCATAAGACACAGCATACCTATTTAGGGGTTCTGTAATAAAAGAAAATTTTAATATACCAGTTAAAGCCTCAATTTAATGAAAGTAATGGCAGCATTACAAACTCCAAAGATCAAAACTACATGTTCCATCTGTACTCCAAACTTGTGATAAGAGGAGGAATGTCAAACAGTAATGTCTCCAACCTAATTATTTAATGGAGATGTTTAGATATTTTTTTACACATAATTCCTACCAGTACCCAGACCAAGAACCTCTTTCTTTACACTGGCATTTATGAAGTATCCCCTTAAACTGCTTCCTTGCCTACTCATAGTTGATTTAATCACTCAATAACCTTTCATTACATCATCCTCCTTCTTCGAAACCTCTGGCTGTCAGACTCTGCCAGGTTTCCAATCCCTAGAGCTCTCTCAAGCTTTCTTGGGGTGTTTTTCCCACCCATAGGGTCATCCCCCTGATAGCTCAGTTGGTAAAGAATCCTCCTGCAATGCAGGAGACCCAGGTTTGATTCCTGGGTCGGGAACATCCGTTGGAAAAGGGATAAGCTATCCACTCCAGTATTCTTGGGCTTCTCTTGTGGCTCATCTGGTAAAGAATCTACCTGCAATGCAGGAGACCTGGGTTCAATCCCTGGGTTGAGACAATCCCTGGAGAAGGTAAAAGCTACCCACTTCAGTATTCTGGCCTGGAGAATTCCATGGACTGTATAGTTCATGGGGTAGCAAAGAGTTGGACACATCTGAGCAACTTTCTCTTTCAGGCTCATCCCAGGCCCAATCTCCTGCCCTTTGGCAAGGTTTAAAGAGCCTGACCCAACACTCGGGGGCTGAGCATCAACTCCCAGTTGTCATTAACTGGCCATGGCTTTCAGCTTTGATAGCTATTTTAACATTCTTTTTTTTTTTTTTTTTTTTNCCCAGGTTTGATTCCTGGGTCGGGAACATCCGTTGGAAAAGGGATAAGCTATCCACTCCAGTATTCTTGGACTTCTCTTGTGGCTCACCTGGTAATGGCTGTGTGGGTCTTTGCTGCTTCGCAGACTTTCCTCTAGTTTGGCACCCAGGCCTCTCACTGCAGTGGCTTCAGTAGCTGCGGCCCCCAGGCTCTAGAGCACAGGCTCCTTAGTGGTGGCGCACAGGCTTAGCTGCTCCAGCAGCCTGTGGCATCTTCTCAGCCAGGGATCAAACCCGTGTCTCCTACATCAGCACGTGGATTCTTTACTACTGAGCCACAAGGGAAGCCCCTGCTGTAATATTCTGATCCTGAAATTTACTTCTCTTTATTTCAGCTACCATTTCTG
Organism: Raphicerus campestris; assembly: GCA_006410735.1. Lineage (NCBI taxonomy): Eukaryota > Metazoa > Chordata > Mammalia > Artiodactyla > Bovidae > Raphicerus > Raphicerus campestris. Next base: position 291,821 of record SJYW01001905.1, on the reverse strand, counting down.
GTTATGTGGTTTGTGGCTTAGTCCCCTGAAGAACAGGTTGATCACATACAGCCAGAAGGTACTTCTTTCCCAGTTTGGAACCAGTGAGTTGTCCCATGTCCAGCTCTAACTGTTGCTTCTTGACCTGCAAACCTCCTGAGGTTTCTCAGGAGACAGGTAAGATGGTCTGGTATTCCCATCTCTTTAAGAATTGTCCAGTTTGTTGTGATCCACACAGTCAAAGGCTTTAGCGTAGTCAATGAAGCAGATGTTTTTCTAGAACTCTCTGGTTTTTTAAATAGCACGTTAAAAAGCAGACACATTACTTTGCTGACACCATACAGTTAGTGCTATGGCTTTTCTAGTAGTCATGGACGGATGTGAGAGCTGGACTATAAAGAAAGCTGAGAGCTGAAGAATTGATGCTTGTGAACTGTGGTGCTGGAGAAGACTCTTGAGAGTCCTTTGGACTGCAAGGAGATCAAACCAGTCAATCCTAAAGGAAATCAGTCCTGAATATTCATTGGAAGGACTGAAGCTGAAGCTGAAGCTCCAGTATCTTGGCCACCTGATGCAAAGACTCATTGGAAAAGACCCTGATGCAGGGAATGATTGAAGGCAGGCGGAGAAGGGGCACACAGAGGATGAGATGGTGGGATGCCATCACCGACTCAACAGACATGAGTTTGGGTAAGCTCTGGAAGATGGTGACGGACAAAGAGGCCTGGCATGCTGCAGTCCAAGGGGTCACACACAGTTGGACACCAACCCTGGAAGTGAGCTCCTCAGCAACAGAATCACTACTTGAATTTGCATTGTAGGGATCAGGCGCCTTTCTGGGACTTTGCCTGGGGGCTGAGGTCCTACTTTGGTTCCTGCACCAGCTCTAGGTGATTTTTTTTGAAAATTCAACTTTAAACAAAAGAGAGCTGTTCAACATAATGGTCTGTTCAAAAGCAAATATTCCTCAATCACTGATTTTCATTGTACTGGTGATCCAAATACAAAACAGAGTGAGTGATTTTACAATCATTATGCATCTCCTGCATTACTGTCCATTATTGTGAATTTTGGTTTTCAGTCTTGTTTCATTTTCCTTTATGTATATGTCATCTTCAGCTAACTATGTTTATTGCAAGCTGTCTGTAGTATCAAAACATTCCAAGAAGCTAAACATCCAACAAAATACACTGAAAAAGAATAAATGTCTAACAACTCATTTTAAAAGATTTATTAAATGTCATTTTTTATAGAAAAAATTATATATCAATGTGCCCCCCAAAGAAAAAGATATAAACAAAGATGTCAATAGACTTTGTTTCTAAACAGAAGGAATTATATTTTGCATAGTTTTCTGCTAGCCCCTGTGTTTCAATTTTCCTAGAGTTAACAAGTGTTACTTTTGTAGTAAAAGGAGAAAAATTAATAAAACAAAACAGGTTCCTTGATACCAGGAAATGATACTACACAGTGAATGGCTAAGAGTTTTGGGCTGGCCAGGGTTCAAATATCCTTCTACTGTTAATTGGCTGTTAACTAAGCAAACAGCCTAATGTCTCAAACCACCAGTTTCCTTATCTATAAAGGAAAGAAAACAATGCTGCCTATCTCATAGGCTGATTGTAAGAATTAAACATGAAAATATCTGTAAAATCTAGCAAGGTACCTGNTCAGACCTCTGAAATGCTCTGGATCTCTGATCCTCAGGTTCTGTTCACTTGATAATGTGCTTATGTTTTACTCGGGTCTGTACCTCTGATACCAGTTGTCTGTCTGAACTATGCTATCCTTAAATAACCAATCATCTGTTTTGCCTAAGGGGTTTCCATGACATGGGGTTTTCAGGGCTGAAACTGAGGGAGTCCTGGGCAAATCAGGACTCTAGAGAACAGAGTCTAGATATCAAGATGACCTGTTACCAGGTCACTCTAGATAACACCCGTGACACTCTCCAAAACCACCGTCTAAGCTCTAAGATTTCCTGGGACATCCCTGGTGGTCCCATGGGTAAGGCTCAGCATGCTCCCACTGCAGGGGGCACAGGTTCAGTCTCTAGTTGGGACACTGACATCCCACATGCTGCACGGTGCGATAAAAATAAAGATGACTTCCTAATAACAACAGTTACTGTGCTCATCTGCCCTAGCGCCCATGTTCAACGCCAGCTCAGGATTCTAACGTAAAGAACTGGTCCAGTCCCCAAACATGGCTCCAACAGCTTCCCAACTGCTAATCTAAACCCACTTCGTCCTCTTACCCCCAACAATCCTTCAGATGAACCTGCCTCCTGTTCTTCAGTTCAACCAGTGTAATGCCTCTCAGAAAAGGCTGAGCTCATTCCACCTAATATTGATACAACTGCAGAAACGCCACCTGGCCTTCCTGCCACAACTCCTCAGCATTGTGAGACACAGCTCATGTTCATCCTCCATGAAACCTTCTCTAATCTACTAAACTCACGTAGATTCTAGGAGCTCTTCAATTGGACACCTGCAATTTATTTCTGTGGCTTTCATCATCAATTCATGTGATCAATGACATTCTAATGTGTCTCCCCCAAGATGGTTGTCTCCCCAAAGATGGTTTCCTCTAGGAAGTGAACAAGAATTGCCATGTATCCCCCACGATATAACCTATACTCCTAATTTTCTCAGTATTTTACAAATAATGCACAGTAAAAGTGAACACTAAAATATTTGTGTCTACAGAAGAAAAGCACTTATTAGTAAAAAGATTACTAATATCCTCCTTCATCTACTTTTGGTGGGAGGCTATTACAGTAACCTAGGTCATGGATAATGGTAACTTGAGAGGATTATGGCAGCGAAATAGTGGAGATGGCGAGAAGGAATCAGATTCTGAATATGATATGAAGAGAAAGCTGACACTGTTTCCTGATAGACTGAATATGCAGTGTGAGAGGAGAAGAGTCAAGGAGTGCAAGGTGATGAAGTTTTCCCTCAAGCATTCACAGATGTTATTCTATTTAATAATAATTCTTCTTACAGATTCAAACTGAAACACCAACTAAAAACTCTGCTTTAAAAGACATACCTTCTCTGCATATACAAATGTATTTTCATGTGGTTTCACTCAGGTGCCCAAGAATATTAGTCAATTCGGCTGTTACAAAGCTAATAACTACTGTTTTTCTTTGTTCCTGTGGCCACACAGCTCAGTCTACAAGATCCTAGTTCCCTGATCAGGGACTGAACCTGGACCCTCAACAGTGAAAGTGCAGAGTCCTAACCACTGGACCTCCAGGGAATTCACTCAAGTTAATTACTATTCTTCAACAAATCTGCAAAGTTAGAGTCATTCAAAATATCCAACAGGAAAAAAAATTATTTTAGATAATAAACTACTTGCAAAGCTCTTTGGACAGTCAATACATTCTGATAAAAAAGTATAATAGAATTCCTATGTGTTTAAGACAGCTGGAAAGACAATGGCGGCTTGGAATTCATTAGCTTCATCACTTTGATATCATTACAGAATTCAGATTTACAGACAAATTTACACACACAAAACTTCTCTGATGGGAATATTTTCTGATGTCAAGGCTTTCTGAAAAAAATTATGTAATGAGGACAAATCCAGAGAAAAGCAATAATCTGACTGGGATGATTCAACAGGAAAGTCAGGGGTAGTTTTATGTGGTAAGGCCACTACAGAGCATTTTCTTGAGGCGGGGGTTAAGGGGGAAGCTCCTCCAAAATTCATATGTACCAAAAGAATCATTTTTGAATTCAGAAAGTATAGAAGGATAGCCATATAAACATGTATTCACTGTCATGAATTTTGAGTGGATTAACTTAGTGGAAATGGTCTTCAATAAAAACACTACTATCAACATCAGTATTTCATCCCACACTAGTAACCTGTTCTTGCCATACCAAGGTATCTTGCATAGCGAATAAGAAATTTCATCACAAGAATCAATCTGTGGACAAAGGAATCCCAGCCCCAACTCCAGAGCGAGGATTCAGGCCTGGAGAGGAGTACAAGGACAGTGGGCTTTGTAATCACACTAGGAACTTAAGACAATCCTGCCACTTTCTGGTGTGTGGACACCTTCCTTATCCCCATGGGCCTCAACTTCTGCCTACACAGAGCAGGAAAAAACAACACTCTTAGATTTCTTTATGCCTTGGCCCTTAACTGCTAACTTCTGACAGTGGCTAAAAACACTCAGAAGAAATACCATCTCACACTGACACAGAACTTGCAATTTCCTCACATTTTTCAGGTATCTTATTTCATCAGATCGTCACAGTAGCCCTGCGACATACAGACAGAAATGTCAGCTACACTGGACAGACAGACTCTGTTTTTGAGGCAGAAAACATGGCTTGGGACCCAAGGACATAACCTACTAGCTATACATTCTTCCAAAAGCTTATCTTCACTTCTCTCAGTCACCTAATCTATAAAATACAGACAACAGTACATATAGCTCAGAGTTGTGTCAATGATTTAAAAATATAGACTATATAAAGTGTATCTAGGAGACAGTAGGCAATTAGGAGATGGTTGGCATCAGGGTCCCATCTCCAACAGACACTCCTCTGATCAGCCCACATTTTACACATGGAAAAACTGAGGCTCAGAGATGGGAAATAAATTGTAAAGAATCATACACAGTAAATACTGGAGCCAGTCTAGAACCTGACTCCAGAATCACAATGAGAAGAACTCACATGATTAAGCCATGAATGAAGTAGAATTACTTAATATATGCAGTTACAATTACAAGTTTAGTGAATAAAACATTTTCCAAATGAACCTAAAATAACCCAATGAATTTAAAGGCTAAAGGGAATTTGTTCCCATATAACTTTTTGTTCTTTCTATTTTTCAATGACTCACAAAATAATTTTCTTTATTTGATTAAACACTGGACTCCGAAACTACTGTTTACTATGTTATCTCAATCTCATGTATAGGAAAACAATTCCACTCTACTGTCTGTCTACACCTGATTTGAATATATTCTTAGAGTAGCTGCTTACATGTACGGTAGTCATCAAAGAAAGAACACTTAATCAGGAGGCAAAGATGACTGTGGCTCTCCCATTCTGGAGTTCTTTCTCCTCAGGCACATCTCCTATCACCTCTGGAATGATGGAGGTGAACTTTATTATCTCACTCCTTCCAGAGCTGGATTCAAGCACAAATAAAATACATTCATCTTTCTGAGATCCAAGTCAATGAATCTAAAGGGAACAGTATGCCTATAGGTTGATGTGATCATTGCTTTTCCTCTTGGGCTTCACCCAATCGGAAGGAAGGCTGGTACAGAATTGAGAGAAACACTTATAACAAGGATGTCAAGGAAAAGTTGGAATATACAACCTTGTGAGGTTAGAGGGCCTCTCTTTGAAAATGACATCAGATAATGTAAGGCATCGCTTGAAAAGATTTTATCAATGTGACTGCTTCTGTGGCAATCAGTTCAGTCACTCAGTCGTGTTCGACTCTTTGCGACCCCATGAATTGCAGCACACCAGGCCTCCCTGTCCATCACCAACTCCCGGAGTTCACTCAGACTTGCGTCCATCGAGTCAGTGATGCCATCCAGCCATCTCATCCTCTGTCATCCCCTTCTCCACCCACCCCCAATCCCTTCCAGCATTAGAGTCTTTTCCAATGAGTCAACTCTTCGCATGAGGTGGCCAAAGTACTGGAGTTTCAGCTTCAGCATCATTCCTTCCTAAGAAATCCCAGGGCTGATCTCCTTCAGAATAGACTGGCTGGATCTCCTTGCAGTCCAAGGGACTCTCAACAGTCTTCTCTAACACCACAGTTCAAAAACATCAATTCTTTGGGGCTCAGCCTTCTTCACAGTCCACCTCTTACATCCATACATGACCACAGGAAAAACCACAGCCTTGACTAGACGAACCTTAGTCAGCAAAGTAATGTCTCTGCTTTTGAATATGCTATCTAGGTTGGTCATAACTTTTCTTCCAAGGAGTAAGCGTCTTTTAATTTCATGGCTGCAATCACCATTTGCAGTATAGTTAGGATCAAATAAACTAACCATGCCTTCAGACTAACCCTTTCTGATTCTATCACCATCTCAAACATTTACTCCTGGATATCTAAGAGATATAACCAAATTCCCTATCTCCCTTCAACATCCACCATTACTTATAAACTTCAGCTTTCTCTGACAGTTTGCCCATTGTCTCTTCTCAAGTACCAGAACTCATGAGGTTAGATTTCCTAAACTCATGCATCTGAGGTTCAGTTCTGCTATTTCAAAACAGCAAAAGTAACTGTCTCCTGTTCTGAAGAAAATACTAATCCTCACGTGTGCAAATAAATGTTAACTCCAGGAGTGGCCACGGGTGACTTGGTATTCCAGCTGCGTTAGTCTGTAACTTAACTTGGTTTTTGTTTACCTGTTGGCAGACTATTGTCCATATGNCACAGTAAATACTGGAGCCAGTCTAGAACCTGACTCCAGAATCACAATGAGAAGAACTCACATGATTAAGCCATGAATGAAGTAGAATTACTTAATATATGCAGTTACAATTACAAGTTTAGTGAATAAAACATTTTCCAAATGAACCTAAAATAACCCAATGAATTTAAAGGCTAAAGGGAATTTGTTCCCATATAACTTTTCTTTCTATTTTTCAATGACTCACAAAATAATTTTCTTTATTTGATTAAACACTGGACTCAGAAACTACTGTTTACTATGTTATCTCAATCTCATGTATAGGAAAACAATTCCACTCTACTGTCTGTCTACACCTGATTTGAATATATTCTTAGAGTAGCTGCTTACATGTACGGTAGTCATCAAAGAAAGAACACTTAATCAGGAGGCAAAGATGACTGTGGCTCTCCCATTCTGGAGTTCTTTCTCCTCAGGCACATCTCCTATCACCTCTGGAATGATGGAGGTGAACTTTATTATCTCACTCCTTCCAGAGCTGGATTCAAGCACAAATAAAATACATTCATCTTTCTGAGATCCAAGTCAATGAATCTAAAGGGAACAGTATGCCTATAGGTTGATGTGATCATTGCTTTTCCTCTTGGGCTTCACCCAATCGGAAGGAAGGCTGGTACAGAATTGAGAGAAACACTTATAACAAGGATGTCAAGGAAAAGTTGGAATATACAACCTTGTGAGGTTAGAGGGCCTCTCTTTGAAAATGACATCAGATAATGTAAGGCATCGCTTGAAAAGATTTTATCAATGTGACTGCTTCTGTGGCAATCAGTTCAGTCACTCAGTCGTGTTCGACTCTTTGCGACCCCATGAATTGCAGCACACCAGGCCTCCCTGTCCATCACCAACTCCCGGAGTTCACTCAGACTTGCGTCCATCGAGTCAGTGATGCCATCCAGCCATCTCATCCTCTGTCATCCCCTTCTCCACCCACCCCCAATCCCTTCCAGCATTAGAGTCTTTTCCAATGAGTCAACTCTTCGCATGAGGTGGCCAAAGTACTGGAGTTTCAGCTTCAGCATCATTCCTTCCTAAGAAATCCCAGGGCTGATCTCCTTCAGAATAGACTGGCTGGATCTCCTTGTAGTCCAAGGGACTCTCAACAGTCTTCTCTAACACCACAGTTCAAAAACATCAATTCTTTGGGGCTCAGCCTTCTTCACAGTCCACCTCTTACATCCATACATGACCACAGGAAAAACCACAGCCTTGACTAGACGAACCTTAGTCAGCAAAGTAATGTCTCTGCTTTTGAATATGCTATCTAGGTTGGTCATAACTTTTCTTCCAAGGAGTAAGCGTCTTTTAATTTCATGGCTGCAATCACCATTTGCAGTATAGTTAGGATCAAATAAACTAACCATGCCTTCAGACTAACCCTTTCTGATTCTATCACCATCTCAAACATTTACTCCTGGATATCTAAGAGATATAACCAAATTCCCTATCTCCCTTCAACATCCACCATTACTTATAAACTTCAGCTTTCTCTGACAGTTTGCCCATTGTCTCTTCTCAAGTACCAGAACTCATGAGGTTAGATTTCCTAAACTCATGCATCTGAGGTTCAGTTCTGCTATTTCAAAAGTAACTGTCTCCTGTTCTGAAGAAAATACTAATCCTCACGTGTGCAAATAAATGTTAACTCCAGGAGTGGCCACGGGTGACTTGGTATTCCAGCTGCGTTAGTCTGTAACTTAACTTGGTTTTTGTTTACCTGTTGGCAGACTATTGTCCATATGCGGACTATGCAAGAAAAACCATGATTATGAAATTGGCAATGGCCCAATTCATTGTGTATCAGAAAGGCAGTGAACTGAAAATTCAAACTATCTAGCTAAGATGACTTATGGGTAATCAGCACACAAGGAAATAGCTTCAGAACAACTCTCAGTCTTAAACATTCAAGCAGTCAATGCTAATATAAGGAGACTTCCACTTCCAAAGTTTGGACTTCTACTCAATAATCAATACAAGAACACAAGTGATGAAGGTGGAAAAAATTAAATATAATGAAACAGTAAGGATTTTACATTGAATATCCTCTCACTTAACTCTTCCTTACTAAAATCCTGAATCAGTCTCCACATCAATTCTATAGAGCTCCATGCTGCTGCTGCTGCTAAGTCGCTTCAGTCGTGTCCAACTCTGTGTGACCCCATAGACAGCAGCCCACAGGCTCCCCTGTCCCTGGGTTTCTCCAGGCAAGAACACTGGAGTGGGTTGCCACTTCCTTCTCCAATGCATGAAAGTAAAACGTGACAGTGAAGTCGCTCAGCAGTGTCCAACTCAGTGACCCCATGGACTGCAGCCTACCAGGCTCCTCCATCCATGTGACCTTCCAGGCAAGCAAGAGTACTGGAGTAGGGTGCCATTACACAAAACCAAAAAAAAAAAAAAAAAAAAAAAAATCAGGAAAAAAATCATTTCCACAGCAAAATTCACCAAACTTGTCTATCAATATTGAGCTAACAATAAAACCCAAAATCCTTAAAATGAGACATAACACATCACAGCATCCCAAGCCTGTGGCTCTCTCAAGTGCTGCCTTGAGAGAGGGGGTGGGGCTGACTGTTTCAGGTCTGACCAGGTGAGCTGCACTGACCCATGAAATGTGATCAGAAGCAACGTGAACCACATCCAAGGGAGAGCGTGCAGAGGCATCCCATGGTCTGGTCACTTCTCTTTCCCCTCTGCCAGGAAAACGCAGGCCACATTAAGGGCTGTTCCTTCAGACCTATGTGCAATCGAGCTGTGGCTAGAACTGCAGCTTCCAGCAGCCCATACTTGTATGAACAAGAGATAAATCTTCATTGCTATAAACCACTAAGTGTTTAGGGTTGTCTTTAGAGCAGTCTTCTTGGCAAAAGTTGTCTTATACAATGAAGTGAAGTCACTCAGTTGTGTCCAACACTTTGTGACCCCATGGACTGCAGCCTACTGGACTGCTCCTCCGTCCATCGGGTTTTCCAGGCAAGAGTACTAGAATGGGTGGCCATTTCCTTCTCCAGAAGATCGTCCCAACCCAGGGATCAAACCAAGGTCTTCCGCAGTGTAGGTAGATGCTTTACTGTCTGAGCCACAAGGGAAGCCCTGTCTTATACAATAAGACTTCTACAATAACTTAAGCAAAATAATACTTTTTAAGAATATTTTCTTTAAGAGTAAGAAGAAAACATCTTGCAATCAAGCAAAGTAATAGTGAACAGTGCAGGATAAGCTAATTTTGTGTTTAGAAGGCATCAAAGGTTCTGTAAGGAAAATGAAACTTCAAACAAAAGCAAATAACATTGTTTCTTTTCTAATCCCAGCTCATAATCAGTCACATGGCAAGAAAAAAATTTAATATGATTCCAAGAAACAGGATACTATGTTAAACAAAAATTGAGTCTATAAACAAAGAAAATCAATTACAAATATACATGTCTTCCTCTGAGGGGTTCAAGAAAAGACAGTAATGTTTGAGGCATCTTAAGAAACAAATCTGACATCATAGAGAAAAAAAAAATCAACAGAAGCAGTGAGAAGAAGAAAAAGAAAAATTTGCTGTATAGAAAAGCAGCAAAGTGATCCTAAGAAACGAACTCTTCACAAGGGGAAAATGTATACTTCAGCTATTTTATCTAAAGATAAGTTACCAATATTGACAGGCTAAAAAATTTTAGAAGGCAATACTATGAAGAATAGGGTACCTAATAAATATTTGATATACATTAGAAGGCATATGCTGTTCCTACAGTATATCTGTACTATTTTTATGTTCAATGTTTAAAGGTTACTTTCCATTTACCGTTACTGCAAAATACTGGCTATACTCCCTGTGTTGTACAATATAATTGTGAGCCTACCTTACA
>SJYW01001905.1:245731-269111 GCA_006410735.1 Raphicerus campestris | reverse complement strand
GATAAACTCTCAGCTAGAATGCCATGCCCCCTTTTGCTCCTGTCTCTTATGGAAAAAACTAATAGACGACACAGCTGTGTAAACCACCATAAAGTGTACCCAACCATATCTCAAAGGACTTCATTAACCACAGGAAAATAAACCAGGAAGTGCTGCTTTAATCTCTGCCCACTGAGGTGACTTTAATAAAATGTTCATTAAATACCAGCTTAAGAGATCATAGATAATTAGCCTGATTGCCCATTTAATTACAGTAGGCCCTCTGTATCCCATATCCATGGGTTCTACATCCAAGGATACACAGGGCTGCCCGTACTGTACCCTTTTATACATAAGAGATTTGAACACTTGTGGATTTGGGTACACAGGGGTCCTAGAACCAACTCCCCAATGGATGCTGAAGGATGTACTCGGCTGTGTCCTTTGTGACCCTATGGACTGTAGCCTGCCAGGCTCCTCTGTCCATGGGAGTCTTCAGGTAAAAATACTAGACTGGGCTGCCATGCCCTTCTCCATGCTGAAGGATGACTGATAAGTAAAAGATGTACATAGTTCTGACATAAATCAGTCATGATAATGACTTACTTAATTACTGTCCAGATTCCTTTAAAGTTTCCAGTGAAAAGCAAGGCCACACTTGAATCATGGAGGTCTTCTACTGGATTCCATCCCTCTTGACGCACTGCAGCACCACAGACAGTAACCAACAACACCATCAGGAGGCTTCCTTCCCCTTCTCCCAACCTGTCAGCTTTGCATCATGGGAGATTCTCAAAGAGGACTAAGACACAAGGAAGGACGAGTAGATTAGGTTATACAGCAATATTTCTCCTAAAGCTTTGGGAAACAATTTCTTCAAGTCTAAAATTCAACATACTTAGCTGACATACTTAGCAATACAGGAGAAGGATATGGCATCCCACTCCAGTACTCTTGCCTGGAAAATCCCATGGACAGAAAAGCCTGGTGGGCTACAGTCCATGGGGTCGCAAAGAGTCGGACACAACTGAGCGACCTCACTTTCACTTTTCACTTTCATGCATTGGAGAAGGAAATGGCAACCCACTCCAGTGTTCTTGCCTGGAGAATCCCAAGGACGGGGGAGCCTGGTGGGCTGCCGTCTGTGGGGTCGCACAGAGTTGGACATGACTGAAGCGACTTACCAGCAGCAGCAGCTGAATACGGTGTATAAATTATAAGAAAAACTGTACTCCTTCTTTTCAATATTTCATCAGTTTAATGACGGAATGCAGAACTTCACATTTTACTTTTTATTGCTTAGTAGTGGCTGAACCTTTTATGAGGACCTATTCAGGAACTGGATAGTTTTCTCTGAATAGAAATTACACTAGAAAACCTAACTTCCACTGATAAAGAACTAAATGTTGGTAATTCTAGTGTTTTGTTTTATATGCATTAAACTGCCTTACTTTGCAGTTTATTAACTATTTCATACCATTCATTAAAAAAATAAATCTAAAACTCATCATAAAATGTATCTCCAATTCTGAAAAACAAAAACAAAGCCATTTCCTTCTTTATGGTCACACATACAAAAAAATCTTGCCTGGCAGCAACTGGTATATTTCATATTTAACTGTAGGTATCTAGATTATAGTTTTAACACTTTATTTCATATTAATATATATATAATTTACATAACATTCATATTCGTTAGTTTCATTTCTTCCTCTGATAAATGAGGTATTCATGTTGTTTGCTTCACTGCATCAATAACAAATGCCTTTTCTTTTCACTGTATTTTTTAGTAGCTAAAAGATTTTAAACTTTGTTTTTTAATATCTACCATATCTCTTAAACCTTCTAATGATGTAGCCAGGTTCCAATATATTTAAAGCAATACTGATTAATTCTCAAATATCAATCTCTCATTATTCCATCTGTTAGGTATGATTTGAAAGAACCCTACCACTTCACAGCAAAGCCCTCCTTTCTCTTTAACTTCTGCCATTTCATTACTCTATATCCCAAGTTTCTGGGTTAGTCCAGATTGGACTGTCTAGGTATTACATGACAGAGTATCTGAGTTTAAGACTCTGATGGTCTGTGGTCATGTGTGTAAAAAGACTTGACATAATGATGAGGCACTACTGGCGACACAGTCGTCTGGCTAAGAGATAAAAATGCCTACACTGTAGGCTGACGTGCACACACACACCGTATGTAGTTAGCGTTGGACAGAGTGGAAGCGAACACCCTGCCAGACCAAATATTCACATACACGTAAACTGCAGCCAGAGTTCCAGTGGAAGCACCTGCTTTCTATTATTCCAAAGGATACAGACATGAGGGTTTTCCAAACTGACAAGTCACAGGCAGCTAGGCGCACCACATCAGGAGAGAAGCATGAGTCAGCAGGGGCGCCAGGTCGGCAGGCACTCGCTAGGCCCCTGCGAGACGCATCCGTGCAGGGTGGGCAGTGGGAGAGCAGACAGAACTGACAGACTGCTCTCGAGGAACTCAGACCAATGGCAGGAATACATGTGTAAATAAATAATTTCTCTAAGTGAGACCATCGATATAATACATAGTTTAGGTTTCTGTTCTAGAGGTAAAGGCAATATTTTTAATTAAACATTTTTTAAGTTTTCAGTTTTAAAAGTTTTAAACTAAATATTAAATAGAAGTTAATCCTAAATGAGTAACAAATTTAAATATTAAATAGAGGACTCAGCACTTTTGGTCCTCTGAGAAGAACCACTTCACAGAATTTCTATTTTCAATTCTATTTCATACATTCACTGTCACTAACCCTGTTACCAAAGGCCCCAAATCAATTAGGAAACACACTCTCTTCAACCTTCTGGCTTCCCTTTGGTTAATGCTTTGCTGGGTTGCAAAACTATGAGCCTTTTAAATGATTTCTAGGGACACTCCCTTCTAGAATCCAGCAGTCTCCATTCTGAAAGACTTCTCACAGTAGGCAGAATGTAGATATGTTCTTTACGTAGCAACTGACTTGCCCAAAAACTGCTTCTCTGAAAAAGCTGAAAAGTGGCTTAGCACAAATACCATAATGATCTCACAGCTAACTCTTAAGGTTGCTAAACCGCGGTATCCAGTAAAGCTTCCTGCACCGCACAGGGAGACACCTTCTCCTCCTCACATTTCTTGTGTCTGTAAAGCCTGAGTTATCTTGGCAAAGAGGAGCCAGAGCGTATGGCCACAGCCAGCACAACGTCAGTCAACCGTGCTCTGTCTGCCTAGGCAGACGCACGCACGCCTGGGTCTCCAACAACCGAGGTGCCCGGGAGCCGGGCTGCTGCGCAGGTCAGGACGGGCCCTGAGGCCCCGCCATTCCGTCCAGTGAGCGTTCACTAAGAAGTCTTCTACATGCTTAGAGTTACAGTGGCCACCTTGAGAGGGATTTAGAAGAAATAAAACGTAGTTTGCTCTGATTTACAGAGACAAAACTATGAAGACAAGCACTGTGGGCCTGGCAGGAGCAGTGATGATGAAAATACTTGTTGACGTATCCTGGCACACACAGAGGCCTGGGCTTTTCCATATATTATCTCATTTAATTTAATCCTCATAAAAATCCAGTGAAGTGGCTGCCACTATCACAAAGAGGAACAGAATGTTATAGATTACTTTTACTGCTATGGACACAGGAGTAAGATCATATTTTTAATGATCATATCTCTAATGCTGAGCACAGGCCCTGGCTCCCAGCAGACGCTTGTGAGCTATCAGCTGACTGACTGCACGAGTCAAATATGCTCAGCCAGTGAGGTTAAGGGTCAGGAATCCACTGCTTAAAACTGCCTTCCTTAATACTATCTGAGCTGGGCCGGGTTCTGCTTTCTTTCTGAATCTATACCAAGGCTTTGCTTCATCATTGATTCTAGCTCACCTCTTCCTTCTGTAAAGCACATTTTCCTCCCTCCCCGCCCCCACACTGATCACTGCGTGGTCAGCCTTGAAGATGACCTAGGAGGATGACCCACCTCCTGGTAGCCGCACTCTGGTGCAGTCTCCTGCACAGTACCATGCTGCTCTGTGCCTGCATCTGTGTGACTGGCAGCATCATAAAGAAATGGTAGTATGGTAGGTCATTTCCATAGTACATTATGAAAGACAGCTGCTTTCTCTCTCACCTCACTCTCTCAGGAAGCAGCAAGCTGCTTCTCTCTGTCATGAGGAGCCCTAGGGAAGGCTTGCACAGTTAAGAAATGAAGCCACCTGCTGCTGGCTATGTGAGTGAACTTGAGGTCTAACCAGGTCTTCAGAGACCAAAGAGCCCTAGATAACTACTTGACTGCAACCTTGGGAGAGTCCCCGAGCCAGAACTCCAGAACCACCCAGCTACGTTGTTCCTGACCCTTAGAATATGTATGAATAATAAACGTTTGCTGGTTGAATTTGTTAACATGTGGGGGAAATTTGTTACATAGCAAGCATATAACTAATGCAATCATAAACACAGGTTAAGATAAGTCAGGTAAAAATCGTTCTGAGAAACAGCTCAGAAGTCAAGTTCTAATAAAGCTCTAAAGTGACTGAAGAAGCCTCAGATTAAGTCAAAAGGCAACAGCACAGTCTGCCTTACTGCTGGGTGACGCAAGGACTTGGGGGAGCAGGCTGGCTTCAGTGGAGGCAGTGGAGAAAACTGGCTGCGTGATTTCTGGATTGAGAGACACAGGAAAGCCTACCCGCTCAAAAATTTCCCTTACGCCCAACCTGACATGCTCCTATTCTGAAATTTTACCACTTTTAATTTCAACAGATCTAAATGTTAACTTTCTCTCATGTTTAACACACTAGCTAGCGGCTAAGATGAAGCGAACGGAAGAAAAGGTAAAAAAGAGGCCAGGACAGAGACTACCTAGACAGCACCGTTTATGATGAGAAGGTGGCACAACACTCTGCCATGATTTATGGATAGTCTGGGAACTTAAAAAGGCCAAGGAATACGTGATGGAAATAACTTTAAAAATATATTTTAAAAAAACTTTATCAGTTTGCAAATTTTCAGCAGTTTCAAAATACCTAAATAGCAAGCTCAAATATACGGAAGGTTTTTTTAAATCTGAAGTTGTGCCTTTATAATTTATCTCAACTCTAATGTATTAGAGAACAGAGTCAGTAGGCAGGGAAGCTAGAACACCAGGGTTCAAATCCTACCCAGCTACCCACAGGCCACAGGGAAGTTACTTAGACTCTCCGTGTTCTCAGTATCCTCGTGTGACAAAGAGAAACAGTAATTACAGGGTCTTCCTCATGCTTAGCTGCTTCACTCAGGTCAAACTTTTTGCAACCCCATGGACTGTAGCCCACCAGGCTCCTCCATCAATGGGATTTCCCAGGCAAGGATACTGGAGTGGGTTGTCTTCTCCAGGGGAAATTCTCAACCCAAGGATCGAACCCGCATCTCCTCTATCTCCTGCACTCCAGGCGGGCTCTTTACCTCTGAGTTACTGGGGAAGCCCCACAATGCTGGATGTTCGAGACTTGAGGCTATACCCAAGCAATAACACCTCCCATCTTGAAATATCTTCATTCTTCAAGAACTGTTCCATGTTCTCAAGAGAGAACGATGGACAAGTGATCAGAGGACACTGACAAATTTTCAAGATGTGGACTCCCCAAGGGTCTTTCACTGAAGTAACAGGCAGTGACTGCTATCTTAAATTTGGTCTCCTGTGAATGACTTTACATTGTGCACAGAACTGAAGGCACAGGAAACTTGAAAATGCTGCTGTTGAACTCAGGAACAAGACCAAGTTCTCAGCTCAAATTCTAAAAGAGAATGGAGAGTTACCCAGAAAGTAGTTTCTACGCCGATGTGCAGCTGAGTCAAGAGCAGGGACTGTCCATTCATATGTGGCTATAGATCTGTGATAAAAGATTCCTTCTTTAAAGAAACCTGATTATTATTTTCCTAAATAGTATTATCTACCATCCTCCTTTTCATTGGAACACTTATATACAATGAGGATCTGATGCAAAAATCAGATGACAGTTCAATTTATCATGGGTCACAACATGAGCCTGAAAGGGCGGTGAGACTCAAGAAAGCTGTCGGAGTGGCCTACAGGCCAGCATGACTCTGCAACCATGCTGAACAGCAGACGCCACAGTGTCCAGCGGGCACTCTGACATGTAATTATATAGTCAGGTCCTGAAGCTATCATCTTGGCCCTGAGACTGTTCATATAACCCAGGCAAAGTTTTTCTCACAAAGAAAGGCGATTTCTCAGAGGCAATTTCACTTCAGACGTGAGTGACAGTAAATCATAAATACCAGCTGGGCTATATTGCAATTTCACTCTGATTCAGGGTTCTTTCTTGAAACCTCAATTCTAGGCATTCCACAGTGAGGGGGTACACAGTGAACTCAAACGTGTAAGTTCTCAATACATATCCCCATCTACTGGTGCACTCTAAGTGTTCAGAAAGTGCCAGCTGCCATCATCATCATTATTAAGAATTAACTTATCCTTGGAGGCTATAACTATATACATATCTTAAAGAGAGTTCTATACATATTCAGGTCCCCTATGAATAAACTACAACATAACTGAAAATTATAAAATCGATAAGTAATAAAATATTCTACTCCCTGCAGGAACACACAGCAACAGTGGGGTTGGTATTTAAAACCTCACAGATCCAATTACTTATAGTTTTAATTTAGCGTAAATTTTAACATTAGCGAAAGACAAATATGTACCTCACTGGAAGATAACTAAGACAGACCTGTATGTTATTTAACTGATATTTTATTTAAGAATATTGCTAGAGATCTGAACCTTACAAATCTGTAACTGAGTCTACAACATACTGTAGAAACATAATTTGTAAAAATGTGATAGGAAAAAACAAATAGGTTAAGAGACAGAATTTGAGGAAACTAAGTATAATTTTGGGTATAGGTGAGAAATCCTTTTGATATTCCTTTTTGTTGGTTGCTTGGTTGGTATCACTGCTCTTTGGACTTTGCATCTGACATTGGACGTAGTTCTTTCTATCGGGCTCTAAAAAATCCAGACCGCTGCTCTCCTTGGAGACCCGTACCTGATCTCCCAGCTCTGCTGTACTAAAATGTCAGGTGGCACCAGGAAAGACTTGGATAAACTGCCTGAAACTGTCCATCCTCTCACAAGACGGAAGTAGGACAGGAAATAATACATAACAGAACAGCACTTCTGCTCGTGAGGACACCAAACTGACATGGGAACTGGGGTGAAGCAGCGCCACCATCACAAGCACAGCTTCAAGCTCAGCGACCTCTAGACTTCAGACCCTCCTGGAGCAGTGCACCAAGACCCAGCTATTCTTCCATATGCGCCTTTTTCTTAAAGCAGCAAGCCACCTGCCCCTTATGTTGATAATATATTGTGAGAATTCCCAAGGAAAGTATGTTCGGAAACACGTCTTAAGAACATGAGATATAATAACCAAAGAATTCCAAGTTTTAACTTCAAATGACATAATCCTGTGTTTAAACAAATACTTTTCTACTGAAGGATCAGGAATTTTCAAAAGGTTGCAAAATACTAAGTAGTTCAGTTACTCTTTCAAATACTGCATATTTTTTTTCTTTAGTGTAATAAAATAAGCATTTAATAAGAATCACCCATTTCTTATGGAGCCTAAGAATTCTTCTGGTTCATTTTAAGCCAAATCTTTTACATTCAGAATTTTCCGGTTTAGCTGGAAATATCTTCATAGACCTGAATATATATTTCAACTGAATGTTCTGAAATGTGTGCATGTGGGAGGAACTCTGCTTATGAGATCCTTCTTCAATTGTTCAGACACGTAAATCATCGTTTCCAAAGCAAATTCTTCAAAATTGAATAAACTACAGAACTAGAAGTATAACTGAGTCTCCGAAAAGGAGCTCCAATCCTTTGCCAAAACAGACCTCGAATTCTTCATCCCTTGTCCAAAAAAATTGGACCAAGGATTGACGTTTTCCACCAAGCAAGCCACATAACCACAAATGTTTCTCATTTACTCCACTCCTGGGACATACAGCTAAAATAAAAAATTTCCTGAATACCCCAAATTTCAGATGCAATTTGGAATGCAAATGATTCATAATGTTTTGCAGGAAACATTATGATCTTCTCTTACCAACTCAGTGTTTCTGGAATGCAATCCATGGGAGATTACCCCAACAAATCAGAAGGCTGAATCACTGTCAGCCATGTGACCCAAACATTAAGCTCTCTGCCCTAGCTCAGGGTGATTCTGAACCCTAAGCAATCTGCTTCTCCAGCTACTGTTTCCGTAAGAAGGTCTGTCACTCCAAGGGAGCTAGCAAAGTTCCACACTGTGCTCGTAGCAAGAAACACGGTAACAGAGCACTCAGCCCCCTCCTAGGAAAGGAGCGAACAGTGTCAAAAGGAGCCAAAGGCACTGGCAGCACGTCTGCACCGCGACTCTCACACCGAAGCCTAACAGTCGTCGACACTGATTCAAGTGTGAAACCGCACAGAGCCTCTAGCTAGTTTATGAGTCCTACTCTAACCCCACTCCCACTTCACCCCCATTATTAAGTCAAATAGTAATTTCTTGGTGTATCAAGGTTGCAAAAATAATCTTTTATAGATTCCTATTTTCTTGCAAGGAAAGAAACACAGCTGAAATAGAGGAAGAAAAGTACTGCACTGAATATACCAAGTGAACATAAACGCTGTCTTAGAAATCATGGTTACTAAGAAGGAGAGAAGTATAGGTAGCTGCAATATGATTTAAAAAAAAAAAAAACGAAAAGGGTGAGGAGTAGCAAACATGGGGAGCAGCAATAAGAGATGGAGACACGTACTTACTGAAAGCACACCATTACCCAAAGGCCTCAGTGCAAGCAAACTGTACAGTTAAGGGAACTCTCAGAGACAACCTGAGGGGTTCTGGGGCCAAAGCTCGGAGCTGAGCATATAACACTGAACGTTTGGGCAAATGGAGAGAGCTACCGAGTCTAAAGAAATAACAGATGACAGGAAGAAATGCCCAAAAACGAATTTAAGAAAAGCTTAAAATCACTACTCAAGCATAAAAAGAAAAGAATCAAGTTTAAATAGAATAATATTTTCTAAAATATAATAATGAAGCCCCTACACAACAATGGTTTGCCTAAATTAGATTTCATGGGTATACAGACAATTTTTATATTGCTAACACTGACTGCTAACATTGACATAGAAACAAACTGAGCCCTTTCCAAATAGGAAAAGGAGTATATCAAGGCTGTATATTGTCACCCTGTTTATTTAACTTATATGCAGAATACATCATGAGAAAAGCTGGGCTGGAGGAAGCACAAGCTGGAACCAAGACTGCTGGGAGAAATATCAATAACCTCAGATATGCAGATGACACCACCCTTATGGCAGAAAATGAAGAACTAAAGAGCCTCTAGATGAAAGTGAAAGAGGAGCGTGAAAATGTTGGCTTAAAGCTCAACATTCAGAAAACCAAGATCATGGCATCCAGTCCCATCACTTCATGGCAAATAGCTGGAGAAACAGTGGAAAACAGTGGCTGACTATTTTGGGGGGCTCCATAATCACTGCAGATGGTGACTTCAGCCATGAAAGTAAAAGACACTCCTTGGAAGGAAAGTTACGACTAACCTAGACAGCATATTAAAAAATAGAAATATTACTTTGTCAACAAAAGTCCATCTAGTCAAGGCTATGGTTTTTCCAGTAGTCATGTATGGATGTGAGAGTTGGACTGTAAAAAAAGCTGAGCGCCAAAGAATTGATGCTTTTGAACTGTGGTGTTGGAGAAGACTCTTGAGAGTCCCTTGGACAGCAAGGAGGTCCAACCAGTCCCTCCTAAAGGAGATCAGTCCTGGGTATTCATTGGAAGGACTGATGTTGAAGCTGAAACTCCAATTCTTTGGCCCACTGATATGAAGAGCTGACTCGATGGAAAAGACACTGATGCTGGGAAAGATTGAAGGCATAAGGAGAAGGGGATGACAGAGGATGAGATGGTTGGATGGCATCACTGACTCAATGGACATGGGTTTGGGTGGACTCTGGGAGTTGGTGATGGACCGGAAGGCCTGGAGTGCTATGGTCCATGGGGTCGCAGAGTCAGACGTGACTGAACTGAACTGTAACTGAGCCCACATACAATTAGGATATACCTGAAGATCCTGTGAGATTAGTATGCCTCAGAAAACCATGAAAAAATATAAAATACTTGAAAATAATTAGTGCCTACATATTTTTTAAAAGAGATCAATTTAAATGTGTGGTTGGATCAACACATATCATGAACAATGTAAAAAGTGGCTTGAATACAGCTGGCTGCTGAAAGATGTTCCAAACCCTTTGGTAAGTCATCACTAACTTGCCCATACAAAAAGAACAGTAATCACACTGGTTATCCACTACCTATTTGTACTGAAAAAAACAGGCTAGTTAATAACTTAAGGAAATAAAATATTCTCAATGACCGTTTTCCAGTTACTTGCAAACCTAACTATGTACATTTTCCCTTGCATTTTTCCTCTTGCCATTGTTGGTTTTAGACTTGGCTTGAGTGAATCAGGCTAACCTTCACGTTGAGCTATCGAGAGTTTGTCCTGAGTAAATGGCATGACATGCGTGAAGCCTCTAGAGCAGTGCACGTGGACACACTGGAGGAGCTGAGGGCTCCCCCACTCTGCCCCCTCCCCCCTATTTCTGCTAACCTTCACCCTGCTTTCACTTCTGTAGTTTGGGGTCCAGGAGCTGAGCTTTCACATGTGGTCTGTCAATTTTCCCAAATACAATGTAAAGCTTCTTTGAGTCTCTTAATGCTCTGTCCAATGAACTCTAATTACAGTTCAGTTCAGTCATTCACTCATGTGCGACCCCAGGCCTCCCTGTCTGTCCCCAACTCCCAGAGCTTGCTCAAACTCACATCCATTGAGTCAGTGATGCCATCTAACCATCTCATCCTCTGTCGCCCCTTCTCCTCCTGCCTTCAATCTTTCCCAGCATCAGAGTTTTTTCAAATGAGTCATCTCTCCACATCAGGAGGTGAAAGTATTGGGAGTTTCAGCTTCAGAATGAGTCCTTCCAATGACTATTCAGGACTGATGTCCTTTAGGATGGACTGGTTGGATCTCCTTGCTGTCCAAGAGACTCTCAAAAGTCTTCTCCAACACCACAGTTCAAAAGCATTAATTCTTTGGTGCTCAGCTTTCTTTACAGTCCAACTCTCACATCCATACATGACCACTGGAAAAACCATAGCTTTGTCTAGACAGAACTTTGTCAGCAATGTCTCTGCTTTTGAATATGCTGTCTAGGTTGGTTATGGCTTTTCTCCCAGAGAGTAAGCATCTTTTAATTTTATGGCTGCAGTCACCACCTGCAGTGATTTTGGAGTCCAAGAGAACAAAATCTGTTACCATTTCCCAAGTCCGTCTAAAAACTCCTGTCTTGACTCTTTTTCTCTTTCCCTTAATTTCTACTAAGGGATCAATGGCGTTTAAGTCACAGTATCACAGCCTGATGCTGTATATAACACTATCCTAAAATACAGGGTACAGACTTCAATAAAACATTNGAATACCCCAAATTTCAGATGCAATTTGGAATGCAAATGATTCATAATGTTTTGCAGGAAACATTATGATCTTCTCTTACCAACTCAGTGTTTCTGGAATGCAATCCATGGGAGATTACCCCAACAAATCAGAAGGCTGAATCACTGTCAGCCATGTGACCCAAACATTAAGCTCTCTGCCCTAGCTCAGGGTGATTCTGAACCCTAAGCAATCTGCTTCTCCAGCTACTGTTTCCGTAAGAAGGTCTGTCACTCCAAGGGAGCTAGCAAAGTTCCACACTGTGCTCGTAGCAAGAAACACGGTAACAGAGCACTCAGCCCCCTCCTAGGAAAGGAGCGAACAGTGTCAAAAGGAGCCAAAGGCACTGGCAGCACGTCTGCACCGCGACTCTCACACCGAAGCCTAACAGTCGTCGACACTGATTCAAGTGTGAAACCGCACAGAGCCTCTAGCTAGTTTATGAGTCCTACTCTAACCCCACTCCCACTTCACCCCCATTATTAAGTCAAATAGTAATTTCTTGGTGTATCAAGGTTGCAAAAATAATCTTTTATAGATTCCTATTTTCTTGCAAGGAAAGAAACACAGCTGAAATAGAGGAAGAAAAGTACTGCACTGAATATACCAAGTGAACATAAACGCTGTCTTAGAAATCATGGTTACTAAGAAGGAGAGAAGTATAGGTAGCTGCAATATGATTTAAAAAAAAAAAAAACGAAAAGGGTGAGGAGTAGCAAACATGGGGAGCAGCAATAAGAGATGGAGACACGTACTTACTGAAAGCACACCATTACCCAAAGGCCTCAGTGCAAGCAAACTGTACAGTTAAGGGAACTCTCAGAGACAACCTGAGGGGTTCTGGGGCCAAAGCTCGGAGCTGAGCATATAACACTGAACGTTTGGGCAAATGGAGAGAGCTACCGAGTCTAAAGAAATAACAGATGACAGGAAGAAATGCCCAAAAACGAATTTAAGAAAAGCTTAAAATCACTACTCAAGCATAAAAAGAAAAGAATCAAGTTTAAATAGAATAATATTTTCTAAAATATAATAATGAAGCCCCTACACAACAATGGTTTGCCTAAATTAGATTTCATGGGTATACAGACAATTTTTATATTGCTAACACTGACTGCTAACATTGACATAGAAACAAACTGAGCCCTTTCCAAATAGGAAAAGGAGTATATCAAGGCTGTATATTGTCACCCTGTTTATTTAACTTATATGCAGAATACATCATGAGAAAAGCTGGGCTGGAGGAAGCACAAGCTGGAACCAAGACTGCTGGGAGAAATATCAATAACCTCAGATATGCAGATGACACCACCCTTATGGCAGAAAATGAAGAACTAAAGAGCCTCTAGATGAAAGTGAAAGAGGAGCGTGAAAATGTTGGCTTAAAGCTCAACATTCAGAAAACCAAGATCATGGCATCCAGTCCCATCACTTCATGGCAAATAGCTGGAGAAACAGTGGAAAACAGTGGCTGACTATTTTGGGGTGCTCCATAATCACTGCAGATGGTGACTTCAGCCATGAAAGTAAAAGACACTCCTTGGAAGGAAAGTTACGACTAACCTAGACAGCATATTAAAAAATAGAAATATTACTTTGTCAACAAAAGTCCATCTAGTCAAGGCTATGGTTTTTCCAGTAGTCATGTATGGATGTGAGAGTTGGACTGTAAAAAAAGCTGAGCGCCAAAGAATTGATGCTTTTGAACTGTGGTGTTGGAGAAGACTCTTGAGAGTCCCTTGGACAGCAAGGAGGTCCAACCAGTCCCTCCTAAAGGAGATCAGTCCTGGGTATTCATTGGAAGGACTGATGTTGAAGCTGAAACTCCAATTCTTTGGCCCACTGATATGAAGAGCTGACTCGATGGAAAAGACACTGATGCTGGGAAAGATTGAAGGCATAAGGAGAAGGGGATGACAGAGGATGAGATGGTTGGATGGCATCACTGACTCAATGGACATGGGTTTGGGTGGACTCTGGGAGTTGGTGATGGACCGGAAGGCCTGGAGTGCTATGGTCCATGGGGTCGCAGAGTCAGACGTGACTGAACTGAACTGTAACTGAGCCCACATACAATTAGGATATACCTGAAGATCCTGTGAGATTAGTATGCCTCAGAAAACCATGAAAAAATATAAAATACTTGAAAATAATTAGTGCCTACATATTTTTTAAAAGAGATCAATTTAAATGTGTGGTTGGATCAACACATATCATGAACAATGTAAAAAGTGGCTTGAATACAGCTGGCTGCTGAAAGATGTTCCAAACCCTTTGGTAAGTCATCACTAACTTGCCCATACAAAAAGAACAGTAATCACACTGGTTATCCACTACCTATTTGTACTGAAAAAAACAGGCTAGTTAATAACTTAAGGAAATAAAATATTCTCAATGACCGTTTTCCAGTTACTTGCAAACCTAACTATGTACATTTTCCCTTGCATTTTTCCTCTTGCCATTGTTGGTTTTAGACTTGGCTTGAGTGAATCAGGCTAACCTTCACGTTGAGCTATCGAGAGTTTGTCCTGAGTAAATGGCATGACATGCGTGAAGCCTCTAGAGCAGTGCACGTGGACACACTGGAGGAGCTGAGGGCTCCCCCACTCTGCCCCCTCCCCCCTATTTCTGCTAACCTTCACCCTGCTTTCACTTCTGTAGTTTGGGGTCCAGGAGCTGAGCTTTCACATGTGGTCTGTCAATTTTCCCAAACACAATGTAAAGCTTCTTTGAGTCTCTTAATGCTCTGTCCAATGAACTCTAATTACAGTTCAGTTCAGTCATTCACTCATGTGCGACCCCAGGCCTCCCTGTCTGTCCCCAACTCCCAGAGCTTGCTCAAACTCACATCCATTGAGTCAGTGATGCCATCTAACCATCTCATCCTCTGTCGCCCCTTCTCCTCCTGCCTTCAATCTTTCCCAGCATCAGAGTTTTTTCAAATGAGTCATCTCTCCACATCAGGAGGTGAAAGTATTGGGAGTTTCAGCTTCAGAATGAGTCCTTCCAATGACTATTCAGGACTGATGTCCTTTAGGATGGACTGGTTGGATCTCCTTGCTGTCCAAGAGACTCTCAAAAGTCTTCTCCAACACCACAGTTCAAAAGCATTAATTCTTTGGTGCTCAGCTTTCTTTACAGTCCAACTCTCACATCCATACATGACCACTGGAAAAACCATAGCTTTGTCTAGACAGAACTTTGTCAGCAATGTCTCTGCTTTTGAATATGCTGTCTAGGTTGGTTATGGCTTTTCTCCCAGAGAGTAAGCATCTTTTAATTTTATGGCTGCAGTCACCACCTGCAGTGATTTTGGAGTCCAAGAGAACAAAATCTGTTACCATTTCCCAAGTCCTTCTAAAAACTCCTGTCTTGACTCTTTTTCTCTTTCCCTTAATTTCTACTAAGGGATCAATGGCGTTTAAGTCACAGTATCACAGCCTGATGCTGTATATAACACTATCCTAAAATACAGGGTACAGACTTCAATAAAACATTGTTCCCACCTAGGAGAGTTAATTATCTATGTCAGCTTGACTGCGCCACAGGGTACCCAGATAGCTATTCAGACATTATTTTGTTTCTATGAGGATGTTTTTGTGTGAGATTAACGTTTTAACACATGAATTTGAGTAAAGTAGACTACCCTCTTGGAGAAGGCGATGGCACCCCACTCCAGTACTTTTGCCTAAAGAATCCCATGGGCAGAAGAGTCTGGTAGGCTGCAGTCCATGGGGTCGCGAAAAGTCAGACACGACTAAGTGACTTCCCTTTCACTTTTCACTTTCATGCATTGGAGAAGGAAATGGCAACCCACTCCAGTGTTCTTGCCTAGAGAATCCCAGGGACAGGGGAGCCTGGTGGGCTGCCATCTATGGGGGTCACACAGAGTCAGACACAACTGAAGTGACTTAGCAGCAGCAGCAGCAGACCACCCTCTACAGTGTAGGTGGGCCTCATCCAATTAGCACAAGTCCTAAAAAGAACAAAAGGGTCTCCCTTTCCCCACCAAGTAAAAGAGAATTCTTTTTTTAATTTTGGCCCTAACCCATGGCATGTGGAACTTTAGTTTCCCGACCAGGAATCAAACTTGTGCCCCCTGCACTGGAAGGCAGAGTCTTAATCCCTGGAGCACAGGGGAAGTTGCAAGAGAATTCTTTTGCCTAATGGCCTTTAAACTGAAAAATCCACTCTTCAGGCCTGACGGACTTTCAAGTGGGACACTGGCTCTTGCTGATTCTATAGCAGCTTTCATGTCGTCAAACTTGAAATAGAACATCTGCTCTTCACTGTGCTACAGCACCCTGTGGCCGCTGGACTTGAGGTGGGACACTGGCTCTGAAGAGACTGAACTTGCCAGCCTCCATAACAACATAAGCCAATTCCTTAAAATAAATCTCTTTCTCAGTCTCTGTCTCCTCTCTTTCTAGACGGATGGATGGAGAGATAGGTATGTGCTAAGTCACTCAGTCGTGTCTGACTCTTTGTGACCCATGGACCATAGCCCACAGGTTCCTCTGTCCACAGGATCTCCCAGGCAAGACTACTGGAGTGGGTTGCCATGCCCTCCTCCAGGGAATCTTTCCAACTCGGGGATCGAATGCATGTCTCTTATGTCTCCTGCACTGGCAGGTGGGTTCTTTACATCACAGATATACATATATAGATCCTATTGGCCCTGTTTCTCNCCATGGCATGTGGAACTTTAGTTTCCCGACCAGGAATCAAACCTGTGCCCCCTGCACTGGAAGGCAGAGTCTTAACCCCTGGAGCACAGGGGAAGTTGCAAGAGAATTCTTTTGCCTAATGGCCTTTAAACTGAAAAATCCACTCTTCAGGCCTGACGGACTTTCAAGTGGGACACTGGCTCTTGCTGATTCTATAGCAGCTTTCATGTCGTCAAACTTGAAATAGAACATCTGCTCTTCACTGTGCTACAGCACCCTGTGGCCGCTGGACTTGAGGTGGGACACTGGCTCTGAAGAGACTGAACTTGCCAGCCTCCATAACAACATAAGCCAATTCCTTAAAATAAATCTCTTTCTCAGTCTCTGTCTCCTCTCTTTCTAGACGGATGGATGGAGAGATAGGTATGTGCTAAGTCACTCAGTCGTGTCTGACTCTTTGTGACCCATGGACCATAGCCCACAGGTTCCTCTGTCCACAGGATCTCCCAGGCAAGACTACTGGAGTGGGTTGCCATGCCCTCCTCCAGGGAATCTTTCCAACTCGGGGATCGAATGCATGTCTCTTATGTCTCCTGCACTGGCAGGTGGGTTCTTTACATCACAGATATACATATATAGATCCTATTGGCCCTGTTTCTCTGAAAACCCTGAGGAATACAATACCCTCAAGAAGCTCAGAGTATAGCCACAGGGAGACACACCCAAATAAACTTTCTCCATGAAGCCTTTCCCAAACAATAACATAGAATATTGTGCCATGAGCCAAATAAGCCATCAAACAGAAAAATTATCAATAAACATTCAGTGAATGAATTAAAAGTACTTGAAAGCAGAATCTGCCAAGGATATTATCAGACCATGTAAGTCATCCCCTCAAGAATTCTCGTAAAGTCAGTGATCTGGTGTCAGTCTACAGCTGGGCTTGCCCTCTCCTGCATATGCTGACTAGATGAGACTTCTCTGCTTTTATGAGTTACTGTTATTCAAAGAGGTCATTTGGAAATAAATTTAAAACAGGGAGAACAGTTAAAAAGTAGTTCATTCCCCTCAATGTACAGAGTACAAATAAGAAGCAAATAAGCTCACTTGGATGGCAGCCAGGTTCTTCTGCTCCTGGGATGGTGCCTCGTGAACAAAGCGAAGCCAGTTGGAGTGCCGCGGGTTGGTAGCATCCAAAATGTACAGGACTTCTCCCTTACTCCCCCGAACCTGAAATGTAAGAGTGCCCGAATTTACACTTGAAGTTAGTATTAGCCGTACTAAACAGATTAGCCAAACGAAAAATAACATGGTATTTTTTCATAAGTATCACCTTTCTATTAACAGGTGTTGAATAGATGCTGGATTAACATCCATCCCTTAAACATACAAACAGAGACTGCGCTTTCATTCGACAGATCTAGATGACTCACAAATGCAATCAATTCTCAAAAACATCCCATGTTGATAGCTCTTTTCTGGTCAAAATTACTTGTAGGTACAGTTTAATACATGTGTGGCAAATGCAGTTGTTTAGGGGATAACCATAGTTGCAGCACACCCTTTTTCCCCACACAAGAGGGCAGTGCGGCTTGGCTCCTCAAGAGGCAAAGGTGGAGCTGGAACAAGCATCTCAGTTTCTCTCTCCACCTGCTTACTGAATCATTTCCACATGTGGGCAATCTGCTAAGCTAACCAGTGGAACTGGACATCCACTGGGCTACAATCCACATTTTAACTAGTGGGTAAATTAAAAAGTTCAATTCTGTCGTTTCAGGGTCTGCTGAAGTCTTGCTGAGTGGACAGTCGGCTCTGTTTCATGCCATCAGCCCTGCTGTTCAGATCTGCTCAACTCTCAACCGAGGGAGGGAGGGCTCTAACTGCCACAGGACCAAGGACTCCACTGGACACTCCTGAATCCAAGCTGCTTTGAATCTAGCTTCTTAAAACTGCTGCACTGTAAAGCTACAGCCATTTGCTCAGTTTAATAAAATATACACCAATCTTTACCCAATGCTCATTTTGAGTTTATATTCAAATGGAATCAAGGAAAGGAGGAGGGAAGGAATGAGTAACTAGCACTCCATATCTCCAACACAGAGTAACAAAAATATTAATATAAAGACTGTATCTTCACTGACTCAGGCTGGGGAGAAACAAACTCCAGATTTCTAAAATTTTATTTTATAAATTAAAGAAGAGGGTCACAAACAGTTGGACATGACTGAAGCGACTGAGCACATACGTACCACAGTGCCAGATACTGCTAATGCCCTGGGAATATTTCAGTGAACAAAACAGACAGACGAAGTCTGACCCCACAACACTTAGGAGCAAACGAGCACAGACTAGAGCTTCAGTCACAGGAGCAGGACATGGAGTAAGGGGAGAAGGGCTCTTCAGGATGGAGCGGTCAGGCAGAGGCGTGCTGACGGGGTGACCGGAAAAGCATTCTAAGTGAAGACAGGGCACAGGCCAGGTGAGAGCTCAGGAAGACCGTTTCTAAGCCAGAGGGAACAGCCAGGAAAGGACACGGAGAAAGGCCCTGAGTTGCAAGCACATTAAGAACAGCAAGAAGGCCATGAGGCCAGGACAGAAGGAGCAATGGAAAAAGTGGTGGGTGCTGAGATCAGACAGACTGACACAGGCCAAATCACGGGCACTGACTGGAGACAAGAAAGTTACCCCCAGACGGTGAGTTAACCCAAAAGCTGCTGTGTAAAAACACCTGCTGCACGCTCTGCACAGACCAGTATTGCAAGATCCTAACACATATTTTCTGGGGAAAAAACACAGTTAGCCTTCTCCTTGTATTTCATATCTGCCATGTTTCTCAAATAATTCTTATTTTCTTAAGGATCCAAGGAACCTCAATAATCATTTAAAAATCTCTGTAATAAATGGCAGACCCTCAAAAGGCAGGGATTTAATTTTCAATACTGAAACTGCTCCAAGAATTTAATACTATAAATACCTCTTCCTTGTGCCTTATATGTTTAGGCGTGAAGCTACGGGGATTTCTCAATAATAACAACCTCATTCTGAGATCTGCATTGGGAGGCCCTGAAAACCACCCACTATTTACCCGCTTACCCATCAGTTCAGAATCCTGACGCCCACTGGGTAAAGCTGAAAGTGTCCAGCCACACTGCTGGCGCAGACAGAAGTGACACAGCAACATTTCCTCAGGAGGACACCAGGCCATATTTCTTCAAGCAGAGTAAAAGAAGTAACTCTAAACATCTGAGTATAAATTCTCCTTTCCAGGTTCCGCCATAGCTATAGTAACAAAACTGTTTATATGACGAACAGCTAAATTAAGCAAATAGGTAGCAATGCCACTAGATACTAAAAAAAAAAAAAAAAAAATTTCTCAGAAGTGAAATCTAAAATCTACAACTGTTTCTGAAATCCACACAACCCAGCTAATTCTGCATCAGGAAACATCAGCACGACTGCCATGGCATATTGCATCTGAGAGGCTACCACTACTTACAGAAACAGTTAATGATCCTTCTTAGTCATACATTTGTTACTCAGTATTAAGTATGACACTCCAATACTTTGGCCACCTGATGCAGAGAGCCAACTCACTGAAAAGACCCTGATGCTGGGAAAAACTGTGGGCAGGAGGAGAAGAGGGAAACAGAGGATGAGATGGTTGGATGGCATCATGGACTCAATGGACATGAGTTTCAGCAAACTCCAGGAGATAGTGAAGGACAGGGAAGCCTAGCGTGCTATAGTCCATGGGGTCACAAAGAGTTGAACCCAACTGAGCAACTCAACAACAAATTAAGCACAATATATATCAGATGAGTTTGACATGTGAAATTCATTCTTCAAAGATGTGTAACATAACAAAGACTTCTCTGCGACTTACTATAATAAGCCCATTTTACAAAGGGCATTGCTTGTTCCTTATTTTTTCAGCTCTTCCCCAGATCCCCTAGCTCTAGCTATGCTGAATGACTCAGTAATTCATTTCCAGTCCATTAAATGTATGCACTTTCTAGTTATCTATTATCCTCTCACATCATATTTCAGCTTAAGAGACATGTACAATTTAGCTTCTTCAATTATTACAAGATTGTCACTTTCAATAATCTAAATCTATATATTATTGCTTATAGTCTCCTAACAACACTATAATGACAGACTATAGTGGCCTACACATTTACATTTGAGATAACTTTTTTGTTCATTAACAGAGCTGCTGCTCATTTATTTTAATATAAACATCTTTTTTATTCAAACGATGCTTAAGTTCTTACCATGTATTCTTTACAGGCCATCTGCTTTCTCTAGTTTTATTGTGGCTAGTCCTTTCCTCGTTTCCTCCACCCCAGTCTCCGACATTTGACTGAAGCTGTTGGATTATTGCTCACACGACTTTTACCCTCCTACCCTAACCCCAGCATTCTCCTCACTGAAATATCTAAGAGAGACATTCAAGGATAATCTAATCCATCGTTCCTCTTTCCAAAGAAATCAAATTAAAAAAAAAAAAGAAACTCCAGACAGATGGCTATTATTAAAGGCTCTATTTATCTATTTTGATACTGAACCCTGAGTAATATAAACTGAACCTTTTTAAAGACTAATGAATAAATAAGACTCAAAATTCTTCTTAGTATCACGTTCCAGCATCTGACATTTGCAGTGAGTGTGTACTGCTTTTCCTTTCAAAACTAGTCTTCCCAATGCCATCTTATTCTATTTAAATTTTCATGGAAATGAAGCATATTGGTTAATGCCCTATTGAGGACTGTCTTCTGAATACCAGGGCCTATAAAGAAATCAGAGGACAAAATGGTAGGATGGCATCACCAACTCAATGGACACGAGTCTGAGCAAGCTCCAGGAGATGGTGAGGGACAGGGAAGCCTGGTATGCTGCAGTCCATGGGGTGGCAAAGAGTGGGACACAACTGAGCAACTGAACAACAACAATAAAGAAGTCAAATTTGCATCTTGCAATAAAAATCATCTCAATTCCAAACTCTGATTTGTACAGGCTTCCTAAGCCCGCTACATAGAAATAAGTCAGCTAAATTAGGAAAGGGAAAAAAACTTTCACGTGAAAATGAACTTTCCTCCCTTTAATCAAGTCATTCATATCTCTAGGACTCTGTCACTGTACATTAAATGAAAATTATCATTGTGCAGGAACTTGGCAGGTTCTTGTCTCTGTCAAATGCTTCTGACATCACTTCTCAAGGCCCAAGACACTGTGCTGGCCCTGTCTATTTCCAGATTAAAGATTAATGGTATTCATATAAAAGGAATGAATGAACTCCGAAAACATTATGGTAAGTGAAAGAATTTAGTCTTGAAAGACCATATATTATATGATTCAGTGATGCAAAATGTCCAGAATAGGAAGTAACTAGTGGTTCCCAGGACTGTGAGGACTAGGAGGTAAAAGGGTCATACTAAAGAGTATAGGGGCTTCTTAAGGCTGATGAAAACATTCTAAAATTGATTATTGTAATGATTGTAAAACTCTGTATATATACTAAAAACCAATTTGAACAGTTAAAAAAAAAAGATTAATGGAATTAAATATATCACAGTTTGCCTTCCCATCCAGCAAAGAAGAAACCACAAAAAGATTCAGCTCAACAACAACAAAAAAACCCTAACATGTAAATTTTAAAAAAAAAGGAAATATATAGAAACAATTTTTCTTTCCTTCAGTTTAAATATTCTCTCTGTTAAATTGGATCAACTACAAACAGAGAAGCTTATTTATTTTTTGGATGGTTCATGTTCATAGTAGAAGGGTCTACAATGTTACTCTATTATTTTCCTTCAATTATTTTGAATGCCTGAGAAATTTTTCACTTAGTACATACATCAGCCTTCCCAGGGCAAAGCAAATCAGCCAGATTTGTCCCCAGACATGGTAAAATGTGACCAACGGAATTTTAGTTAACAGCAGCATGGTAAAATTTAATGACAGTGAAATATAATTAGTTCCAAAAATATAACAATAACTTCCTTAATTAGAAGTCACAATATGTTATATGATTTATTAAAGAAAATATATTTATCTTTCTGTCTTTCAACAAGACTTTTCAAAGAAGGTATAATTTTAAAGAAGTAAGATTTAGAGCATGGATGTCTTTACAGGATAAATTGTCTTCATGTTTCTGTATTTAAATTACAGGCATTGTTTCAGCAATTGTTTTTAAATGAAGTAAGGCCAGATGCCCTACTTTCAGTATTTAATTACCCAGACTTCAGGATATCTTTAGGACCACAAAAAACTAAGTGTGTTCAAACAATCAATTCTGACAGCACACTGTTGTCAGATTTAAACTAAAGAGAGACACACTTTCAGGAATCAGCAAAGATCATCCCTAGGAAATTGTAACGATTTATAGTTTCTAAGTGAAAGGTACGGTTTTTTCCTGTTGATTTTTCAAAGACTTCGGTCTCAAATTCTTCCTAGTTTTGGTGCCTTTAAACACACACAATCACTGTAGCATACCCGCCTTTATCTCCCCCCGACTCTATCCCATAGTCCTGATTCACAGAAACCCATCCTCAGATGGGAAAGCACATGGAGAGAAAACACAGGCCTTGACAGGCCTTCAGTAATGGCCTTCACTGAGCACCATCCAGAATATAATACACCCAAGAGTAAATGACTTAAAGGGCCAATGAACAAAGTCAAGTCTCTTTTTCATTACCAATAATTACTACCCTAAATATTTCAAGCTGGCATTCTAGAGTGATAAAAATGGTGGACTAGAAATCAAAAAGCCAGATGTGATCCAAACTTGACTGTGAGTCACGGGAGACTCATTTCCTCCAGCTGAATTAAGCCATGGTCTCCTGACCTCTAAAATGGGGAATGACAGTCCCTTGCTCACCCGGCTGTGGGGGCATCAAAGGACTAAGATGCATGACTGGCAGAGAACCCGCCTACCAATGCAGGAGACATGGCACAGATTAGATCCCTGGGTCGGGAGGATCCCCTGCATCTTCAGAAGGGTGCAGCATGCCACTCCAGTATTCTTGTCTGGAGAACCCCATGGACAGACTCCTGGCTGGCTACGATCCAAAAAGTCGCAACAGTCAGGCGTGACTGAAGAGACTTAGCATGGCACGGCACACTGAGGAAAGCAAGGCTCACAGCAACT
>SJYW01001905.1:230620-243226 GCA_006410735.1 Raphicerus campestris | reverse complement strand
CGCTCCCAACAGCACAGCAGGGCACACATGCACCATCTTCCAGCGGCGTCAGCTTGTTCAAAGAACATACATGAAGGATACCCTAAGAATATCATCAAACCCAAACACATGCAAGTCGCCTCTGCTTGGACGCCTGAAGTGAGAGCAGGCACCGCCGCCAGGCAGCAGCTAACCCAGGTGAAGGCCAGCTCAGCAGACCTTCTCCCTTAAGTCAGATTCCAGCGCACTGCCCTCCCTTCAGTAGCTTTAATTCCTCTCCCAACTACAGCCCTTCAAATTTCTGAAGGCAGCAGTATGTACCTCTTTCTCCATTCTCTTCTCCCAGAAAATAACTCTCTCCTTGTCTAAGGTGATAAATGTTCCTCCACTATCCTGGATGCCCTCTCACAGATGCACACAGATTTGTCAAAACTCTTCACACAGTACAGCATTCAGCACACACAGGACTACCGTGATGTGGGCACTATACCTCGGGAGCTCAGCTGGTAAAGAATCCAATTCTCCTGCAACGCAGAAGATCCCAGTTCAGTCCTTGGGTTGGGAAGATCCCCTGGAGAAGGGAAAGGCTACCCACTCCAGTATTCTGGCCTGGAAAATTCCATGGACAGAGGTACCTAGCAGGCTATAGTCCATGAGGTTCCAAAGAATCAGACACAACTGAGCAATTTTCACATTCACGTTTCTACTGATGCAATTTAAAAATCACAGAAGCTGTTTTGATTGCCACATCTTACATTTAGCTGAGGCTGCCTTTATAATCACCTAATCTATATCAAGAAAGCTCTCCTGATACTGTCAAAGATGTGAAGGCAAGTTTTAACTGAGGAACTCAGTCAGGTTTATATACGTAAGCTAATCCTGTGCTTGGGCACCTGACCACTCAGAGATGGAAATCTTTTATCTGGTCCTGTCTCAATAAATGTTTTATTCACTGAAAGCTCAGCTAATATGTCTTCTTTTTTAAAACTGCCATTGCCTTCATTTCCTTTAAAAGTTAGAAAATATTTTATAAGAGGTAATGGGAGACTTAACTTCAAAAGCACTCCATACCTTGTCTTTCAAAGCACTTGTAAAATAGGAATAATTTTTTTAAAGAAGAAATAACTGACATGACAATGTGAAAGACACCGTGAAAAGCACATCATCATTTTCACAGTAAATTCATGAAAGAGCCTTAGCAGTATAACCACTGTCCCTTCCTTCCTACAGTTTTACAAACATATTCAGGCAGTCAGACTTCAGTGATATTTTGCATAGACAAGGTTTTTACTGCATAAAAAATAAAAAACATTTAGCTGACATTAGCTTATGACACCCACAGCTTTAGGGGTTTTCTATAAAGAACATGCAAAGGTTAGTACACAAATGCTGGCATCCGTTTCTGACCGCTTAGTGGCCGTCTGGTTTACTTCTTGATTTTGTCAACATCCTAAGGCAGGTGACTTCTCCGTAAGTAAAGTGTTATTTCACTAAGGAATTAGAAAACCATATTAATAAAGTTAGCATGTCATTTCCCAATTTGGTATAATCCATCAAATCCATCATATACAATTCACAAAACTTTAAATCAAGTTAACATTTTATGAGCCTATAGCATTGTCAAAATTTTAATACAGATTTGAGACTTATACAGACAAGAGCCTTGAAGTCAGCTTCTGGAGAATCCTCCCTATGGTATACTAAAAGGTATACAAAATATGCCAAGTATAAGAAAATTTTAATAGCAAAATTCTAATTAACAGATACAAAAGCATTTCAAATGGTTCTTTGTGTAAAAAACAATGATAATCTCCAAGATCCTAAGACCACAGTCTTGATGCTGTTCTGAAAATTTCTGGGCAAGGTTAATAGACACACTGAATAACAAAGAGCTCTGTGCAGTCCACAGGGAGAGAAAAATGAGAAAAAAAAAAAATCCAGGTTTCCTTTGATTCTAATTTGAGTTATTTCCTAATCCAAATTGCACTGGTAGTCAGTTTTTGTATTTTTCCTAAATATACAGTTTTTCTACAGCTATTAATATTAAACCTATCAGGCCTATTTAAATTAATTGTACTTTACATTTACATCTTCAAAATGTATGCAACTCAATAAAGAAACAAATAAATTATCCTAGTATGAGAATACACCTAAAGCAATAAAATATTTCCCAATCACTAACGTTCATCATTTCCTTTCTTAAAATCATCCAACGATCACAGTTCTGTGCTGTTTCTAAAAAGGTAACAATTATCAGTAAACAACATTTACTGAACAACATCTACTGTGCAGTTCTTTACTGGTTATTTTAAAGTATGCCATGAGAAGCTACAAATGAAATTCTAGAATACTGTTTCCTTATCCAATATCCTCAGTATTAATAAGGACACAGAAAACACAATTTTTAAAAGAACTAACAAAGCAAAGTCTGATTATCTTAAGGTAGATAGATATACACACAAACTTCATTCATTTCAAAAACAGTACACACAGGTGTAAAATAAGAAACTGTGCTGAGATCCTGAGGATGGGCCAAAGTAAAAATAAAATGTCAGCACAGAGTATGTTATAAAAAGCTTCCAACAGACAAGGTCTGCAAACAGAGTAGACCTAGCAGGCCAGAGACTAGCATGTTTATAAGGGGCCTGCTTGTAAGACTGGCCCTTGCCTGGCATGTGGGAACTTGGAGTTCTCAGGATGTCCCGTCAACAGTTAATGAATAAGGGTGGTTCACTGTTCCTAGACAGTATAAACACCATGGTTTATGCTGGAAACCTGCTTTTCTTCTGGGAATCTGGAATCGTGGTACATGCTGGGCAGAGGGTGGCTACAAGCCCCAAATAAAAATCTTGGGTACTAAATTTCTAACGTGCTTCCTCGTACAGAAACATCACATGTGTGTGCTCCTCCTTCATCACTGGGAAAAGGGTGAGCTCCGTGTGACCTCTCACGGGAAGGAGGGAGCGTGATGAAATCGACGCTTGGGTTCCTGCAGATTCTGCCTGTGCCTTCTTCCCTCGTGAGCCAGCTGTGTACATCACTGAAGAAAATCTTCCCCATGAGTACAACTATAAGCTGAGTCTCATGAGTCCCTTTAGGGAATCTCAGAATGTGAGGGTGATCCTGAGATTCCCCAACACAAAAGATAAGGTTGTTCCAGTTGCTGAATGGACAGCATACAAACTTGTCAACAGGAGAGGTAGAAAATCATCTAGAGATCAACAGAGTTTTTACAAATTAAACTACAACCATTCAATGAAAGGAAAAAATAAGAAAAATCAATGAAAGAAAATTAAAATTTAGACAGTAGGGACCATTTCTTTTCACGGCCCATAATGGCAATGATATGAGATCGTTGCCTTACAAACTAGTTCTAAGTCCAATATAGGCTATGATTCTACACCAGAGAATATTATCACAATAAAAGAATGGTGGAGTCCTCTTGCCTGGAGAATCCCATGGACGGAGGAGCCTGGTGGGCTGCAGTCCTTGGGGTTGCTTGGAGTCAGACACGACTGAGTGACTTCACTTTCACTTTTCACTTTCATGCACTGGAGAAGGAAGTGGCAACCCACTCCAGTGTTCTTGCCTGGAGAATCCCAGGGACAGGGAAGCCTGGTGGGCTGCCGTCTATGGGGTTGCACAGAGTTGGACACGACTGAAGCGACTTAGCAGCAGCAGCAGCAGAGCATTTTAGTCATTTTGTGAGGAGGAGGCAAGATGAATGATACTAGTAAATTTGGCTGGGAAGACAGTAAAGAATGATGGGACTCAAATTTGGTGGTTCAAACAGTAAAATCAGAGAAATAATAGGAAATAAGTGGGAAAAGTATCCATTAGGAAGTTTTGTGCTTCATCAAAAAGAAACTTCAAACACAACCACAAATCAGGATTCACCTCAGCAGGGATCAGCTTCTCAGTAACAATACACATGAAGAAAGAGAGAAAATTAGAAAATATGATCTAGCTGGTAAAGATGAAGGAAAATGGATGATGGGAGGCAACCAACAACTTTAATATGCAAGATGGACTGTGTATAGAGGAAAAATTTTATGAAAGGAAAAAGAATTAAACAAGCTATTA
The DNA here is from genome assembly GCA_006410735.1 of Raphicerus campestris. Classification (NCBI taxonomy): domain Eukaryota; kingdom Metazoa; phylum Chordata; class Mammalia; order Artiodactyla; family Bovidae; genus Raphicerus; species Raphicerus campestris. Next base: position 239,164 of record SJYW01001905.1, on the reverse strand, counting down.
CAATGACCTAGATGTGAAGTAAATAAGGCTCTGGAAAGAGGTAATGGCTATAAAAATGAAAACGATGGGTAACTGAAAAATAAACAGCTGGACGGAATCTGTTTATGGAACTGATTTAAGATACAAGCCAAGGAAAAAGTGGCAAATACTCCAAAACTGCAAGCTCCAGAGATCAGTCTCACTGATACTAACAGGAGATTGAAAAGGTAATAACTATTTGAAAGGGAATAATAAACAGGAAGAGATTAGTCTGACACTCCACTTGGGGATTTTAATGTATGAAAAGAGGACTTAGAAAGAAATGTTCTTTTGAAATAAGAAAACAAAGTTAAGGAGAGGATGAAAGATACGGGTGGGACGCTTGTCTTAAGAGTTAGAACCTAATACCTGAAAAATAGAGTACAGAAGGAGAAAATAAGACAGCCCACTCCTCTAAAAGGTTTGAATCTAAAACAGACAAAACCAGATAGGCATATTTAATGTAGTTATAGGAAGGAATACAAACATAAATTTAAATAATATTTATGTCATATGCAAGCAAAGAAGACAGCAGAAAATTCTTCTCAAATCCTCCTACACATCTAGCCCATCAGGTGGGTTTGCCAAAGATTCCTAACTCTCTATACCTCTCACGATACAGCAGAAAAATGTTGAAGTATGACCCTCACACATAATTCAGAGAAGGCCCTTGAGCACCACTGGACAGTATTCACCAGGAATTACAAATTACCCTCCAAATTACAGAATGTTCAGAAAAAGAAGCTCTCTCCAAGCAAGAGATCTCTCCTTGCTCCTAAAAGATTTAGGTTCCTCATTTAAAATTTCCAGCTGTTTCCAAAATACACAAGCAGCTCATCCAATTCAATACCAGAAAACCACCAACCCAATCCAAAAGTGGGGAGAAGATGTAAACAGACATTTCTCCAAACAAGACATGCAGATGGCTAATAAGGTCTCAATGCTGCTCGTTATGAGAGAAATGCAAATCAAAACTATAATGAGATTACCTCACACTGGTCAGAATGGCCGTCATCAAGAAATTTACAAACAGTAAATTCCGGAGAGGGTATGGAGAAAAGGGACCCCTCTTTCACTGTTGGTGGGACTGTAAATCAATGTGGCCACTATGGAAGACAGTATGGAGATTCCTTTAAAAACCAGCAATAAAACTACCATGTTCTGTGCTGCGCTCAGTTGTGTCCAACTCTTTGTAACCCCATGGACCACAGCCCTCCAGGCTCCTCTGTTCATGGGATTCGCCAGGCAAAAATACTGGAGTGGGTTGCCATTTCCTACTCCAGGGGATCTTCCTAATTCAGGGATCGAACCTGCATCTCTTGCATTCCCTGTACTGGCTGGTGGATTCTTTAACCTCCGTGCCACTTGGGTTTTCAGTAAAAGTGCCCTATGACCCAGTAATCCCACTACTGGGCATATACCCTGAGAAAGTCATAATTGAGAAAGACACATATATCTCAATGTTCACTGCAGCACTATTTACTATAGCTAGGACATGGAAGCAACCTAGATATCATCAACAGATGAATGGATAAAGAAGATGTGGTACAGATATATATAACTGAATATTACTTGGCCATAAAAGGGAATGCATTTGAGTCAGTGCTAATGAGGTGGATGAACACAAAGCCTATTATACACAGTGAAGTAAAAAAGAGAAAAACAAATACCATATATTAATACATATATGGAATCTAGAAAGATGGTACTAATGAACCTATCTGCATGGCACCAATGGAGACGCAGACACAGAGAACCGGCTTAGGGACACGGGCGGAGGAGGAGAGGGTGGGGTAGATGGAGAGAGCAGCATGGAAGCAGACACACCAGCACACATAAGGTACTCAGACCAGCTCTGGGACAGCCTAGAGGAGCGGCACTGGGTGAGAGGTGGGCAGGAGGTGGAAGGGGGGCGTACATATGGATACCTAAGGCTTATTCAGGTTGATGTCTGGCAGAAACCAACACTCTATTGTAAAGCAATTATCCTTCAATTAAAAATAAAAAGTTAATTATGTACTTAAAATATACAAATAAACAAAAACTTTCCAGTTGAAGTCCTTACGTCCCATCACTTGAATGTGAAGAGGAGGATAGCCTCGGAAAGCGCCCCAACACCCATGTCACACATGCTCTTACTGTAGCTCATTCTCTAGAATCCTGCCAAAAGGCTCAAGTTGCCAGGAAGCAGGATCACTGGGACAGGGGCATCACCCTGATACAGACCACATGTCTGGCATCAATAATGCTCTGGCAGCCAAAGGCCTGGCAAGGAATGTCATTCAAACCTGGGACACAAATCCTGCAGCAGAAGATGTTTTCTGATAAAGAAAGCTGGGAATTTTCCCCTGATCTGATTTCTCTGTAGCTGGACATGAAAGCCTGGGCCTAAGGAGCTGACAGAAATGAGAACTCCCCTGGGCAAGAGCCCATCAGAAAAAGAATCTTGGGCGTTCCAAGGGACCCATCAGGAATGTGACCCCTTTCAGAGACTGGGAGCTTACTGGGCTGTTTCTGTGGGCTCCAACTCCCCCACTCAGGCCACTGAGTCCTCACTCTCAAATTGCCATGCCTTTGAGAACAGCATGCATTCTGCTTGAGAAGAAGACGGGAGGACACTGAGATGATTCAGTCCTTCCTGTTGCTAAGTCCCACGTGGCTCAGTGGTAAAGATTCCGCCTGCCAAAGCAGGAGACACAGGAGATGCTGCTGCTGCTACTAAGTCGCTTCAGTCGTGTCCGACTCTGTGCAACCCCATAGATGGCAGCCCACCAGGCTCCCCCATCTCTGGGATTCTACAGGCCAGAACACTGGAGAGGGTTGCCATTTCCTTCTCCAGGAGACCAGGGTTCAATCCCTGGGCTGGGAGGATCCCCTGGAGAAGGAAATGGTGACCCACTCCAGGATTCTTGCCTGGAAAAGTCCACATACCGAGGAGCCTGGCAGGCTACAGTCCACAGGGTCACGAAGAGTCAGATGGAACTGAGCACACACATTGCTAAGAAAGCCCTAATGTCAATCCCATTCCATCTCTGGTAACACAGAATCCCACACTTTCATGTTTGATTTGTTTTTCCATGGGACAATTTGATACCTCATGCCCAACCTATTCCCCAAGTGACTGGGATCCTATCCAGCTTGCTTTATACTCAATATAGTCACTCTAGTCATTGGATTCCTTTTCCTCAACCCCAACCTTTTTAAATAAGGCACAGTCATGCACTGTTAAAACTCATCCCAAGTCAGACAAAGGACAGAGCTGGTCCCTGCCAGCTGATGCTCCTTGGTCCTCTACTCTTGTCCCAACAGCCCCACTCTTCTGAGACGGTTAATCCGGATGGCGGATTACAGTTCCCAGCCTAACAAATGAGAGACTCCTCGGAGACTGATCTTCTACATTCTTCTCTACCTTGGGACTCAAATCCCAAACCTGAACCTGCTTCTGGGTCAGATGCTCTGCCTTTTCCTGACCAAGAGCACAGGATCTGACCCTCCCTCCCCTCCCCTCAATCAGAGCATCCTAAACTACTCTTGTTCAGATGTCAAGAAAAGCTCTTGGATTTGGGGCATGTTTTGACCAAGATCTACTAACTGAACATAAGGAAAGTCTCCCAACTGAGTATTTCCACATTGACTCATAAACCTTCAAATCCATCCTCCTCTCTGTCCTCAGAGTTCTCTCTGTAATTCACCCATCTCCCCGTGCTAATCCCTACCTAGAAGCTGCCCATTTTCTGCCAGAAGCCCAAACTCCTTAGCATGACATGCTGGCATGCCTTGTCTCAGCTCAGCTTGCTCCACCTCCCACAGCACTACGTCCAGGCGCACACCTATACATGCCTAGCCCAGCTCACCTAAGAGCACCACGTCCACAGCCTGCAGCGTGGGGAAGCACTCACACGCCTGCCCAAGTCTGAAAGCGGAGGAGCTCGCATGAGTCAGGCTCCATAATGCAGAAGGCTCTCACTCGGGCGCCACGCCACTCTTACTGAACACATGTTTTTCATTAAGTCAAATTCATTCTGTGGAAACTGAAATATGAAAGAAAATGATACTGCTTTAAGTAACAATAGTAGAAATGCAACAGCTAACCACAGAGTGATTATTATGGGCTAGGCACTTTGCTGAGCACCTTTATAAGATGTCATATAATGTACTCCTCCAAACAACCCTATGAATTAGGTATTACATAGTAANACGGCACCAATGGAGACGCAGACACAGAGAACCGGCTTATGGACACGGGCGGAGGAGGAGAGGGTGGGGTAGATGGAGAGAGCAGCATGGAAGCAGACACACCAGCACACATAAGGTACTCAGACCAGCTCTGGGACAGCCTAGAGGAGCGGCACTGGGTGAGAGGTGGGCAGGAGGTGGAAGGGGGGCGTACATATGGATACCTAAGGCTTATTCAGGTTGATGTCTGGCAGAAACCAACACTCTATTGTAAAGCAATTATCCTTCAATTAAAAATAAAAAGTTAATTATGTACTTAAAATATACAAATAAACAAAAACTTTCCAGTTGAAGTCCTTACGTCCCATCACTTGAATGTGAAGAGGAGGATAGCCTCGGAAAGTGCCCCAACACCCATGTCACACATGCTCTTACTGTAGCTCATTCTCTAGAATCCTGCCAAAAGGCTCAAGTTGCCAGGAAGCAGGATCACTGGGACAGGGGCATCACCCTGATACAGACCACATGTCTGGCATCAATAATGCTCTGGCAGCCAAAGGCCTGGCAAGGAATGTCATTCAAACCTGGGACACAAATCCTGCAGCAGAAGATGTTTTCTGATAAAGAAAGCTGGGAATTTTCCCCTGATCTGATTTCTCTGTAGCTGGACATGAAAGCCTGGGCCTAAGGAGCTGACAGAAATGAGAACTCCCCTGGGCAAGAGCCCATCAGAAAAAGAATCTTGGGCGTTCCAAGGGACCCATCAGGAATGTGACCCCTTTCAGAGACTGGGAGCTTACTGGGCTGTTTCTGTGGGCTCCAACTCCCCCACTCAGGCCACTGAGTCCTCACTCTCAAATTGCCATGCCTTTGAGAACAGCATGCATTCTGCTTGAGAAGAAGACGGGAGGACACTGAGATGATTCAGTCCTTCCTGTTGCTAAGTCCCACGTGGCTCAGTGGTAAAGATTCCGCCTGCCAAAGCAGGAGACACAGGAGATGCTGCTGCTGCTACTAAGTCGCTTCAGTCGTGTCCGACTCTGTGCAACCCCATAGATGGCAGCCCACCAGGCTCCCCCATCTCTGGGATTCTACAGGCCAGAACACTGGAGAGGGTTGCCATTTCCTTCTCCAGGAGACCAGGGTTCAATCCCTGGGCTGGGAGGATCCCCTGGAGAAGGAAATGGTGACCCACTCCAGGATTCTTGCCTGGAAAAGTCCACATACCGAGGAGCCTGGCAGGCTACAGTCCACAGGGTCACGAAGAGTCAGATGGAACTGAGCACACACATTGCTAAGAAAGCCCTAATGTCAATCCCATTCCATCTCTGGTAACACAGAATCCCACACTTTCATGTTTGATTTGTTTTTCCATGGGACAATTTGATACCTCATGCCCAACCTATTCCCCAAGTGACTGGGATCCTATCCAGCTTGCTTTATACTCAATATAGTCACTCTAGTCATTGGATTCCTTTCCCTCAACCCCAACCTTTTTAAATAAGGCACAGTCATGCACTGTTAAAACTCATCCCAAGTCAGACAAAGGACAGAGCTGGTCCCTGCCAGCTGATGCTCCTTGGTCCTCTACTCTTGTCCCAACAGCCCCACTCTTCTGAGACGGTTAATCCGGATGGCGGATTACAGTTCCCAGCCTAACAAATGAGAGACTCCTCGGAGACTGATCTTCTACATTCTTCTCTACCTTGGGACTCAAATCCCAAACCTGAACCTGCTTCTGGGTCAGATGCTCTGCCTTTTCCTGACCAAGAGCACAGGATCTGACCCTCCCTCCCCTCCCCTCAATCAGAGCATCCTAAACTACTCTTGTTCAGATGTCAAGAAAAGCTCTTGGATTTGGGGCATGTTTTGACCAAGATCTACTAACTGAACATAAGGAAAGTCTCCCAACTGAGTATTTCCACATTGACTCATAAACCTTCAAATCCATCCTCCTCTCTGTCCTCAGAGTTCTCTCTGTAATTCACCCATCTCCCCGTGCTAATCCCTACCTAGAAGCTGCCCATTTTCTGCCAGAAGCCCAAACTCCTTAGCATGACATGCTGGCATGCCTTGTCTCAGCTCAGCTTGCTCCACCTCCCACAGCACTACGTCCAGGCACACACCTATACATGCCTAGCCCAGCTCACCTAAGAGCACCACATCCACAGCCTGCAGCGTGGGGAAGCACTCACACGCCTGCCCAAGTCTGAAAGCGGAGGAGCTCACATGAGTCAGGCTCCATAATGCAGAAGGCTCTCACTTGGGCGCCACGCCACTCTTACTGAACACATGTTTTTCATTAAGTCAAATTCATTCTGTGGAAACTGAAATATGAAAGAAAACGATACTGCTTTAAGTAACAATAGTAGAAATGCAACAGCTAACCACAGAGTGATTATTATGGGCTAGGCACTTTGCTGAGCACCTTTATAAGATGTCATATAATGTACTCCTCCAAACAACCCTATGAATTAGGTATTACATAGTAACTACATTTAATAGATAAGGAAACTGAGGCACAAGAGAGTATCATGTTTCACTGCTAGTTAAGTACTAGCGTGCATGCGTGCTAAGTCTCTTCAGCCTTGTCCAACTCTGTGCAACCCCATGGACTGTAGCCCACCAGGCTCCTCTGTCCCTGGGATCCTCCAGGCAAGAATCCTGGAGTGTGTTGCTATGCCCTTCTCCAGGGGACCTTCCCGACTCAGGGATCAAACCTGGGCGTCTTACGTCTCCTGCATCAGCAGGCAGATTCTTTACCACTAGCGCCACCTGGGAAGCCCACTGCTGGGAAGTTAAGTACTAGAGATGGAGTTTCAACCAAGAGAATCTGATTTCTGTGCCAACCACATCACACCACCTCAATACACTTACCACTGGGTCACCAGCTGCAGAATGATGAGCAGAATTCTAAGAGTAACTCCTCAGGACTCTCACCCTGTAGAAGGCCTTCCTATATGAGTGTAAGCTAAACCTTGAGTATAACAAGCTATCACTATGATTATGTTGTATTGCAAATGGAAGATTAATCCTGGGGAGCCTAATCTAATCACAAGAGATGTTCAAAAGCAGAGTTTTCTCTGGTTGATAGCAGAAAAGAAGTCAGAAACCCAGAAAACATGAGAAGAATTTGCCAAGAGGGAATTCTCCACAGCTGAGATGGACAAGCATCAAGGCAATCTGAGAGCAACCTCCAAAGAGATCCAGGGACTAAAAGCAATCCCAGCAACAGAGTAGAGAAATTAGTTTTATAACCTCAGGGAACTGAATCCAATCAACAGCCTCAAGAGCTTGAAGCAAACTGATTTTCAAAGCCTCCAGATTAAGATTAAGATTACCCAGCCCTGCCAACACCTTGATATGACCTTGAATGACCATTACATAGAGAATTCGCATAGATTTCTCACCATTAAAACTGTAAGATTAAAAAAAGGGGGTTGGGATGTTGCTTAAAGCCACTAAATTTAAAGTGATTAAAGGCAAAGGCAGAAAACTAACAATCTTCTCCTGTACCAAAATCTGCATTAGTTTTCTATCACTGAACAATTACCACAAATAGCTTAAAACTACACCTATTTCTTATCTCTGAGTTCTATAGGAAGTCTGGATGAGCTTGACAGGATTCTCTGCTTAGAGATTTTGGAGAAGACTGTATGCAGGAATCTGCTTTCAAGTTCACTCAGGTTGTTGGACAAATTCATTTCCATGAAGCTGTAGGACAAAGAGAGGCCTCAATTTCTTGCTTCTTTCACTCAGATGAGATGACGAACAATGATTTATAATCTACAAATGGGGTTTCCATGGTGGCTCAGACAATAAGGAATCTGCTTGCGATGCAGGAGACCCAGGTTCAATCTGTGGGTCAAGATCCCCTGGAGAAGAGAATTGCAAACCCACTTCAGTATTCCTGCCTGGAAAATTCTATGACTAGAAGGAAGACAAGAGTGAGCGACTAACACTTTCACTTTTATGTAAAAAGAATGTGAAGGCCTTTAAATATAAACTTATGTTTAATGTAAGGAATTTAGTCTCAGAGTAAGTGAAAGAAGTGGAGAGAAAGAACAGAGAAGGGACCTACTATGTATCCTTTTTCAATTTTAATACTAATCCTTGGGTTACAGAAACAATCAGCTCTTCTTACAGAATAAAAATTAAATGCTTCTTTTATTAATGAAACATATCCCATTTCATCAGTTCTAAATCTTAAACTTTAAATTATGTTTTTTCCATTTATTATAGAGCTGCCTGAGTACACTTCCACTAGTGTATATAGAGATATCAAACATGTATCAAGAATTTAACACATAAGGAAACTACTGACCGTAAATATTTTTCTATTACTTTTTC
>SJYW01001905.1:213157-225616 GCA_006410735.1 Raphicerus campestris | reverse complement strand
CCCCGCCCAAACAGAAACCGGGGGCGGACCAGCAACCCGGACACAGAGCCCATGACCTGGCCCAATCAGAGACAGACACAAAGCCCATCAGCACCAGTCAGCAACGCGGTCCCCGCATTTTACCTTATACGGAAAAAAACCCAGCTCAAATGCCGGCCCCGGCTATAAAACCCCCCGTCCTCGCCTCCATTCTCTGCAGACTCCCTTTGTTCCCTTGCTTGCTCATCCCCGGGAGTTCTGCCGGAGAGCGACCGCCCAATAAAGGCTTCCATCGACGGTCTGTAGAGGTGGCTTTTTCTTCCCGCGGTGTTCTAACATCACCTTCACCCAGCTTAACTCAAACACTGTCCACACAGGAATTTTCTGCCAGAAAGGCTTTTCTCATGTTGATTAGAAACATGTTTCTCTCTACTTTCACATAATGATTTTTTTTTTTTCAGTTCTGTCCTCAAACAGGAAAGCTAACCCTTCACCACCTTTCACACAATAACTTGTGCAATTTAGTTGCTCAGTTGTGTCCAACTTTGTGACCCCATGGTCTGTACTCCACCAAGCTTCTCTGTCCACGGGATTTCCCAGGCAAGAATACTGGAGTGGGTTACCCTTTCTTCCTCCAGGGGATCTTCCCGACCCAGGGATCAAACCTGTGTCTCCTGTATTAGCAGGTGGCTTCTTTACCACTGAACCACCAGAAAAGCATTCTCATACAACAACTCATTAAAACATACAAAAGACAGCTATCTGATTCTGCTCCTGCTTTTCTGCAGCTCAAGAAACTCAGTTCCCTACTTACTGATTTCCAACTCACAGTTTTCAAACCCACTGTTCTGTAGCTATACTCTGTTGCATGTCAGCTGTTTATCCATTTCCAGATCCTTATCTAACATCCAGAACTTGAGATGACCCTCCTGATGTGGTCTGAGCCGCATGTAGTAAAATGGCATTCTTCTCTCCCATGATCGCACAATTCTATTTCTGTATTTGCAGTCTGGATTTTTGATCTAGCCACCAAGTAATNGAACTTGAGATGACCCTCCTGATGTGGTCTGAGCCGCATGTAGTAAAATGGCATTCTTCTCTCCCATGATCGCACAATTCTATTTCTGTATTTGCAGTCTGGATTTTTGATCTAGCCACCAAGTAATATTGCTAACCAAAATGTCCACATAAAGCAAGTGAACCCTTAAGACATTTGCATATGAGTCAATGTCAAGTCCAGTATCCGCCATCTTGAACTTGGAAAGTTGACTTTACACTGACCCTTGTTTAATTTCATCATAGAGGCATCTGGCCCATCACTCTAGTTACTAACCACTTTTGGATAGTGAGTACATGTCTCAAAATAGTAGCTCTCCTGCACACCCATTAGGACGGCTACTGTGAAAGAAATGGAAAATGGTGATGGAGGGAGCTCTTCAAGACGGCAGAATAGGAAGAACCTAAAGTTAGTGCCTCCCAAAGACACAATGAATACACAGCAACATCTGGGTCAACCTCCTCTGGAAAGAACCTGAGAACTAGCTGAACAGCTGCTCCACAACAAAGGATAAGAAGGACCACATCAAGACAGAAAGGAGGGGCAAGAAGAGCTGCTGCCAGAACCCCCACTCCAGCCTGAGGACACATGATAGGAGGGAGCTCCTCAGGTGGGCGCTTCTCCTGGAGGACCGAGGGGTTGGTCCCCACGGCATGCACTACAGCCCCTGTGGTCTACACTGGAGAGACAATCTCCCAAAACACCTGCCTTAGAGAACCAAAGGGCTGACATCTAAGGGTCCCAAAGTGCTACAGGAAACAAAGACTCTCTTCTTTTAAGACTCTCTTCTTAAGGGCTTTCAAGTAGCCTCACTGAGTTGAAACACAACAAAATAACAGCAGTTTGAAAAATGCCCAGACTATGTGATGGAGAGCCATTTTTGAATCTACAAGCATCAGCTGAAGGGGTGAGGAATGGTGGACATGCTCCCCACAGACAGGCGGAGGCCCTAGCAGACACTGTTGTTGTGTTCNGTGTTCTAACATCACCTTCACCCAGCTTAACTCAAACACTGTCCACACAGGAATTTTCTGCCAGAAAGGCTTTTCTCATGTTGATTAGAAACATGTTTCTCTCTACTTTCACATAATGATTTTTTTTTTTTCAGTTCTGTCCTCAAACAGGAAAGCTAACCCTTCACCACCTTTCACACAATAACTTGTGCAATTTAGTTGCTCAGTTGTGTCCAACTTTGTGACCCCATGGTCTGTACTCCACCAAGCTTCTCTGTCCACGGGATTTCCCAGGCAAGAATACTGGAGTGGGTTACCCTTTCTTCCTCCAGGGGATCTTCCCGACCCAGGGATCAAACCTGTGTCTCCTGTATTAGCAGGTGGCTTCTTTACCACTGAACCACCAGAAAAGCATTCTCATACAACAACTCATTAAAACATACAAAAGACAGCTATCTGATTCTGCTCCTGCTTTTCTGCAGCTCAAGAAACTCAGTTCCCTACTTACTGATTTCCAACTCACAGTTTTCAAACCCACTGTTCTGTAGCTATACTCTGTTGCATGTCAGCTGTTTATCCATTTCCAGATCCTTATCTAACATCCAGAACTTGAGATGACCCTCCTGATGTGGTCTGAGCCGCATGTAGTAAAATGGCATTCTTCTCTCCCATGATCGCACAATTCTATTTCTGTATTTGCAGTCTGGATTTTTGATCTAGCCACCAAGTAATATTGCTAACCAAAATGTCCACATAAAGCAAGTGAACCCTTAAGACATTTGCATATGAGTCAATGTCAAGTCCAGTATCCCCCATCTTGAACTTGGAAAGTTGACTTTACACTGACCCTTGTTTAATTTCATCATAGAGGCATCTGGCCCATCACTCTAGTTACTAACCACTTTTGGATAGTGAGTACATGTCTCAAAATAGTAGCTCTCCTGCACACCCATTAGGACGGCTACTGTGAAAGAAATGGAAAATGGTGATGGAGGGAGCTCTTCAAGACGGCAGAATAGGAAGAACCTAAAGTTAGTGCCTCCCAAAGACACAATGAATACACAGCAACATCTGGGTCAACCTCCTCTGGAAAGAACCTAAGAACTAGCTGAACAGCTGCTCCACAACAAAGGATAAGAAGGACCACATCAAGACAGAAAGGAGGGGCAAGAAGAGCTGCTGCCAGAACCCCCACTCCAGCTTGAGGACACATGATAGGAGGGAGCTCCTCAGGTGGGCGCTTCTCCTGGAGGACCGAGGGGTTGGTCCCCACGGCATGCACTACAGCCCCTGTGGTCTACACTGGAGAGACAATCTCCCAAAACACCTGCCTTAGAGAACCAAAGGGCTGACATCTAAGGGTCCCAAAGTGCTACAGGAAACAAAGACTCTCTTCTTTTAAGACTCTCTTCTTAAGGGCTTTCAAGTAGCCTCACTGAGTTGAAACACAACAAAATAACAGCAGTTTGAAAAATGCCCAGACTATGTGATGGAGAGCCATTTTTGAATCTACAAGCATCAGCTGAAGGGGTGAGGAATGGTGGACATGCTCCCCACAGACAGGCGGAGGCCCTAGCAGACACTGTTGTTGTGTTCCCCACCTAATCTGCTGGCACGCGAGCTCCACTTGGGCAGTGACTGCAGAATTGGCCAGCCCCTCTGCTGAAGCCGGAGCACCCAGGCAGCTGCAGCTCTACCTTGTTCCCTGTGCTGGGGCTGGCAAGGGTGAGAGGTCACAGTGCTTTCACACTCCCTGGTTAGACTGACATGTGTGCACAGAATGGGCACTCACTCTCCAGCTGCGATACTGAAGCCTGCAGGCTGGCACACTCAATTCACTTTCCTGCTGTCTTCCTGAGGCCAGAGTGCAAGCCCCGCCCCTTACTCTCCAGCTGCCTCGCTAAAGCCACGGAGGGTGCAATCCACATAGGGGACACCCCGGCATCACCTGGCCATGCTGGCCAAGGGGGCTGGCATTCCCCACAAGACTACAACAATAGATAACGCAGCTCTGGACGGGCCACTACCACCAGCACACTGCCCAGACCGCGGACTGAAACACAACCCGTCTTTCTGTGAAAGCCTGGAGCCTCACCCTAAGGAATACGATTCAAGTTTCCCCATGTCTAGAGAGTAAGAGCAGCCTCCCAAGGAATGTAAGTAAGGAAATACCATCCTCCTCATGCCCTTGGCCTCATGAATGCACAACAAGACTCCTCAGAAAGTTGCTTATACACTTGTCAAAAGGCTTGATTCGATTTTGCAACTGTCACCCAGGGGACAACTCTAGTCCTCCTGGTCTGGAGGTCATCAGAGATTACAACTGCAGCTACACAGGACTGTATATACCTGCAAAGCTTAAAAGTTGCTGCCTGAGGGTCTGGCTTCTAATCAGCCTGAAACTAGGCGATAAATCAGATTCCTCCTCTTGGAACACTTGACAGGTCTTGACATGCCCTCAACAACAGTAACATATGGAGAATAAATCACATAGCATATACAACCAGACCTAGGGCAGAACTGAACAAGAAGGATCATCACTTACATAAGGACACTCCACCTATACCAACAAATGTAGCAGTTTTGCCTAAAGCATAGCAATAGCAACAGCCAGCCAAGCAAAATGAGCTAACAACAACAAAACATTCCAAATGCAAAAAACAAGACAAAATCTCAGAAAAAGACTTTAGTGATATGACAGTAAGTAATCGACCTGATAAAGAACTCAAAGTAATAGTCATAAAATTACTCATCAAACTCAAGTAATTACTCATAAAATTACTCATCATGAGTTTGATCAAACTCATCAAACATGACATGACCACGGTGAGAACTTCAAAGAAGAAACAGACAATATAAGATTAAACAAATCAGGGTTTAATGCCAATGTATGGTAAAACCAATACAGTATTGTAAAATAAAATAAAGTAAAAATAAAAATTAAAAAAAATTTTTAATATGCAAAAAAAAAAAAAGAATAGAGTAACTGAAATGAAAAATACATTAAATGGAATCAACAGTGGATTAGATCAAACAAAAGAATAGATCACCAATATGGAAGACAGAGTAATGGAAATCACCCAATCAGGTCAGCCAAAAGAAAAGAAGAACATTTTAAAAGGAAGACAGTTTAAGGAACCTCTGAGACAACACCACCCATACTAACATTTGCATTATAGGGGTCCTAGAAGAGAAAGGGAGAGAGAAATGGACAGAAAACCTATTTGAAGAAATACAGCTCACAACTTCCCTAATCTGGGGAAGGAAACAGACAACCAAGTCCAAGAAGCATAGAGAATCCCAAACAAAATAAACTTAAGGAGATCCTCATCAAGACATTACAATTAATACGTCAAAAGTGAAAGACAGAATTTCAAAAGAAACAAGAGAAAAACAACTAGTCAGGTATAAGGAAGCACTCGTAAGACCATCAGTGGAGTTCTCAGCAGAAACTGCACAAACCGGACAGGAGTGCCATGATATGTTCAAATGTACAAAGGGAAAGAATTAACTAAGAGTATTCAACACGGTCATCATTCAGAACTGAAGGAGAGAGCAAGAGCTTTTCAGACAAGCACAAACTAAAAGAGTATATCACCACTAACACAGCCTTATAGGAAAAGTGAACGAGAACTCAATGAAAAATGAAAGCCTGTAACTAGAAATAAGAAAACATATGAGAGAAAAATTTCTCACTGGTAAGGGCAAAATCTATAGTGAAGGCAGTGACTCAACCCCTTACAAAGCTAGTATGATGATTAAGAGACAGAAGTAGTAAAATCAACTATAATAACTAGTAGTAAAGGGATACACAAAATAAAAACACAATGACCTACAAAACATGAAATGTGGCCTGGGGAGTTAAAAATGTAGTGGTTTTAGAATGAAATTGAACTTATGCAAATATCAACTTAAAGCTGACTGCTTTAAATATAGATTGTTATATATGAACTTCATTGTTAATATAAATCAAAAGCCCAAAACAAAAATATAAGAGAAAAGAATCCAAACATAATACTAAAGAAAATCAACAAATCACAAAGGAACAGACCAAGAGAAGAAAATAACAGAAAAATATAGAAAGAACCAGAAAACAGTTAACAAAATGGAAGTAAGTGCATNAATCAAAAGCCCAAAACAAAAATATAAGAGAAAAGAATCCAAACATAATACTAAAGAAAATCAACAAATCACAAAGGAACAGACCAAGAGAAGAAAATAACAGAAAAATATAGAAAGAACCAGAAAACAGTTAACAAAATAGAAGTAAGTGCATAATTAAGTTGCTCAGTCGTGTCCGACTCTTTGCAACCCCATGGACTGTAGCCCATCAGGCTCCTCCGTCCATGGGATTCTCCAGGCAGGAATCCTGGAGTGGGTTGCCATTTCCTAAAATGGAAATAAGTGCATGTCTATCAATAATTACTTTACACGGGGGAAGGAGAGGGAAGGATGAACTGAGAAAGTGGCGCTGACAGACATACATCATCATGTGTGAAAGAGCTGGTGGGAAGCTGCTGCACAGTACAGGGAGCCCAGCCCAGCACCACATGATGCCCTACAAGAGTGGCGTGGAGGAGAGGAGACATACATAAATGTTGCTGTACAGAACCAACACAACATTGTAAAATAAGATTCCTCCAACAAAAAAATAAATTTAAAAAATATAAATGATACAAATTCTCAAATCAAGAAGCACAGGATAGTTAGATAGATTAAAAAAAAAAACCTACCTACATGCTAAATATAAGAGACTTGCTTTAGATCTAAAGACTCACCGGCTGAAAATGAAGGGCTAGAAATAGAAATTCCATGTAAATATAATGAAAAGAAACCATGGATAGCAATACTTTGATAAAATAGACTTTAAAGACTATTAACAAAAGACATACAAGAGCATTACACAATCATAAAGGGGTGAATTATTTATACATCCAACACAGGAGCAACTGAGTATATAAACCAAGTATTAATGGACATAAAGAAAGAAGTTCTCAATAATACAAAAATAATAAAGGACTTTAACATGCCACTAACATAAACAGATCATCCGGAAACACTGGCCTTAAATGACATATCAGATAAACTTAATAGATATATACATATAATCATTCCACCCAAAATCTGCAGATTATACATTCTTTTCAAGTGCACATACAACATTCTCCAGGATGTTAGGCCACAAAACAAATCTCAATAAACGTAAGAATACTAAAATCATATCAACCATCTTTTGGGGGCACAAAGGTATGAAATGAATAACCAACTTTAAGAAAACTGGAAAAAAATAAACACAAAGAAATTAAACAGCACACTACTATACAACCGAAGGATCGATGAAGAAATAAGAGAATATTTTTAAATATCTTCAGACAAATAAAAATGGAAACACAGCTTTCTAAAATTGAGGAGATGAAGCAAAAGCAGTCTCAAGAGGGAGCTTCATAGTGATACAGGCTTACCTCAAAGGCAAACAAAAATCTCAAACAAGCTAACTTTATATCTAAACGACGTAGCAAAAGAACAAATGAATCCTAAAGTTAGTACAAGGAAGAGGAAAGATCAGAGCAAAAAATACATAATATAGAGAGTTTAAAGACAACAGAAAAAAACAATGAAACTAAGAGACAGATCTTTGTAAAGATAAAATTTACAATTTACAAACCTTCACTTAAATTCACTAAGTGAAAAAGAGAAAGGGTTCAAATAAAATCAGAAACAAAAGAGAAGTTCAAAGTGATACTTTAAAAATACAGTGGATCAAAAGAGACTACTATGAATAGCCAAAACTTCAACCATCTAGAAGAAATGGGTAAACTCCCAGAAATACACAACCTCCCAAGACTTAATCATGATGAAACAGAAAGTCTGAACAAACTGATTACAGGTAAGGAGATTAATCAATAACCAAAAGCCACCCAACAAACAAGAGCCAATTATAAGAAGCCTTCACTGATGAATTCTACAAAACATTCAAAGAAGACCAATCCTTCTCAAATTCTTTCAAAAAACTGAAGAGGAAGGAACTCTTTCAAACTCATTTTATGAGCCAGCACTGCACTGATGCCAAAACCAGACAAGCATGCCACAAGAAAAAAAAGGTTACTGGCTAATAGCTCTGATGAATATAAATGTAAAAATCCTCAACAAAGTATTAACAAACCACATTCAACAACACATTCAAAGGATCATATACCATGATCAAGTTGGATTTATTCCAGGGATACAGAGCTGGTTTGACATCCAAAAACCAATGTAATACAAAACATTAATAAAATTAAGGAATCACATGATTATCTCAACAGATGCAGAAAAAGCATTTGACAAAATTCAATACTCATTTACAGTAAAAACTCTCAACAAAGTAGGCATAAATGGAACATACCAAAACATAATACAGGTCACATATGACAAGCCCACTGCTGATACCATATTCAAAGAGAAAAGCTCTGAGTTTTCTTTCCCGAACAAGATAAGGATGTCCATCTCACCACTTTTATTCAACATAGTACTGAAACTCCTAGCCACAGCAATTAGGCAGGAAATAAAGACATTCAAACTTGAAAGGAAAAATTTAAACTGTCACTATTTGTGGATCATAAAACTTTATCTACAGACTCTACAAAAAGTGTTAGAATTAACAAATTCAGGAGAGCTGCAGGTACAAAATCAATATACAGAGATCTGTTATCCTTTTATACATTAATAACAAAGTATCAGAAAGAGAAATTAAGAATCCTATTTACAACTGCATCAAAAAGAATACTCAAGAATAAATTTAGCCAAGGAGGTAAAAGATCTGTACACTGAAAACTATTACACATTGATAATAGTTGACATAAATCAAAGGCACAAATAAATGGAAAGATATTCCATGCTTGTGAATTGGAAGAATGAATACTATTAAAATGCCCATATTATCCCAAGTAATTAGATTGGATACAATCCATATTAAAATTCCAATAGCATTCCTCTCAGAAACAGTACAATCATAAAACTTGTAAGGAACCACAAGAGTGTAATTAGCTAAAGCAATCTTGAGAAAGAATAAAACCGGAGGCATTATGTTCCCTGATTTTAAACTATATTGCAACGATACAGAAATCAAACAGTATGGTACTGGCCTAAAAACAGAAACATAGATCAGGGGAACAGAAGAGAGAGCCCAGAAATAAACCCATACATTTGGTCAATTAATACAACAAAGGCGGCAAGAACACANGCAAACAAAAATCTCAAACAAGCTAACTTTATATCTAAACGACGTAGCAAAAGAACAAATGAATCCTAAAGTTAGTACAAGGAAGAGGAAAGATCAGAGCAAAAAATACATAATATAGAGAGTTTAAAGACAACAGAAAAAAACAATGAAACTAAGAGACAGATCTTTGTAAAGATAAAATTTACAATTTACAAACCTTCACTTAAATTCACTAAGTGAAAAAGAGAAAGGGTTCAAATAAAATCAGAAACAAAAGAGAAGTTCAAAGTGATACTTTAAAAATACAGTGGATCAAAAGAGACTACTATGAATAGCCAAAACTTCAACCATCTAGAAGAAATGGGTAAACTCCCAGAAATACACAACCTCCCAAGACTTAATCATGATGAAACAGAAAGTCTGAACAAACTGATTACAGGTAAGGAGATTAATCAATAACCAAAAGCCACCCAACAAACAAGAGCCAATTATAAGAAGCCTTCACTGATGAATTCTACAAAACATTCAAAGAAGACCAATCCTTCTCAAATTCTTTCAAAAAACTGAAGAGGAAGGAACTCTTTCAAACTCATTTTATGAGCCAGCACTGCACTGATGCCAAAACCAGACAAGCATGCCACAAGAAAAAAAAGGTTACTGGCTAATAGCTCTGATGAATATAAACGTAAAAATCCTCAACAAAGTATTAACAAACCACATTCAACAACACATTCAAAGGATCATATACCATGATCAAGTTGGATTTATTCCAGGGATACAGAGCTGGTTTGACATCCAAAAACCAATGTAATACAAAACATTAATAAAATTAAGGAATCACATGATTATCTCAACAGATGCAGAAAAAGCATTTGACAAAATTCAATACTCATTTACAGTAAAAACTCTCAACAAAGTAGGCATAAATGGAACATACCAAAACATAATACAGGTCACATATGACAAGCCCACTGCTGATACCATATTCAAAGAGAAAAGCTCTGAGTTTTCTTTCCCGAACAAGATAAGGATGTCCATCTCACCACTTTTATTCAACATAGTACTGAAACTCCTAGCCACAGCAATTAGGCAGGAAATAAAGACATTCAAACTTGAAAGGAAAAATTTAAACTGTCACTATTTGTGGATCATAAAACTTTATCTACAGACTCTACAAAAAGTGTTAGAATTAACAAATTCAGGAGAGCTGCAGGTACAAAATCAATATACAGAGATCTGTTATCCTTTTATACATTAATAACAAAGTATCAGAAAGAGAAATTAAGAATCCTATTTACAACTGCATCAAAAAGAATACTCAAGAATAAATTTAGCCAAGGAGGTAAAAGATCTGTACACTGAAAACTATTACACATTGATAATAGTTGACATAAATCAAAGGCACAAATAAATGGAAAGATATTCCATGCTTGTGAATTGGAAGAATGAATACTATTAAAATGCCCATATTATCCCAAGTAATTAGATTGGATACAATCCATATTAAAATTCCAATAGCATTCCTCTCAGAAACAGTACAATCATAAAACTTGTAAGGAACCACAAGAGTGTAATTAGCTAAAGCAATCTTGAGAAAGAATAAAACCGGAGGCATTATGTTCCCTGATTTTAAACTATATTGCAACGATATAGAAATCAAACAGTATGGTACTGGCCTAAAAACAGAAACACAGATCAGGGGAACAGAAGAGAGAGCCCAGAAATAAACCCATACATTTGGTCAATTAATACAACAAAGGCGGCAAGAACACACGTGGGTAAAGAACAGTCTCTTCAGTACGCAGTGTTGGGGATACTGGACAGCCACACACACAAGAATGAAACTGGACTACACTATCTTTCAACACCCACAAAAAGCAACTCAAAACAGAGTAAAGACTGGAACATAAGGCCAGAAACCATAAAACTCCCAGAAGAAAACATAGGTGGTAAACTCCATTGACCACACACACACGGAAGAAACCAACAAAATTAAAATAGAACCTCTGATGGGAGAAGGTACTTGAAAATCACATATCTGACATGGAGTTAACATCCAAAATACAAGTTATGTGAGTTCTCTTTGTGACACCATAAAGCTAACTAATCAACCATCTCAAAAGCCTGCCAGACTGTTGAATTTCCTCTTACTTAACATAGTGTTCTCTTTATTTAAATGAACTGGAGTTGCCACTGTCTGCAGTCAAATACATCTATTTCATAACTTCCTACGGGGGCTGTAAGTTGTGATCAGAACCACAAAAATAATCAAAGTACTCTAACAATGCAAATATTGTTTTGTTCTCCTTTTTAATCAAACTACTCAGCCTGGATTCCCAACATTCTTCTAATCACATCTCGGCTTTGGGTGAATGACCAAAAGTTGGCTGACATATCCAAGTAGGAGCCATCTTGTGATGAGCAGACAAACCATCACCACACAGAACTTCTGGAAGACGTGTAACACAGAACTGCTTTGCTTTATTCCAAATTAAAGGATTAGTGTCAGGAGGAACACTCTAAGACATTTGTTTTAGGATTCCTGACATTCTTCAAGGCTTCTTAGGTGGTATTTTTCCACTAATGTCTACAACTAAGTGGTTCCACTTGGAACCTAAAACAAAATGCTATCGTCTGCAAAAGAAAAACATTTGGTAAAGAAAATTCTTCGTTCCAAACACCTAAAAGGACTTCCATAAACAATAAGGAAAAACAAAAGATGTTAAACAATTGAAAACATTTCTCCCAAAAACTAAAACACATTGGAAACCTGATACTGAGTCAAATCCCCAAACAGCAGAACAGCTGTAATCACAAAGTAACTGCAAAGAAACAGAAAAACATCTAAACAAAATGTCCAGTCTAATATCCAACCAATCAGCTTCTTTAAAAACCTTATTTCACTCAAATCACCATCTTCATGACAAAAAAGAAATCTACAAAGTAGACAAACCCAAGGTAGCAAAATACCATGAGAATCAATAAATTGGTTTTTTAACTCAAAGTTTTTCTAAGGATGCCAATGGTAAAAATTACTTACATGTATTCAATGTGTTTATTGAATGTCAATGATTAAATATTAACTATATAATTAATCAAACTTTCAGCCACTTATATTTATGTTGCAGATACTGTGCTAAGACCTGAGGAGTACAGTGTCTTCCAAAGTTTATAATGTAATAGAGCACCCCCCACCCCCCCCCCCCTCCCCCCCCCCCCCCCCCCCCCCCCCCCCCCCCCACTCCCCCCCCCCCCCCTCCCCCCCCCCC
>SJYW01001905.1:164614-187192 GCA_006410735.1 Raphicerus campestris | reverse complement strand
TTTTTTTTCTCTGCCTGCTTTAAAGATTGTCTTGGTTTTCTATAGTCTTACCAAGATATATCTAACAAGTGTGGCTTTCATTACAGTGGTGGTACTTGAGGCTCACAGAGTTCTTCAATTCACCAGGTAATTTTTTTTTTTGGGGGGGGGGGGGTTCCCTGGTGGCTCATGTGGTAAAGAATCCACCTGCAATGCAGGAGGACCTGGGTTTCATCCCTGGATTGGGAAGATTCCCTGGAGGAGGACATGGCAACCCACTCCAGTATTCTTATAACCAGGGAATCTTCCCAACCCAAGGATCAAACCCAAGTCTCCTGCATAAGTTTTGGAAAATTCTCAGCCATTATTAGATCAAACATGTCTTCCTCATTTTCTCCTTCTTCGTCATGTGCTAGAAGATCCTAACGTTACAGATACATTAACTCACTTTCCATATATCTATTTTTAGTCTCTGTGCTTCATTTTCAATACTTTCTATTGACTTCTTTTACTCATCACTAATCCTGTCTTTTGCTATATCATATTTAATACCTAATTCAAACACTGAGTTCACAATTTCAGTTTGAATATTTCTGTCCAGTCTACCTGGTATTTATACCTACCAATTTTTAGTAAAATTCTCCATCTTCTCACCTGTTTGCTTCATCTTTTCTTCCATTTGCTGCTGCTAAGCTATGTCAGTCGTGTCTGACTCTGTGCAACTCCATAGACGGCAGCCCACCAGGCTCCCCTATCCCTTGGATTCTCCAGGCAAGAACACTAGAGTGGGTTGCCATTTCCTTCTCCAATGCATGAAAGTGAAAAGTGAAAGTGAAGTCACTCAGTCGTGTCTGACTCTTAGCAACCCCATGGACTGCAGCCCACCAGGCTCCTCCATCCATGGGAGTTTCCAGGCAAGAGTACAAGAGTACTGGAGTGGGTCGCCAGTGCCTTCTCCGTTCCATCTGCTAGAACATACCAATAACATTTATTTTAAGAGTCCTCATTTGCTAACTCCAATCAATATCTGAATCATCCTAAGTCACTTTCCATTGTCCAGCCTTTCTTATGGTTTTAGTTATATGGTCCTATCTCTTAGCATCTAGTCATTTTTATTGAATGCTGGATACTATGTAGTAAAAAAAAAATTAAAGGATGCAGATATTATAGGGTTCACCCCAGCCTCTGCCAGACAAAGTGCAAACTGTTCACTATAAACTATGAATGCAGGGAGCTGACTCAAAGCTGGCTGCAGTTAAGGCAGACTTTAGCCAGCCTCAGTTGATCCTATCCCTACAGCACCACTGTACAGTGCTTCCTTCCAAATGAAAGTATGATGTGCAGCTGAGGGCCCCTCCACGGCAACACGAAACTACAGAACACTGCCTTTTAGAAGTACCATACATGGTTTAACTTTATAGCATTCTGTCATGCAGCTTCACAATTCTGCAAATGTTTTGAGGAGGCGCCAACAATGTTTCTGAGTTGCTCTGGGTCTGCAATAATGTCACTCCAACTCCACAGCACTGCCCAAAGATCTATTTGCTACTCTGTACTCAAACACAAACTCTCTTCTTGGGCTGAGGTCGAATTTTCAGCCTCTTGCCCATACCCAGACTCAGCAAAGCTCTGAGCACTTCCCCAAGGTGGGGGAAAAGCCTAGAGATTATCAATTCATTTGTTCAAAGTTTTCCTCTCTCTGGAGCCTTAGTCACTCTAGGAATCTTGTCTTTTAACAGCTCTTCGATGGCCTTACACAAATCACTTTTGTATTTAATTTGTTTTTTGTAGCTGTTCTCAGCAGTAATAACAGTGTGTTCAAGTTCTCATATGAAGTTTTCTTGCCCTGTTTTATTTTCTTTATATCCATATCACTACCTTTCTTTGTATTACATTAAAGGTGTTTTATGTCTCTCTTTCCCTGCTGAAACATAAACCCCAAGAAAGCAAAAGCTTTACTGTATCCTCAGCGCAAAATCACACTACAGATTGCCTGACCCTGGTATCCTTGCTCTTTCTACCGTGTTTCACTTATCATGCCTACTTCTGCTTTGTGAAGAATTTCTAACCTCGTCATTGCTCAGTGTGAGAAAAAGAGAAAGGATAATTCTGTGTGTGTGTGTGTGTGTCCTCAGCAAACATTCCCTCACTTTTTCCTCCATGAGAGAAATGAGCAGAAATGTACTTTGAGCTTCTTTCCTTCATGCTTCCTTCTCTTCAGCTGACTGATACACTGACGGTTCCTCCTCCCCATGCCCAGCTCCCTACTGTGCAGTAAGCACACCTACCATCAGACTCGGGATATGCCTTTCACCACGGGCTGCACACCTGTCTCCCTCCCATGCTCTCTGATGTGCTGCAAATTGAACCTCCAGGAGAGGACTGATGGCACATACATTCAGAATCGAAACTGCAGGCCCAACTCTTGCCACCAAGACCAAGATTTAAGAAGCAGAGTATCAAGCGTCCACTTTGTACACTTCTGGTCCACAGGGCAAGATTCAAGAAACAGAGCATAAAGTCTCCATTCAAACTGAGGATCCCAGTCATATTCACCAGTTCAACTTTTTGGAGCCATGAACTTAAAAGAGTTATTATATGCTCATGCAATATATACCACATATACACCTCATAGCAAGGTGGGTATGTTAGTCTTCACCTGGCTCCTATCTGCTCTTTCTTTGTTAGAACCACAGAGCGGTTATTTAGTAAGCATCACCAGTTTGTAAGTGAAGTGGAGAATGGAGGTTGGGAAAGAAGTTTCCAAGAACAATCTACATTTATTTGGCCAATTACAAAAGAGGCCCCAGTTCATCTGGTATATACATTTATTCTGAAATAATAGTTTACTATAACTGTAGGATATTAACAGTTCTTACAAATACACCTGCAAATCGTGTCATCTCATAATTCTGATAGCTAGACTGCATTTACTCAGAGGTACAAAATCATTTCTGCTGACTAAAATAAAGCTATGATAATTTGATATTCTGCATTTTATAATATGCAGCTATCTAGCAAACTGTAATGACTAATTGCCCTGGTAATTCCCCTAGCCTTAAGATCCCCTGGAGGAGGGCATGGCAACCCACTCCAGTATTCTTGCCTGGAGAATCCCCATGGACAGAGGAGCCTGGTGGGCTATAGTCCATGGGGTTGCAAAGAGTAGGACACAATTGATCCACTTTCAGTTTCGGATGTAAAAAATACAGCTTTCCTCATTAATCTTCAAGGGAACAGATTCAGAAAGTGAACAACAGTAAAACTGTTTAAACACCTTTAAGTCAGGCTCACGCAGGTGAAGCAGGCTATTCTTACTGTACTTGTGGTATCCCACCATGAGTAACCTCTGGAACCCTTACAATACTGCAGCTCCTTTAGGTTAAGAGCATGACAATTTAAGCAGCAAAGTTCAAACAGTGTTATGTTTTTTTCCTACTGTTCTTATATTGAGATAGATATTTTTCTACTAAGTTATAGATGATACAATAGCAAAAAAAAATCAATCTAAGTAAAAGAGATTTGACTTTTTTTTATAACATCACCCAGGACTGGTATATTTCATTGGAGTCTCCAGTTGCTGTCTGATTCTTTGGGATTCTGCATGTGAGTTCATAGATGGCTAACTGCAAGAACTGTCTGCCCACAGAGGAGGGACCATCCAAGAGTACTGAACCTGGGGCATGGCATCCTGCCTCAGCCTGGCTCAAGTCACACCACTGAACACCCTACCTCAATGGAAGTGTTCAAAGACTCAGCAGAAAACAAACCCATCCTGAGCAGGAGACAGAGGAATGGGGTTTCTGTAATCTCAGAATAGATGGAAAGTTTGGGAATAAATGACTCAACTGGAAACATCAGAACAAGGCCAAGTTCTGAGAACTTCCCAGGCCAGTTTCTACACAGAAAAATCCCTTACAGACAATGCAAGAGGATGCTCCAGGAAAAGAAGGGAAGATGCCCTGCCAACAGAGCACAGCCACTTGGAGGCTTCAAGAAGACACTGGATTCGTCGACAGCCACTGTGGAATGCCTAAAGAACAGACTGAGCAGGCAGCAATGATGTGCACAGCCTGTGCTGTCATCTACAGGAGGTTTATGTTTAGTCACTATGTTGTGTCTGACTCTTTCGCAATCCCGTGGACTGTGGCCCAACAGGGGCCTTCTGTCCATGGGTTTTCCCAGAGAAGAATACTGGTGTGGGTGTTCACAGCCATTCCCTTCTCTAGGAGATCTTCCTGACCCAGAAATCGAACCCTCATCTCCTGTGGATTCTTTACCACTGAGCCAATAGGGAAGCCCACACAATATAAAGGTACCAAAACTTAAAGATACACGTTAGAGTAAGAGTGCCTGGAAAAAAGGTATTCAAGCTGTAGTTTGAAATACTGAAGAAAATATTATAAAAAGAGAAGGTCCTGGAGATTTAAAAACAAAGATTATTGACAGTTTTAGCAACATTACTCCAATGGATTTTGGTCTTAGACCAAGTCTGAGCAGGTAGAGAACAGAAGAAAATGTATCTCAGACTCCAAACCACCTGGGAAAAAGTATGCAGAAAGACTTCTACTTAAGGAAGGAATAGAATACAATACAGATAACTGCACACATTGCACCACAATGAGAAGCATTTACAATGGAACACTGGTTTCCTACTTCAAGCTCTATAATTGGTCTGAGGCTTCAGAAATCCAGAATTCCTTTGCTAATGCAGTTAATTTCAAATGAGAACCCTGAGGTATCAAGGAGACTTAAGGACAGAGGAGACAGTCTCTTCAGACCCCAATCTCAAATCCTGGTGGCCAACACAAAGGGAGGCTGAGGTGCCAGTGAATGCCCTGAGCAGTGGGTATCAGTGAGCACCAAGCTGCCCCTCAGCAGGGAGAGGGGAGGCTGCAGCAGACAAAGTCAATGCTCCCCACTGAAACCCTCAGGCCCCTCTACACCTGGCCCACACTAACAGGGACTCATGCACACCAGTCAGCACAATCCTCACCCATACTTCCAAGCCTTCTGGTGTGAAATGACCGCTAGGGGCCCTTGGCCTTGTCCACCATAACTGCTGGCACCATAACCACAATATAAACTGACAAAGAACTATCACGCCATGTGCTCTCTTGCATGGCATGACTTTGCAGACACCACACTACTACCTGGCTCCCGCTCATGACCACAGCATAGGTAACCACTGGCTTGAGAAGGACCACTCATCTAAGAGCTGCAAGTGGGTCACTCTAGAGATACTGGGTGTATTTAGTCACTAAGTTGTGTCTGACTCTTCTGTAACTCAGAGACTACAGTCTGCCAGGCTCCTCGGCCCATGGGATTTCCCACATAAGAATACTGGAGGGGGTTACCATTCCCGTTTCCAGGGAATCTTGCCAACCCATGGATTGAACCTCCATTTCCTGCATTGATTGGCAGGCGTATTCTTTACCACTATTAGAAATGACTTAAGTAACTGGTCCCAATTTACCCATCAGAGGAGGGAAGGCTCACTATCTCCCTTTGAGAGGGTTCAAAGGGTTCCAAGAGTGGAAGACTGCAGAAGAACCAGTCAACCTCCTTTCTCTGTGCACCCTCTGAATCCTGGCAGCTCCAAAGCTAAAATAGCAAAAATGGACTTGAAGAAAGCATCTCAAGGACAGGAAGCCACTCTCTCCATTAACACAATAAGGAACAGAACTAAAGCTAGCAAGCAGCAAACCTTTGCTGCAGTTCAGATGGTGTGCTGATTGTTTTTCAAATGCTCCCCCAAGAAGCTATAACACTAAGAACGTCCTCTGCCCTGCCCAGCAGTGCAAGAGCACAGTGCAGAGCCCAGCAACAAGCCACCCTGAAGACCAGATTCAGAAGGAAGGAGTCCAGGAGGGAGAAGCACGTGAACCCTGGATTAAAGGAATCCAAGCTGTTAGGTGAGAAGAGAGGACTTGTGGGGCACAGGGAGACTTCACCAGTACCCTTCTGAACTGGGTCACAAGTACAAATATTGTTTAATCAAAAGAGACATAAAATAAAAAGTAAAAGAAAACAAAGAACAGCAATCATTACGTGAGTATAACACTACCTGAACACAGAATGATTTTATAATCAATAGCTCTTTGGGTAGAAAAGTGAGAGAACTGGGTGTATTATTGAAATGTAAAAACAAACAATAAAGATATCATAGAACCACAGGAATACACAATGCAAAGATGTCTGCTGTAGCACTGGCGGCCTCCTTAAGTTTCCCACATGGAAGACTTCTTTTTCAAAACAAAAATCATTATCTGCTTAGAATTACCACCTACGCAAGATATTAACCTGACTACGACATTAAAACTTTTAGAGACAATGTCATTAATGACCTCTTTAATAATTGATGTTTTTATCATTTATGGCTTATTGAAATTATTTTGTCACATAAATGTTTGATTTTTGAAAATTTTTATGGTAAAAAAAAATTAACTGCTAAGAAAGTTAAGACCTTATAGAAAAACAGAAACCCAGTGAACCAGTGAAGTCGCTCAGTCGTGCCAGACTCTGCAACCCCATGGACTGTAGCCCACCAGGCTCCTCCATCCATGGAATATCCCAGGCAAGAATACTGGAGTGGGTTGCCATTGCCTTCTCCAGGGGAGCTTCCCAACGCAGGGATCAAACCCAGGTCTCCCACATTACAGGCAGACACTTTACCATCTGAGCCACCAGGGAAGCCCAAAAAACAGTTAAGGGTGTTAGAAATCTTTTTAGGTTTATAAACATAAACAATTAAAACAGTATATTAAGGTAAACCTGTAACATTTTCCACTTAAAAGACTATATTATAAAATTTCAATTTTCCATCACCTGCACTTCAGAAATCTTTCAAGAATCTCCTTCTCAAGGAACCCTATTCCCTATATCCAACAGTTTCAGCAATACGGTGATGCTTAAAAATCTGTTTTGCTTGCTGACAGTACAGTTTTATGTGTCAATTGGAAGACTTTGATGCTGGGAGGGATTGGGGACAGGAGAAGAAAGGGACAACAGAGGATGAGATGGCTGGATGGCATCACTGACTCGATGGACGTGGGTCTGAGTGAACTCCGGGAGTTGGTGATGGACAGGGAGGCCTGGCATGCTGCGATTCATGGGGTCGCAAAGAGTCGGACACGACTGAGTGACTGAACTGAATTGAACTGATGTGTCAATTTGGCCAGATGGCAATACCCAGTTATTTAATCAAAGAGTAACACAGGTTTCGCTGAAGGTGTTTTACAGATGTGGCTAACATCTACAGTTAGCTGACTTTAAATAAAGGAGGTTACTGACAACACTGTGTGTGGCCTTTGACCAAACCAAAGGACTCAACTGCAAAAACTGAGGGATGCTCGAGAAGTTCTTCCTCAAGACTGGAGTATTAACTCCCGTCTGAGTTTCCAGCCTACAGACTCCAGCATGCCACCCCAACAATCATGTGAGCCAATCCCCTGGGGGAAACACATCCCCGTCCACACCTCTCTGTTTTTCTGGTGACCCTAACTGATAAATGCACATTCAGAGAGACGTCGTATGCGTGGTTCTCTGGTCCAGCACTGTATCCCTCTCTGATTTAAGGATCCCACATCGCTCAGCCCCACCCACACATACCTCAACTCCCACCCTCCTCATGGAACCCACCAAATAAAATTCTTCCGACTGAGTTTTCTTTTCCAGCTTTTTGTTGAACAATATCCACACCTCTGTTTTTCTATTACCACCCCCTAGACCCTTCTTTTTCTAAAGATTTGAGAAGAACAGTAACGAAAGTAAGTGGCATAAGCTAGGATGAAAATTCTCCAAATATATATATAATATATACATATGTGCATTTGCATACATAAATTCCTGCATTAGAGAGACTTTAGATTGCAAAAGACTATCTACAGTGTCATAGTTCTTTAAATATGTTTTTAAAAGTAAGGTACATTTTAAACTGGGATTTCTGTTCCAATATAAAGCTCGGAAATGTTTCTGTGCAATTAGAACTGCAATTGGGAAATAAAAGTTAAACAAAAAATATAATTTTATTTTCAGAAATCAAATTCTAAATCCATAAGAAGAATATGCTTATTTTGAAATCCAAACATCCTTCTTCATGGATGACTTTTTAATGATGAAGTACAGTGACTTTCCTGGTGGTCCATTAGCTAAGGCTCCCAATGCAGGCTCCTAATGCAGGAGGCCCAGGTTCAATCCCTAGTCAGGGAACTAGATCCCATATAGCACAACTAAGAGTTCACACACAGCAACTAAAACAAATCCTGCATGCCACAGCAAAGAGCAAAGACTTCACAGGCTGCAAATAAGAACTAGTGAGGTCAGACAAATAAATCAATTAATTAAATATCTTTAATGATGAAGTATATAAACTGATTCAGAGTTATAGAATAATTATCTAGTTATATATTTCAACAATTTTTTAAAATGCTAAACTCCCAAGGTACTCAGATTCCTTAAAACTAAAACATTCAATGCTTAAACAGTCAACTAATATCAGTATCTATTAACTGAACCTTACAAATGAATTAAATAGTACAAAGAGAAATATATTTTAAATATTTAAAATCACATCCTCACCTCCCACATCAACCTGTAATCCATATTTTCATCCAAATCTTCAGGCATTCTCTTCTCTCCAGCAAATGGTCCAAACTTTTCACCCTGAGTAGTAATGATTATATTGAAAATGAATTAGTATAATAATCAAGATACAAAAATAAACTATTATTTCTCTTCTGGAAAAAATTTTTCTCTAAATCTTCCTGCCCAATGATTGAAACACATTTAAAATATTAAATGATTTACCCAATAAAAAATATTTACATATTTAAAATCCAACTTAATCTATTTTTAACCAAACAGCCTGAAACCACAACACAGGAGCCAACATAAAAGGGTTAAATTGCTCAACATTTACATTCTGAACATCAAGACTCTGAACATCATACTTTCATGTTTCAAACCTCTGCAGCCATAAGCAGCAGAGTCTTGCCTGACTTGAGAGACAAGCCTATCAGGCAGAAAATCACCTGATTTCCATAAAAACCATAAATTCATCCCAATTATGAATAGAAAAGAAGTAGACTTGCCACTCTCTAAGGAAGATTGTTCATAAATTAAGTTTAAATTCTCCTGCCAATCCTTCAATCAACCAAGAAGGCACTCCATGAACCCAGGCTTCTCCAAGCACAAGCTTTGAATCACCATCAAGAGATTCATTCACCAGGGTCACTTGTTTCAAACTCACAATCCTGAGCTTATTAACATCAGAATCTCTGGAAGTGGGATGTGGAAAGCTGTGTACCGACAAATTCCCAGGTAAGAACCACTGGCAAAACCAGGAGTGGCCCCCACAGGGAGGGATCTGTGAGGCAGGGTGGATGGAGAGCAAAACTGTCTTCACAATAAGGCAATCAAGCAGGGGCTGGAGGGACTGGGAGTGGGGTCATGCATGTCCAGCCAAGCATGCCACAGACACGGTACAGGGAAGACACAGGATCCCGCGTGTCCTTGTGAGCCTCCCCCAAACCTTCAGTGTATGTTCTACAATAAAACCCTTTCCTCCATAAGGGCATGGCGGAACTTCTGACGAACACTGTTAAGGGGAGGAAAAGCCACCAAAATAGTGTTTCAAGGAATATAAATGATGTAATGAACAGAAAACCGAACTCCTGGCAACAGTCAACTGTTAAAGCTTAAAGGAAGTACAACTAGTTAACACAGTTCCCTGGGGGCTCAGTGGTGAAGAATCTGCCTGCCTGCCAATGCAGGAGGCGGGAGTTCGATCCCTGGGTCAGGAAGATCCCCTCGAGAAAGGAATGGCAACCTACGCCAGTATTCTTGGCTGGAGAATTCCACGGTCAGAGGAGCCCTGTGGGCTACTGTGCACGAGGTCGCAGAGTCAGACACGACTTAGCGACTAAACAATAACAACAACACAGGCCCTCACTTGACAGATAAAGGAAAGAGGTTCTGAGAAGTCACAAGTAACAGCAGAGTCTGGAAGATCTATTGCTGAATGTTAACTAGGAAGCAGAAAATGCTAGAAAGACTCCTGAATCAAAACTATAATCCTAAATAAACCAAAAACAAGTACACCAACAGGCAGATTGCTATTGGGCTATTTCAGCCAACCTCGAAGACATAAACCAAGTATTAAGATGTTTTTTGAGCAATAAATTTGAGGATTTGGTATTAATGCTCATACAGTTCAACTCCACTTCATCTATCTAGCCTTCATCAACTACTGCAGAAGAAAACCACCTGAGGCTATACCCTCCAAAGAGATGTGCTAGTCAGTCCCGCTCCACGGCACAAATCCAGAGGGAACAGAAACTGTATCGAGCAATTAAGCAGGGTTCAAACGGCTGAAAAGAGACAGAAACCCAAGGAAACGACTGAGATCGGGGGAAAATGCCATCTTAGATGCAGACCAAGTAAGATTATTACAGTTCTTAAGCTCTGAAAACTCAAAATAAGAATCAGGGCTGTGAGTTTAAAGCTTTGCTACTAATAGTGAGCAATCACTCTGTCATAAAATCAAACTACCAAACTACAATAAATACAGCTTTCAAATTTCTCACTCGAGCCAAGAAATACATTCTGCATCTTGTTCTAGTATATTCACATATACACAGCTGACCCTTAACACAGTTTGAACTGTGTGGGTCCACTTAAACATGGATATTTTAATCACATCATCCTGGTTGGTTGAATTCACAGGTGTGGAAGAAGCACAGATGTGGAGGGCCAACTATATATAATGTGTGGATTAACTCCCATGCTGTTCAAAGGTCAACTGTACACAGAAACACATACTTTAAAAACTAAAATGTGAACTCCTTGAAATAACACTGCTCTTACTCTGTACAATGTATTTCATATTTCTACTCGATTTTACTTAACTTTTGAAAGAACACTAGTTTTGACAGAAGTGAATAATCAAATTAATTTCACAACACACCAATGGGCTGCAATTCAATTTGAAATACACTGGCATAAAATTCAGATAGAGGAGATCAATTTATATTTAGCTCTCTGGATTTGGTAAAATTGCCTTCAAAGCACACTAGTGAGCATACTGGGATGATGTGATCAAATAAACTTGAGTTTCTGTGGCTGCAAGATTATAAAATATCAATACTTAACTCTTAGATACCCCTATACTTGTGGTAAGAAACCCTGAAGACAATTAAAACAATTTATATTTGGCTTTTGATGAAATTTTTATACTTCCTGAACCTACTCTTAGCCTTCCCCTAAGAATCCCAGCACCTGCTATCCAGCCCCGTTCTCTCTCTGTTCACTGTCATTTCTACTACACAAGCAGCACTTCCTCATAATCGTAATTTTAATTATACACAGCTTTATTCACTAATCATTTTTCTATGATACTTCTAACCTAAGAGGAAGCCTCTTCTACCTCAGCAGGCTTCAAACTTGCTTGGGTAAGGTACCAATGGAAGGAAGATTTAGGGCGCACACTCCATATATATGTAACTTTTTTCTTTTGGTTGAACTGTATGAAATTGCTAGTATTTGATCAGTTTTGATATATGAAAATTTCACAGGATTCATCATAATATAAATTATATATGCATGTGTGTTTTCAGTTGCTCTTTGCAACCCCACGGACCATATCCCACTAGACTCCTCTGTCCCTGGGATTTCCCAGGCAATACTGGAGTAAGTTGCCATTCCCTTCTCTAGGGGATGCTTCTGACCAGGTGCATGAGTCTATTCAACATCCAACATGAGGTTCATAATTAACAACTAGAAGGAAAGCAACAATTCAAACTATCTCCTTGAAAATTTCAAAAATTTCTAGCTGACTTCTTGTCATCATTGGTTTTACTTTGTGATTTAGCTGTTGAAGATCTCATACTAGCAGCAAAAAAAAAAAACTATCAACTCTATCATTTCCTTGCTGTTTGTGTGTCTCATTATTACTACCTTCAACCTGTGACTATATTCAAGAAATCTTCCTAGAATTCCTTGCTTCCAACGATCTAAAGAATCACTAACCCAAATGCTTACAAGATGAGGCAGGAAAGCAGCACAACATCAGACAAAAATATATACAGGATAGAGCGGGAGTGGCCAGGAGGGGAGCTGGAGGGACATGCACATTTAAAAAGCCTTCCAACTCCAACTGAATATTTTGCTGAAACCAACAATTTAAATTTGTATATGAAATCACTAGTATTTTATATATATATATATGCAATGAATTTCAAGTTTCCAAAATTCTGTGCAGATCAAATAAAATGTGACTGTAAGACAAATTCAACCTGCAAACACCAAATCATCCAAGTCAAACTCACCTTTCCGACTAGCTCAATGCTGAGATTACAACAGTGCTTCTTTGCTCTTTTCTAAACAATGCAGATAAATATCCATTCAACTTGGGACCCACCAGACTAGATGATAACTTTTAATAAAAAATGTATGACTTGAAGCATGTGGGCCATTTTCTGTCATTTTGAGCAAAAAGCTTTACTGCAGAAGCTTTACTCAGTGAGGAACTCACTGAGGATTCCAAAGATCTGGAATGCTAACCCCTGCTCTGCCACTAATTATCTGTGATACAACAGAGTGGAACAAACTTCTGAGCTTCAGTTTCCTCAGCTATAAAACTTGGACATCTAGATTTGCTGATTTCTAAGATTCCTTGTTGTTTAGTTGCTCAGTCATTTCTGACTCTTTGTGACCCCACAGACTGTAATCTGCCAGGCTCCTCTGTCCATGGGATTTTGCAGGCAAGAATACTGGAGTGGGTTGTCGTTTCCTTCTCCAGAGGATCTTTCCGACCCAGTGATCAAACCTGCGTCTCCTGCACCGGCAGGCAGATCCTTTACAACTAAAGCACCTGGAAAGTCATAGATATGGATTAGCTGATTTCTAAGATTCCTTTCAGCTTTCAAATCCTAGCGTCTATAGGCCAAATTTAGAACAATATGAGAATCAAAGAGAACGAGAGTGTAATTGAAATATTAACAGATTCTTAAGTCTATAGTGATTGCCAGAAAGAGAAAAAAAGAATTTTTGAAACACCTCATTTGCCATATTAGCCTATAAAAAATAATAAAGAGAAAGAATTAAGCATTTTCTCCTCTTTTCAACAATAATGCTACTGCAGAATAACCAGACAGCAGTTACAGAGGAGTCTAATTTATAAAAGGAGAAGGAACTGATTCAGGCAAAGATTATCAAATGAATGCTAAAACCATTAGGTAAAAGCATGACAGTAAAATAGGTGTTCATACACTATGAACCTACAGATTATCAGTTACATCTTTACAATGGAAAAACTGCATCAACACAGTGTTGGTATTACTAAGAGAAAAACCATACTAGATGTCTGCTGCTAAAACACAGTATGAAGTAAATCATTCCAGCCCTTCATTCCCCAGGGTCTGTCACAGGGACATGTGACAGGGGTGTCTGCTAGACTCTCCAGACACCTCCAGAGGACACAGACCTCTTCCCCCTGTCCTGTCTCTCCAGGCACCTGGGGACACCCTACTATCCAGAAGGGAGCACAAGGTGCAACACGTAAGAGGGGAGTGGGAGATGCCGCCTGTGCTCCTTCCTGTCTCCCACTGCCGAGACTGCATCGTTTTCTGAGGATCCTGCGGGCAGAGAGAAGTGCTTAATATACATCAGTGTGGTGTTTTGTGTGTGTGTGTGTGTGTGTGTGTTTAAAGTACATTTCTAACTCTCAGATTAGAAGAAATACAGAAGACAAAGAAACGAATAGGGCTCCCGGGTGGCAGAGTAGTAAAGAATCACCTGCAATGCAGGAGACATGGGTTCAATCCCTGGGTCGGGAAGAGCCCCAAATGGCAACCCATTCCAGTAGGCTTAGCTGAACAATCCCATGGACAGAGGAGCTTTTCTCCTGGACAGTCCATGAGATTGTTGTGGCCATGACTTAGCAACTGAACATCACCCCATGACTTAGTGTTGCCATGACTTAGCAACTGAACATCATCACCAACAGAGAAATACATTAAACAATGTGCCTTGGGAAAACAATCCGATAAATCCAGATAGTGATATATACCACAAACAAAGAGCCTGCTCTCTTCAGAGAGTAACTGGGTTTTTGTTTGTTTTTTTTTGCTTTGTTTTGTTTTTAAGGGAATGGGAAGAACGAGACTGTTAAGAGAGATTTAATAGACATAACCAAGTATAAGAGGTGGTCCATGAGAATTCTGGTTCAAAAATAAACAGCTATAAAAACATTTTTGAGGTACTTAATTTGAATATAGGCTGAAATTAGAAGACATTAAGAAATCATTTATTTTTGTTGGATGCTAAAATGATAGTATGGCTATTTAGGAAAATGTTCTTATGCTGAAGTATGGAGGAATGAATGGTTATAGTGTCTGTAATTTACTTTGAAATGGTTCAGCAAATAAAACACATATACATATAAATGAAACAAGTTATATTAAAGTGAATCAATCTGCAGTTGAATCATTTATGTGTAAAATAATGTTTTTCACAAAAGGAGGCTAGAGTCCCCACTTAGAATATAATTTTATTTCAAGGCCAACTATTGTGCATGTGTGTGCTCTTGCAATTCAAATAAGCCACCAATAAAGTGCATTTCTAAAAAGCTCAATATGAAGAATATCCAGTCTTCTTTTCCTTTCTCCTTAGTATTAGAACACTGACCTTTGTGAGGGTACCAATGTGTCTAGGCAGAAAAACTACATTATCAGCTCTCCATTTAGGCAGAGAGGATGCTAACAACCTGAAAGCACAAATCACAGTATGAACCTACCACAAAAGCTCTTAAATGAGAGCTGAGTCAGCAGATAACAGATACCCTAATGCCTTGGTTACTTCCTCTTTATCCTCATCTGGAATAAGATCATGATAACTGGGCCTAAAGCAGCCATTTTAAGCCCGAGAGAATTGCAAAAATTTCCACCCTGACATCTGGAGCCACTGAAGTGATAGCAGCAAATGCCCACCTTGTTGCTGAGAGAGCATAGCCTCTGGGGTTTAGATTACTGCAGTTGTCTGTTACTCTGAGCTGACAGAGCAAACATCAGGCAAAGAACTGCACTAGTGCCCAGGATGAAGCAGAAACATCTTTATGAAATGCATCAGTTATAACAGGAGTATGAAATGGGAAATGCAGGAGAGTTGTGAAGGAGAAGCGATTCTGGAATACAGTAACCTGAACGGAGCAGCTTTTCCTTCAACCCCAGCTCTAAGCCACTTGTTCTCTTGAGCAAGACAACTTCCACGAGCATGTACGGGAAGCTGCATAAGTGAAGTCCTAGGTCCTGGCACAGAACTAGTGAGAGGCATTCTCCCAAATAACCTGAGTACTTCACTGGAAAACAGCACAAGAGATGGGGCTGAGGACTGGGAACCAGGNAAAATAGGTGTTCATACAGTATGAACCTACAGATTATCAGTTACATCTTTACAATGGAAAAACTGCATCAACACAGTGTTGGTATTACTAAGAGAAAGACCATACTAGATGCCTGCTGCTAAAACACAGTATGAAGTAAATCATTCCAGCCCTTCATTCCCCAGGGTCTGTCACAGGGACATGTGACAGGGGTGTCTGCTAGACTCTCCAGACACCTCCAGAGGACACAGACCTCTTCCCCCTGTCCTGTCTCTCCAGGCACCTGGGGACACCCTACTATCCAGAAGGGAGCACAAGGTGCAACACGTAAGAGGGGAGTGGGAGATGCCGCCTGTGCTCCTTCCTGTCTCCCACTGCCGAGACTGCATCGTTTTCTGAGGATCCTGCGGGCAGAGAGAAGTGCTTAATATACATCAGTGTGGTGTTTTGTGTGTGTGTGTGTGTGTGTGTGTTTAAAGTACATTTCTAACTCTCAGATTAGAAGAAATACAGAAGACAAAGAAACGAATAGGGCTCCCAGGTGGCAGAGTAGTAAAGAATCACCTGCAATGCAGGAGACATGGGTTCAATCCCTGGGTCGGGAAGAGCCCCAAATGGCAACCCATTCCAGTAGGCTTAGCTGAACAATCCCATGGACAGAGGAGCTTTTCTCCTGGACAGTCCATGAGATTGTTGTGGCCATGACTTAGCAACTGAACATCACCCCATGACTTAGTGTTGCCATGACTTAGCAACTGAACATCACCACCAACAGAGAAATACATTAAACAATGTGCCTTGGGAAAACAATCCGATAAATCCAGATAGTGATATATACCACAAACAAAGAGCCTGCTCTCTTCAGAGAGTAACTGGGTTTTTGTTTGTTTTTTTTTGCTTTGTTTTGTTTTTAAGGGAATGGGAAGAATGAGACTGTTAAGAGAGATTTAATAGACATAACCAAGTATAAGAGGTGGTCCATGAGAATTCTGGTTCAAAAATAAACAGCTATAAAAACATTTTTGAGGTACTTAATTTGAATATAGGCTGAAATTAGAAGACATTAAGAAATCATTTATTTTTGTTGGATGCTAAAATGATAGTATGGCTATTTAGGAAAATGTTCTTATGCTGAAGTATGGAGGAATGAATGGTTATAGTGTCTGTAATTTACTTTGAAATGGTTCAGCAAATAAAACACATATACATATAAATGAAACAAGTTATATTAAAGTGAATCAATCTGCAGTTGAATCATTTATGTGTAAAATAATGTTTTTCACAAAAGGAGGCTAGAGTCCCCACTTAGAATATAATTTTATTTCAAGGCCAACTATTGTGCATGTGTGTGCTCTTGCAATTCAAATAAGCCACCAATAAAGTGCATTTCTAAAAAGCTCAATATGAAGAATATCCAGTCTTCTTTTCCTTTCTCCTTAGTATTAGAACACTGACCTTTGTGAGGGTACCAATGTGTCTAGGCAGAAAAACTACATTATCAGCTCTCCATTTAGGCAGAGAGGATGCTAACAACCTGAAAGCACAAATCACAGTATGAACCTACCACAAAAGCTCTTAAATGAGAGCTGAGTCAGCAGATAACAGATACCCTAATGCCTTGGTTACTTCCTCTTTATCCTCATCTGGAATAAGATCATGATAACTGGGCCTAAAGCAGCCATTTTAAGCCCGAGAGAATTGCAAAAATTTCCACCCTGACATCTGGAGCCACTGAAGTGATAGCAGCAAATGCCCACCTTGTTGCTGAGAGAGCATAGCCTCTGGGGTTTAGATTACTGCAGTTGTCTGTTACTCTGAGCTGACAGAGCAAACATCAGGCAAAGAACTGCACTAGTGCCCAGGATGAAGCAGAAACATCTTTATGAAATGCATCAGTTATAACAGGAGTATGAAATGGGAAATGCAGGAGAGTTGTGAAGGAGAAGCGATTCTGGAATACAGTAACCTGAACGGAGCAGCTTTTCCTTCAACCCCAGCTCTAAGCCACTTGTTCTCTTGAGCAAGACAACTTCCACGAGCATGTACGGGAAGCTGCATAAGTGAAGTCCTAGGTCCTGGCACAGAACTAGTGAGAGGCATTCTCCCAAATAACCTGAGTACTTCACTGGAAAACAGCACAAGAGATGGGGCTGAGGACTGGGAACCAGAGGATCCTGTAAAAAGCTGGAAGTCACAGAAGGCAGGGCCACAGCCCACAGTCCATCCTATCCCTGCAGCCCAGCAAAGTGCAAGGAGACCAGAAAGCCAGGAGGGAGCTGAGAGCCCACCTGCCTCCGCAGGCCCACAGCAACCAAGAGCCTTCTGCTACAGGGCAGGACTGACACCACAGTGTTCCCCAATAACCAGTCGTCAGCATCAGTAAAACCACCAGGGCAAACTGCCTATACAAGGGGCCAGCTGCCTATGAGGGAGACCAAACAGAAAAATAAGATCCATACTTGTAAACAGAACATCTATAGGAGAGAGTACTTTAATCAAAGGGATTACGTTGGGAGTTTCCTGGTGGTCCAGCAGTTAAGACTCCATGCTCTCACTGTTGATGGTCTTGTTTCAATCCCTGGTCGGGGAACTAAAACCCCATAGGCCATGAAGCATGGCCAAATAAATAAACAGAATATGTCAGTTACATAAGGGAATTTAAGGAGATTCAAGTGCAGCACTCAATAATGAAACTTTTAAAACGGAAAAAACATAAGTGCCTAGTTAAATATTTTTGGAGAATAAGTTGAAAGAGAAACACAACAACCTGAGAATCACGTATCCAGTCAGGAAATCCTTCATAGTCAGACAGGAAGGAGAGCTATTTGATGATATACACAGATTCAGACAGAGTATTATCCACATGATACGAGAAATAGAAATGCAAAGTTTCTAAACAAATGAGCCAGAACAAATGACAGAAATCAGAAGAAGAAAATGAATAGATGGTGCACAAACACACAAAATTAATGTAACACAATTAACTGGGTAAAGAGGTTTCTCTTCACACTGGTCAGAATGGCCATGATTAAAATATCTACAAATAATAAATGCTGGGGAGGATGTGGGAAAAGAGAATCCTCTTGCACTGCTGGTGAGAATATAAATTGGCATAGCTACTATGAAAGACAGTATGGAGATCCCTTTAAAAACTAGGAACAGAACTACCATATGACCCAACAATCCCACTACTGGGCATATACCATCAGAAAACCATAATTGAAAGAGACACATGTACCCCAACGTTCACTGCAGCACATCTTACAAGAGCTAGGACATGGAAGCACCCCGGATGTCCACCAACAGATGAATGGATACGGAAGCTGTGGTACATACAGACAATAGAATATTACTCAGCTATAAAAAATAATTAATGCAAGTCAGTTCTAACGAGGTGGATGAACCTAGAGCCTGTTATACAAAGTGAAGGAAGTCAGAGCAACACAAATACTGTATATTAAAGCATCCACGTGGAATCTAGAAATATGGCACTGATGAAACTATCTGCAAGGCAGGAGTGCAGACACAGACACAGAGAACAGTGGGGAGAGACGAACTGAGAGCACAGCATGGAAATACGTACATTACCACGTGCATAAACAGAGAGCCCGGGAGAATTCACCGTGGGACACAGAACTCCACTCTGTTCTGTGACAACCCAGAGGGGTAGGGTAGGCTGGCAACTGGGAGGGGGCTCAGAGGGAGGGAAATATGTGTGCCTGTGGCTGATTCGTGATGATGTGTGGCAGAGGCCAACACCACACTGTAGAGCAACCGTTCTCTGATAATTGTATTTTTTTGTCTATTTTTCAATATTTTAC
This sequence comes from Raphicerus campestris, assembly GCA_006410735.1. Taxonomy (NCBI): domain Eukaryota; kingdom Metazoa; phylum Chordata; class Mammalia; order Artiodactyla; family Bovidae; genus Raphicerus; species Raphicerus campestris. The sequence goes on along the minus strand of SJYW01001905.1, from coordinate 168,013 downwards.
AATGATAATTTTTGGTAATTATTACTTAAGAACAGTTATGTTTTATGAGTATTGTTCAACTATCATCACCAAAAGAAAGATACTCAGACATGTTCTATTAAGTGTTATATGGATACACAATAAAAAAAATTTTTTTAAGAAATTACATTAAGTAACACACTATTTTATCAAAACTTAGGGGAGTGGTGGGCAGGCAGGAATATAAACGCATCTCCAAGGTTGTTCAGTAGGCGGAGGTTGGAGAGAGCAGTGGGCGACAGAAAGGGGAAGAGGGAAGTAACCTAGAAATGAGCATCCTGTGGGGAAAATCATGTGTGTGGAGAAAACAGCTGAACACCAGCTATCAAATAAAAGTCACGCACATCTGATTATGAAAGGGGAAGAGTAAGTAAATCATCAAATTAAGGTATGAGTTGCACTTAATAAGAGAGGGGAAAAGGATGAACAGTGATTTGGATAGCAAATATAAGGAAAATTAAAATACAACAATAATATGATGAGAATAAAGATGACAAGAATAAAAATCAGTTATATCAGTCATTACATTAAAAATGAAGTTTAAAATCTCTTATTAAATGAAGAGATTATAAATCTGCATTATGAAATATAACCTAGCTACACATGACTACAAAATGATAAAGTAATAAAAAATTTATTGAAGTGGGTAGATAAAAATATACAGATAAAACCAAAGAAAACAAAGGCAATGGTGTATTAGACAGTTCAATTAATGGCTGAACTCACCAGAGTAAAACAGAACATTACGTAATGATGTGAAGTGTATATATGAAGAACACATAACAGTAAAAAAAAAAAACAGCAGCATAAAAATACAAGAAATGCAAGAAGAACCTGAATGGGAGATTTTAAAATATTTTTCAAAACTGATAGATTTGTTAAGTAATAAAAACAGTAAGTAAGAATATATAGAAATGCCATTAATGTTAAATTTTTCAAAGTTCAATATTCATCAAGGATTCACTCCCTACCCTAAAAATAAGAAAGGTTGATTAACTATAAAATAATTACTTTTCTTGAGGAGAGCACTAGGTTATCTACAGCAAATCATAAGGAGGAGCTGCCCACTACCATACAAGCAAGAAATCAACTAACACTTTAAGTTTGCTAAAGAATGCATGTGAAACAGCCTGCCTATGTTAGAACCACTGGCAGCCGCAGACCCAAGGGGAGCTCACACGCTTAGACTCCCTTCCAAGGAGATCCCCATATAAGGGAAACTGGGGGACAGAAGGGAGGACAGAGCCACGTTCAGTAGTGCAGGCAAATAAGACAACAGCAGCTGCTGCCAAACATGCTGCACCCTGCATCTCCCACCCTGACCTTTCTGCCCTATAAGAAGAAAAGCAGCAAACTCTGTCACCTCCAAGACACAAGTAAAGATCCACGGCACTGAAGGCGGGACAGGAGGCTCAGGAACCTGTACCACAACCCTCAGAGGATTCCTACCATTGGGTGAGGGACAGGAAGCACTCTCCCACAAAACATCAACCACTGATGCAAGACAAACGTCTGGCTCTCATGGGAAAGAGAGATAGGAACGCTACGGAAATTCAACGCCCAGAGCTCAGGCTGATAAACCAACACTAGATAAGAGTGAAGCTGAACCAAGACAGAGAACAGAGAGCTCAAATAGCAACACAGTAGTCTACTATAGGGGAAGGGCAGAGCGTGCAGCTGGGTGAGAGGACCCCTCTATGGTGCAGGTACTCAGGGACAGAAGAAACGGAGGCAGCTACAGACACTGAGAAAAACCTGGAGCACCACCCAAGCCACAGGGCAGCCTAGAAGAGCCCGGAGCCTGGGGCTCACTGAGAGAAAGCAGGCCCGCCTGACCTCCCACCAGCCTGACTGAGGCAGCCACAGACAGAGACCTGGAGCACGGCCCGAGCCACAAGGCAACTGAAGCCTGTGNCAAGCCACAGGGCAGCCTAGAAGGGCCCGGAGCCTGGGGCTCACTGAGAGAAAGCAGGCCCGCCTGACCTCCCACCAGCCTGACTGAGGCAGCCACAGACAGAGACCCGGAGCACGGCCCGAGCCACAAGGCAACTGAGGCCTGTAGTTCACTGAAAGAAACAAAAACAGCATAAGGCAAACCCACCTTATCGCCTACCCAGACTGATCCAAACGCCTCCACTAATAACCGGAACAAGAGCATATATTTCAAAGCATAAATACTGTTTATTACACTCTTGATTGTTTCGCACGACACTGGCATTCAAAAAAAAAAATTAAGAACATACAAGGAAGCAAAATTCCAGCAAACAGACTCCAACAACACATCAAAAGGATCATACACCATGATCAAGTGGGATTTATCTTAGGGATGCAAGGATTCTTCAGTATATGCAAATCAATCAATGTGATACACCATATCAACAAACTGAAAGATAAAAACCATATGATCATCTCAACAGATGCAGAAAAAGCTTCTGACAAAATTCAACACCCATTTATGATTTTAAAAAACTCTCCAGAAAGTACACATAGAAGGAACCCACCTCAAAATAATAAAGCCATATACAACAAACCCACAGCCAAATTATTCTCAGTGGTGAAAACAGAAATCATTTCCTCTACGATCAGGAATGAGACAAGGGTGCCCACTCTTCCCACAATTATTCAACATAATTTTGGAGTCCTAGCCACAACAATCAGAAGAAAAAAGATATAAAAGGAATCCAGATCAGCAAAGAAGAAACAAAATCCTTACTAGATGCAGGTAACATGATACTACATGGAAAACCCTAAGGATTCCACCAGAAAATTATTAGAGCTAATCAACGAATATAGTAAAGCCACAGGATATAAAATTAACATACAGAAATCCCTTGCACTCCTATACACTAATAATGAAAAATGAGAAAAAGAAGTTAAGAAAACAATCCCCTTCACTACTGAAATAAAAAGAATAAAACACCTAAGGATTAATCTACCTAAACATGCAAAGATGGTCTTGATAAAAGACAGAAATGGTCTGGACCTAACAGAAGCAGAAGATATTAAGAAGAGGTGGCAAGAATACACAGAAGAACTATACAAAAAAGATCTTCAAGACCCAGATAATCATGATGATGTGATCACTAATCTAGAGCCAGACATCTTGGAATCTGAAGTCAAGCGGGTCTTAGAAAGCATCACTACGAACAAAGCTAGTGGAGGTGATGGAATTCCAGTGGAGCTGTTTCAAATCCTGAAAGATGCTGCTGTGAAAGTGCTGCACTCAATATGCCAGCACATTTGGAAAACTCGGCAGTGGCCACAGGACTGGAAAAGGTCAGTTTTCATTCCAATCCCAAAGAAAGGCAATGCCAAAGAATGCTCAAACTACCGCATAATTGCACTCATCTCACACTCTAGTAATGCTCAAAATTCTCCAAG
>SJYW01001905.1:115448-141291 GCA_006410735.1 Raphicerus campestris | reverse complement strand
GCTCAGCTATGCTAAGGGCATGCAAGTTAATGGGCTTCTACATATAAAGGAAAACATGTCAGAAGATAAGGTCAGGCAGGCTTCAGCCTGCTAATGAAGAAGGAATTGGAAAGGGGAAAAAAATTTTAAGTCTACATTAGGACAAGTGAAAATTTTGACAAGAAGTAATCACTGAGGAAATATGTAATCTATAAACTGGGGATAATAGTATACCCTTGAAGACTGTTACACAACAAAATAACAATGCAAGTGCATAGGAAACAAAAAACAAAAGCAGAATTCAAAATGTCTGATCATGTGTGACAGTCCCAGGCGGGCCTACAGGCTCCAAGGTACAAGGTGATGCTTCAGTGGAAATGTTTAACAACTTCCTGGGTCTGAAATAAGGTATGTCACGAGGTCTAACCTTTAAAAAACTGTTTCCATTTTATTTTCAGTAACTCTACCTACAAATCATTCAACTCCAAACTGATTGAGAGCACAAAATCGGGTCAGATTCACTGAAATTAGTATCATGGGTCCACCATTTACTCTGTTGCCCAGGCAATACTTAACCAGTCACACTGGCAAACCACTTTTTGCCTCAATTTCTCACCTGTGGCTGATTCATGTCGATGTATGGCAAAACCGATGCAGTATTGTAAAGTAGAATAAAGTAAAAATATAATTTGAAAATAAATAATTTCGGCTGACCAAAAAAAAAAAGAATGGGTACAGTAACAATATCTACTTCATAGGGTTGAGAGACGAGTAAAACGTACTAACATAGCCAAACTTAAAGTGCTTAATTAAAAGACAATAATAATGTGACCCTGTAAATTCAACTCCATAAGGCCGTCTTTGATTCCCCCAGCACTCTCTGATGACTTACTGTAACGACCACTGAGGTTTCTCCCTCTTAAGTAACTTTAATTAATTTTTTATTGAAGGATAATTGCTTTACAGAATTTTGCTGCTTGCCGTCAAACCTCAACATTTTACATACAGTAAGTTTCCGTGTCACTCTTTCCTTACAGCTCACCCTCTCCTCCCTCACCCATGTCCATAGTCTATTCTCTATGTCTGTTTCTCCATTGCAGCCCAGTAAATAAATTCTTCAGTACCATTTTTCTAGATTCCGTATGTATGTGCTAGAACATGGTATTTATCGTTCTCTTTCTGACAAATAGGTTTTAGGTTCATCCACCTCATTAGAACTGACTCAAATGCATTCCTTTTATGGCTGCATAATATTCCACTGTGTACATATACCACGACTTCCTCTTTATCCATTCATCTGATGGACATCTAGATTGCTCCCACGTTTTAGCTATTGTAAATAGTGTTGCAATGAACAACAGGATACATGTGTCTTTTCCAATTTTGGTTTCCTCAGGGTGTATGCATTGGAGAAAGCAACAGCACCCCGCTCCAGTACTCTTGCCTGGAAAATCCCATGGGCAGAGGAGCCTGGTGGGCTGCAGTCCACGGGATCACTAAGAGTCCGACATGACTAAGCGACTTCCTTTTCACTTTCATGCATTGGAGAAGGAAATGGTAACACGCTCCAGTGTTTTTGCCTGGAGAATCCCAGGGACAGGTGAGCATGGTGGGCTTCCATCTATGGGGTCGCAGAGTCAGACACGACTGAAGCAACTTAGCAGCGTATATGCCTAGGAGTTGGATTGCTGGGTCATACAGTGGTTTTATTCCTAGTTTTTAAGGAATCTCCGTACTCTCTTCCATAGTGGCTATATAAATTTACATTCCCACCAACAGTGCAAGAGTGTTCCCTTTTCCCCACACCCTTTGCAGCATTTATTGTTTGTAGACTTTTTGATGAGGGTCATTCTGACCAGTGTGAGGTGACATCTCATTGTAGTTTTGATCTGCATTTCTCAAATAATGAGCAATGTTGAGCTTCTTTCCATGTTTTAACCATCCATATGTCTTCTTTGCAGAAATATCTGTTTAGGTCTTTCTCCCATTTTTTGATTGGGTTGTTTTTCTGGTATTGAGTTGTATGAGTTCCTTGTATATTTTGGAAATTAAACCTTTGTCAGTTGTTTCATTTGCTATTTTCTTCCATTCTGACTGCTGGCTTCACCTTGCTTATAGTTTCCTTTGCTGGGCAAAAGCTTTTAATCAGGTCCCACTTCTTTACTTTTGTTTTTATTTCCGTTACTCTACAAAGTGGGTCATAGAAGATCTTGCTTTATGTCAATGAGTGTTCTGCCTATGTTTTCCTCTAAAAATTTTATAGTTTTTGGTTGTACATTTAGGTCCTTAATCCATTTTATCTTTGTGTATGGTGTTAGAAGGAGAAGGCAATGGCGCCCCACTCCAGTATTCTTGACTGGAAAATCCCATGGACAGAGACACCTGATGGGCTACAGTCCATGGGGTTGTGAAGAGTCACACACGACTGAGCGACTTCACTTTCACTTTTCACTTTCATGCAATGGAAAAGGAAATGGCAACCCACTCCAGTATTCTTGCCTGGAGAATCCCAGGGACGTAGGAGCCTGGTGGGCTGCCATTTATGGGGCCGCGCAGAGTCAGACAAGACTGAAGCAACTTAGCAGCACCATAAGCATGGTGTTAAGAAGTGTTCTAATTTCCTTCTTTTACATGTAGCTGTCCAGTTTTCCCACTACCATTTATTGAAGAGGCTCTATTTGCCCCATTGTATATTCTTGTCTCTTCTGTCATAAATAAGGTACCCGTAAGTGCATGGGTTTATCNAATTTTAAGTCTACATTAGGACAAGTGAAAATTTTGACAAGAAGTAATCACTGAGGAAATATGTAATCTATAAACTGGGGATAATAGTATACCCTTGAAGACTGTTACACAACAAAATAACAATGCAAGTGCATAGGAAACAAAAAACAAAAGCAGAATTCAAAATGTCTGATCATGTGTGACAGTCCCAGGCGGGCCTACAGGCTCCAAGGTACAAGGTGATGCTTCAGTGGAAATGTTTAACAACTTCCTGGGTCTGAAATAAGGTATGTCACGAGGTCTAACCTTTAAAAAACTGTTTCCATTTTATTTTCAGTAACTCTACCTACAAATCATTCAACTCCAAACTGATTGAGAGCACAAAATCGGGTCAGATTCACTGAAATTAGTATCATGGGTCCACCATTTACTCTGTTGCCCAGGCAATACTTAACCAGTCACACTGGCAAACCACTTTTTGCCTCAATTTCTCACCTGTGGCTGATTCATGTCGATGTATGGCAAAACCGATGCAGTATTGTAAAGTAGAATAAAGTAAAAATATAATTTGAAAATAAATAATTTCGGCTGACCAAAAAAAAAAAGAATGGGTACAGTAACAATATCTACTTCATAGGGTTGAGAGACGAGTAAAACGTACTAACATAGCCAAACTTAAAGTGCTTAATTAAAAGACAATAATAATGTGACCCTGTAAATTCAACTCCATAAGGCCGTCTTTGATTCCCCCAGCACTCTCTGATGACTTACTGTAACGACCACTGAGGTTTCTCCCTCTTAAGTAACTTTAATTAATTTTTTATTGAAGGATAATTGCTTTACAGAATTTTGCTGCTTGCCGTCAAACCTCAACATTTTACATACAGTAAGTTTCCGTGTCACTCTTTCCTTACAGCTCACCCTCTCCTCCCTCACCCATGTCCATAGTCTATTCTCTATGTCTGTTTCTCCATTGCAGCCCAGTAAATAAATTCTTCAGTACCATTTTTCTAGATTCCGTATGTATGTGCTAGAACATGGTATTTATCGTTCTCTTTCTGACAAATAGGTTTTAGGTTCATCCACCTCATTAGAACTGACTCAAATGCATTCCTTTTATGGCTGCATAATATTCCACTGTGTACATATACCACGACTTCCTCTTTATCCATTCATCTGATGGACATCTAGATTGCTCCCACGTTTTAGCTATTGTAAATAGTGTTGCAATGAACAACAGGATACATGTGTCTTTTCCAATTTTGGTTTCCTCAGGGTGTATGCATTGGAGAAAGCAACAGCACCCCGCTCCAGTACTCTTGCCTGGAAAATCCCATGGGCAGAGGAGCCTGGTGGGCTGCAGTCCACGGGATCACTAAGAGTCCGACATGACTAAGCGACTTCCTTTTCACTTTCATGCATTGGAGAAGGAAATGGTAACACGCTCCAGTGTTTTTGCCTGGAGAATCCCAGGGACAGGTGAGCATGGTGGGCTTCCATCTATGGGGTCGCAGAGTCAGACACGACTGAAGCAACTTAGCAGCGTATATGCCTAGGAGTTGGATTGCTGGGTCATACAGTGGTTTTATTCCTAGTTTTTAAGGAATCTCCGTACTCTCTTCCATAGTGGCTATATAAATTTACATTCCCACCAACAGTGCAAGAGTGTTCCCTTTTCCCCACACCCTTTGCAGCATTTATTGTTTGTAGACTTTTTGATGAGGGTCATTCTGACCAGTGTGAGGTGACATCTCATTGTAGTTTTGATCTGCATTTCTCAAATAATGAGCAATGTTGAGCTTCTTTCCATGTTTTAACCATCCATATGTCTTCTTTGCAGAAATATCTGTTTAGGTCTTTCTCCCATTTTTTGATTGGGTTGTTTTTCTGGTATTGAGTTGTATGAGTTCCTTGTATATTTTGGAAATTAAACCTTTGTCAGTTGTTTCATTTGCTATTTTCTTCCATTCTGACTGCTGGCTTCACCTTGCTTATAGTTTCCTTTGCTGGGCAAAAGCTTTTAATCAGGTCCCACTTCTTTACTTTTGTTTTTATTTCCGTTACTCTACAAAGTGGGTCATAGAAGATCTTGCTTTATGTCAATGAGTGTTCTGCCTATGTTTTCCTCTAAAAATTTTATAGTTTTTGGTTGTACATTTAGGTCCTTAATCCATTTTATCTTTGTGTATGGTGTTAGAAGGAGAAGGCAATGGCGCCCCACTCCAGTATTCTTGACTGGAAAATCCCATGGACAGAGACACCTGATGGGCTACAGTCCATGGGGTTGTGAAGAGTCACACACGACTGAGCGACTTCACTTTCACTTTTCACTTTCATGCAATGGAGAAGGAAATGGCAACCCACTCCAGTATTCTTGCCTGGAGAATCCCAGGGACGTAGGAGCCTGGTGGGCTGCCATTTATGGGGCCGCGCAGAGTCAGACAAGACTGAAGCAACTTAGCAGCACCAGAAGCATGGTGTTAAGAAGTGTTCTAATTTCCTTCTTTTACATGTAGCTGTCCAGTTTTCCCACTACCATTTATTGAAGAGGCTCTATTTGCCCCATTGTATATTCTTGTCTCTTCTGTCATAAATAAGGTACCCGTAAGTGCATGGGTTTATCTCTGGGCTTTCTATCTTGTTCCATTGGTATATATTTCTGTTTTTGTGCCAGTACCATACTGTCTTGATGACTGTAGCTTTCTAGTATAATCTGAAGTCAGGAAGCTTGATTCCTCCAGCTCCATTCTCCTTTTCCAGACTAAAAATTACTCTAATTCTGTAAATTCTGTTGCCTAAAGCAGTGCCCAGCAAAATCAATCCATATAAACAGTGTAAATTTGGACATTTGATACATAAAAAATGCATTTTTTTAAATTCTGTACCATATTTCCATTTTCCCAACAAGGCTATAAGTCCCAGAGTTTGGAAAAAGAAACTTTTTTATCAGTATTGCTTAGTGCACAGTCCTATTTGAATTCGATGCTTAGCCAGGGTTGGTTGCTTTTGATGAACTTTTACCAACGTATTCTACAACTGAAAGTACCATTTCCAACATAATAGATTCCACATGAGAGCAAGTGGCACCAAGACAAGTTGGCACCAACTGGTCAAGCCAAAACCTGAGTCATCCTCGATTCTCCTTCGATGGTGAGCCTCATTCAACCCACTGAAAGATTCTAGTTGATTTTAACCTCTAAACTATACCTCGAAGCCAAACAATTCCCTCTATCCTCAGTTCAACCCTAGTTCAGGCTCAGTGCATTATTTCCCTGCATATTCTTCTAGCTAGCTCAGCTCCTTCATGTTTCATGCAGATGTCACCTCCTCTGAGAGGTCTTCCCTCCCAGCATGCCTAAAGTAGGAGGCTCCACCTCTATTCACTCCCTAATGCATCATTCTGTTTTCAACTTTCATTTAACACATGCTGTAATTATTTTGGGAACTTTCCCTTCTGTACCTGCTTACTGCCTCTCTTCCCACACAAGAAAACAAGCTCCATGTGAACAAAGACCTTGCCTTTTCTGCCAACCTATATATCCCCAAGACCTAACACAGTGCCTGCCACAACTGAAAGGTTAAATGACTGAAAATCAGAATGGAAGAAAGGAAAATCAACAGCCCGCAACAAACCTCAAGGAAACAAAGACTGGTAGTGGTATATTTGCTACCCTAACCCTTTGCATAAAATCACAGAATCTGAGAGCTCAAAGAAATCTTATTATTTACCTTTCCACTTTTTGAGTACAAACACAATAACAAACACACCACTCTCTGGTTAATCACATGATCTGGCAATGGAAAATATAGTCATGATATAAAAAATGCATTGTAGTGAGCTGTTAACATAACTTTTTATTGTATGTTTAATTACTATATTAGCTTTGAATACCTAACATTAACTTTAACCTGCAGAGTAACTTAGAATTTTATATCTTTTTTGCAACATCAAACCGTTCATGAGATTAACATTTCGCAAGCACTTAGAACAGGGTCTAACAAACTAACTTGTTAAATTTATTTTTTCTTATTACACTTTGCATTAGGAAACTGCAATGAGTACAATGTGAATGAACTCAGGCCTCTTTTTTCTACTCTAGGACTTTCCAACAGACTCACATCCGTTCTTTCTCTCAAAAGCAATAATGGCTCACATAGAAATATCTAACAAATGACCCTCTCTTCATTCAATCTCTAATTTCCATAATGGTAAGAAAAGGGGCTTTCCAGGTGGCTCAGTAGTAAAGAATATGCTTGCCAAGCAGGAGACACAGGTTCAGTCCCTAGGTCTGGAAGATCTTCTGGAGAAGGAAATGGCAAGCCACTCCAGTATTCTTGCCTGGGAAATCCCATGGACAGAGGAGCCTGGTAGGTGGCAAAAGAGTGGGACACAACCTAGCGAATAAACAGCAAGAAAAGGAAAGAACATTCCATAATGGCCAAAAAAGAAAAAGAAGTCCCTTCCATTTCTTATCATTTTATATACATTATAGCAAAAAAAAAAGGGGGGGGGTACTGCAGCAGCAGTACCAAGCCTACAAAAACAAGACATCTGCCAAGGAAAAACCTAGAAGAACAAAGGTGGAACCAGGGTATTAGGTGACTTGGCTGCAGAGGACCCCCACCTCCACCCTGACTCTAGGAAACATGGCACAAAAAGGGATGGGTCTAGAAAAGGATTAAAGGATCCCATTGGTAAGGGAATTCCAGATCAGTGTGATGGATGCACTGCAAGTAGAAAGTCTAGCAAAATCCCCCAAGATCAGTACAGGTCTACAATAAGATTCTCTGCAATCAACACGTGACTTAAATTGCAAATTTTTAAAAAAAAATAACAATTACGCAAGCATCAGTTCAGTTCAGTTGCTCAGTCATGTCTGACTCTTTGTGACACCATAAACTGCAGCACAGCAGGCCTCCCTGTCCATCACCAATTCCTGGAGTTTACTCAAACTAACGTCCATTGAGTCAGTGAGGCCATTCAACGATCTGATCCTCTGTCATCCCCTTCTGCTCCTGCCTTCAATCTTCCCCAGCATTAGGGTCTTTACAAACAAGTCAGTTCTCACATCAAGTGGCCAAAGTATTGGAGTTTCAGCTTCAACATTAGTCCTTCCAATGAATATTCAGGAATGATTTCCTTTAGGATGGACTAGTTTGATCTCCTTGCAGTCCAAGGGACTCTCAAGAGTCTTCTCCAACACCACAGTTCAAAAGCATCAATTCTTCAGCGCTCAGCTTTCTTTAGAGTCCAAGTCTCACATCCATACATGACTACTGGAAAAACCATTGCCAAAAGCTTCCTGATGAAAATGAAAGAGGAGAGTGAAAAAGGTGGCTTAAAGCTCAACATTCAGAAAATGAAGATCATGGCATCTGGTCCCGTCACTTTGTGGGAAATAGATGGGAAAACAGTGGAAAAAGTGGCAGACTTTATTTTGGGGGGCTCCAAAAATCACTGCAGATGGTGACTGCAGCCATAAAATGAAAGATGCTTACTCCTTGGAAGGAAAGTTATGACCAACCTAGACAGCATATTAAAAAGTAGAGATACTACTTTGCCAACAAAGGTCCATCTATTCAAGGTTATGGTTTTTCCAGTGGTCAGGTATGGATGTGAGTTGGACTGTGAAGAAACCTGAGTGCCAAAGAATTGATGCTTTTGAACTGTGGTGTTGGAGAAGACTCTAGCAAGTCCCTTGGACTGCAAGAAGATCCAACCAGTCCATCCTAAAGGAGACCAGTCCTAGGTGTTCACTGAAGGACTGATGCAGAGGCTCAAACTCCAATACCTTGGGCACCTCATGCGAAGAGTTGACTCATTGGAAAAGACCCTGATGCTGGGTGGAATTTGGGGCAGGAGAAGGGTACAACAGAGGATGAGATGGCTGGATGGCATCCCCGACTCAATGCACGAGTTTGGGTGAACTCCGGGAGTTGGCAATGGAAGGGAGGCCTGGCGTGCTGCGATTCATGGGGTCGCAAAGACACGACTGAGCAACTGAACTGAACTGACTAGAGGGACCTTTGTTGGCAAAGGAATGCCTCTGCTTTTGAATATGCTGTCTAGGTTGGTAATAGATTTTCTTCCAAGGAGAAAGCGCCTTTTAATTTCATGGCTGTGATCACCATCTGCAGTGATTCTGGAGCCCAAGAAAACAAAAGCCTGTCACTGTTTCCACTGTTTCCCCATCTATTTGCCATGAAGCGATGGGACTGGATGCCATGATCTTAGTTTTCCGAATGTTAATCTTTAAACCAGCTTTTTAACTCTACTCTTTCACTTTCATCAAGAAGCTCTTTAATTCTTCTTTGCTTCCTCCCACAAGGGTGGTGTCATCTGCATATCTGAGGTTACTGATATTTCTCCTGGCAATATTTCTCGNACCAGCTTTTTAACTCTCCTCTTTCACTTTCATCAAGAAGCTCTTTAATTCTTCTTTGCTTCCTCCCACAAGGGTGGTGTCATCTGCATATCTGAGGTTACTGATATTTCTCCTGGTAATATTTCTCGTGATTCCAGCTTGTGCTTCATCCAGCCCAGTGTTTCTTATGATGTACTCTGCATATAAGTTAAATAAGCAGGGTGACAATATACAGCCTTGACGTACTCCTTTCCCTACTTGGAACCAGTCTGTTGTTCCATGTCCAGTTCTAACTGTTGCTTCATGACCTGCATACAGATTCCTCAAAAGCCAGGCCAAGTGGTCTGGTATTCCCATCACTTGAAGAATTTTCCAGTTTGTGGTGATCCACACAGTCAAAGGCTTTGGCATACTCAAAACAGCAGAAATAGATGTTTTTCTGTAATTCTCTTGCTTTTTTGATGATCCAATGGATACTGGCAATTTGAACTCTGGTTATCCTGCCTTTTCTAAAGCCAGCTTGAACATATGGAATTTCACAGTTCACGTATTGCTGAAGACTGGCTTGGAGAATTTTGAGGATTACTTTATTAGTGTGTGAGCAGAGTCCAGTTGTGCGGTAGTTTGAACATCCTTTGGCATTGCCTTTCTTTGGGACTGAAACGAACACTGACCTTTTCCAGTCCTGTGGCCACTGCTGAGTTTTCCAAATGTGCTGGCATATTGAGTGAAGCACTTTGACAGCACTGTCTTTTAGGATTTGAAATGGCTCAACTGGAATTTCATCATCTCCACCAGCTTTGTTCGTAGTGGGCCTTCCTAAGGCCCACTTGACTTCACTTTCCAGGATGTCTGGCTCTAGATGAACGATCACACTATCTTCATTATCTGGGTCATGAAGATCTTTTTTGTATAGTTCTTCTGTGTATTCTTGCCACCTCTTCTTAATATCTTCTGCTTCTGTTAGGTCCATACCATTTCTGTCCTTTATTGAGTCCATCTTTGCATGACATATTCCCTTGGTATCTCTAATTTTCCTGAAAAGATCTCTAGTCTTTGCCATTCTATTATTTTCCTCTGTTTCTTTGCACTGATCACTGAGGAAGGCTTTCTTATCTCTCCTTGCTACTCTTTGGAACTCTGCATTCAAATAGGTATGCTGCTGCTGCTGCTAAGTCACTTCAGTCGTGTCCAACTCTGTGCGACCCCATAGATGGCAGCCCACCAGGCTCCCCCATCCCTGGGATTCTCCAGGCAAGAATACTGGAGTGGGTTGCCATTTCCTTCTCCAATCAAATGGGTATATCTTTCCTCTTATCCTTTGTTTTTCGCTTCTCTCCTTTCCACAGCTATTTGTAAGGCCTCCTGAGACAGCCATTTTGCTTTTTTGCATTTTTCTTGGGGATGGTCTTGATTCCTGTCTCCTGTACAATGTCACGAACCTCCGTCCATATGTTCTTTAGGCACCCTATCAGATCTAATCCCTTGATTCTATTTCTCACTTCCACTGCATAACCGTAAGGGATTTTGATTTAGGTCATACCTGAATGGTCTAGTGGTTTTCCCTACTTTCTTCAATTTAAGTCTGAATTTGGCAATAATAACATGCAAGTATACATGTTATAAAAGTATACTAAAACATCTATAATTTCCAACTTAAAAACCTAAAATGAGATTCCAAAATTTGTTCAGAATAAAGAACAAAAGACTTTTNCCAAGGGACTCTCAAGAGTCTTCTCCAACACCACAGTTCAAAAGCATCAATTCTTCAGCGCTCAGCTTTCTTTAGAGTCCAAGTCTCACATCCATACATGACTACTGGAAAAACCATTGCCAAAAGCTTCCTGATGAAAATGAAAGAGGAGAGTGAAAAAGGTGGCTTAAAGCTCAACATTCAGAAAATGAAGATCATGGCATCTGGTCCCGTCACTTTGTGGGAAATAGATGGGAAAACAGTGGAAAAAGTGGCAGACTTTATTTTGGGGGGCTCCAAAAATCACTGCAGATGGTGACTGCAGCCATAAAATGAAAGATGCTTACTCCTTGGAAGGAAAGTTATGACCAACCTAGACAGCATATTAAAAAGTAGAGATACTACTTTGCCAACAAAGGTCCATCTATTCAAGGTTATGGTTTTTCCAGTGGTCAGGTATGGATGTGAGTTGGACTGTGAAGAAACCTGAGTGCCAAAGAATTGATGCTTTTGAACTGTGGTGTTGGAGAAGACTCTAGCAAGTCCCTTGGACTGCAAGAAGATCCAACCAGTCCATCCTAAAGGAGACCAGTCCTAGGTGTTCACTGAAGGACTGATGCAGAGGCTCAAACTCCAATACCTTGGGCACCTCATGCGAAGAGTTGACTCATTGGAAAAGACCCTGATGCTGGGTGGAATTTGGGGCAGGAGAAGGGTACAACAGAGGATGAGATGGCTGGATGGCATCCCCGACTCAATGCACGAGTTTGGGTGAACTCCGGGAGTTGGCAATGGAAGGGAGGCCTGGCGTGCTGCGATTCATGGGGTCGCAAAGACACGACTGAGCAACTGAACTGAACTGACTAGAGGGACCTTTGTTGGCAAAGGAATGCCTCTGCTTTTGAATATGCTGTCTAGGTTGGTAATAGATTTTCTTCCAAGGAGAAAGCGCCTTTTAATTTCATGGCTGTGATCACCATCTGCAGTGATTCTGGAGCCCAAGAAAACAAAAGCCTGTCACTGTTTCCACTGTTTCCCCATCTATTTGCCATGAAGCGATGGGACTGGATGCCATGATCTTAGTTTTCCGAATGTTAATCTTTAAACCAGCTTTTTAACTCTCCTCTTTCACTTTCATCAAGAAGCTCTTTAATTCTTCTTTGCTTCCTCCCACAAGGGTGGTGTCATCTGCATATCTGAGGTTACTGATATTTCTCCTGGTAATATTTCTCGTGATTCCAGCTTGTGCTTCATCCAGCCCAGTGTTTCTTATGATGTACTCTGCATATAAGTTAAATAAGCAGGGTGACAATATACAGCCTTGACGTACTCCTTTCCCTACTTGGAACCAGTCTGTTGTTCCATGTCCAGTTCTAACTGTTGCTTCATGACCTGCATACAGATTCCTCAAAAGCCAGGCCAAGTGGTCTGGTATTCCCATCACTTGAAGAATTTTCCAGTTTGTGGTGATCCACACAGTCAAAGGCTTTGGCATACTCAAAACAGCAGAAATAGATGTTTTTCTGTAATTCTCTTGCTTTTTTGATGATCCAATGGATACTGGCAATTTGAACTCTGGTTATCCTGCCTTTTCTAAAGCCAGCTTGAACATATGGAATTTCACAGTTCACGTATTGCTGAAGACTGGCTTGGAGAATTTTGAGGATTACTTTATTAGTGTGTGAGCGGAGTCCAGTTGTGCGGTAGTTTGAACATCCTTTGGCATTGCCTTTCTTTGGGACTGAAACGAACACTGACCTTTTCCAGTCCTGTGGCCACTGCTGAGTTTTCCAAATGTGCTGGCATATTGAGTGAAGCACTTTGACAGCACTGTCTTTTAGGATTTGAAATGGCTCAACTGGAATTTCATCATCTCCACCAGCTTTGTTCGTAGTGGGCCTTCCTAAGGCCCACTTGACTTCACTTTCCAGGATGTCTGGCTCTAGATGAACGATCACACTATCTTCATTATCTGGGTCATGAAGATCTTTTTTGTATAGTTCTTCTGTGTATTCTTGCCACCTCTTCTTAATATCTTCTGCTTCTGTTAGGTCCATACCATTTCTGTCCTTTATTGAGTCCATCTTTGCATGACATATTCCCTTGGTATCTCTAATTTTCCTGAAAAGATCTCTAGTCTTTGCCATTCTATTATTTTCCTCTGTTTCTTTGCACTGATCACTGAGGAAGGCTTTCTTATCTCTCCTTGCTACTCTTTGGAACTCTGCATTCAAATAGGTATGCTGCTGCTGCTGCTAAGTCACTTCAGTCGTGTCCAACTCTGTGCGACCCCATAGATGGCAGCCCACCAGGCTCCCCCATCCCTGGGATTCTCCAGGCAAGAATACTGGAGTGGGTTGCCATTTCCTTCTCCAATCAAATGGGTATATCTTTCCTCTTATCCTTTGTTTTTCGCTTCTCTCCTTTCCACAGCTATTTGTAAGGCCTCCTGAGACAGCCATTTTGCTTTTTTGCATTTTTCTTGGGGATGGTCTTGATTCCTGTCTCCTGTACAATGTCACGAACCTCCGTCCATATGTTCTTTAGGCACCCTATCAGATCTAATCCCTTGATTCTATTTCTCACTTCCACTGCATAACCGTAAGGGATTTTGATTTAGGTCATACCTGAATGGTCTAGTGGTTTTCCCTACTTTCTTCAATTTAAGTCTGAATTTGGCAATAATAACATGCAAGTATACATGTTATAAAAGTGTACTAAAACATCTATAATTTCCAACTTAAAAACCTAAAATGAGATTCCAAAATTTGTTCAGAATAAAGAACAAAAGACTTTTAAGTAAGATCCTTAATATAGCTGCTAAAAAATTTTTTTTCTCAGATCCTTTGAGATCTGAGGCCAGAGTTCCACCTAATACAAAGTAATCTGAAACATTTAAGCATCAGGAAACGATACGCAAACAGGTAAGGGATGCACCAATATTCAGCTTTAGCTTTACAGCATAGCTAAAATCTGCCATTCAGCTTCAGTTTTAGACCTGTTTTTGGAAGGCAAGGAGCTGAAACCTACAAGGTCATTTTTGGCATCAGTGAACTTGCCCATGATCAATTACCTTATGACTGAGTATCTTGTGATCACAACTAAACTTTGTCACTAACAGTGTATCATTTGAACTTACTGCAAACATCTGCAGATTCACTTGAAATACAGGTTAAGAATTCTAGTTATGACCTAGATGAAACCATGTGTTTTACATGTTGAAGTTACATAAACCAAGAAAACATAAGTATCCGTAAGTACTGCAGTATATAATTTTGGAAGCTGTTCACTCTACAGCACAAAATAATTTAAAACTTCCAAATAACTTAATTCTTGGAAAAATAATTTGGAATAAAAATATCAAAAGAACATATATCAGCCAGCTCTTTATAGAAATCTTAGTAAAGCAAAATAAAAATAATTTAATAACTCTAATATTTCTACAATTTTAGTACATTACTAGATCCCTGGGTCAGGAAGATTCCCCTGGAGAAAGAAATGACAACCCACTCCAGAATTCTTGCCTGGAAAATCCCATGAAGAGAAGAGCCTGGGGGCTACAGTCCATGGGGTCGCAAGAGTCCGACACGACTTAGCAACTAAACCACCACCATTAAACTAATGTTTAAGAACTATGCTTTTTAAGTACTTACATTCAGTCCTGAGACCTTCAAGAAAAATCCACTTGGAAATTTTCATTTCTTGTGAGAAAATTAAAAACAGAATCTCAATCTGTGAAAGAGCAGAAGTTTACCATTTTGGCAAAAACACCTATCCAGATAAAGTGCTGACAGGTGCTTTTCACCTTGGAGCATTCTCCCACTCTCCTATTTAAAAGAGTAAAAGGGGGTTTATCACTCCCAATTTTACCCTGGGTGTTACTTACAGGCCCTGCTGTCAATGAAGGACTTCTGAAGCACCTTCCTTCACCTGCTCCTTAGGTGAGGGAGTGGGGAAAACTCATACTCAAATGAAAGACATCCCTGTGTCTCAAGTTCATCTTGCGAAGCTCTTGTTGGCCCACCTTCACAAAACAAACCTGCTCTCGCCCAAACCTCACCCTAACAGAGTCGGGGTGACGGGTACTGGGAAGATGGCATAAAAAGACCTGAAAACAATACGGGCTTTCGACCAAGAAGCAAGGGGCGGCAGC
The DNA here is from genome assembly GCA_006410735.1 of Raphicerus campestris. Classification (NCBI taxonomy): domain Eukaryota; kingdom Metazoa; phylum Chordata; class Mammalia; order Artiodactyla; family Bovidae; genus Raphicerus; species Raphicerus campestris. The sequence continues at coordinate 126,377 of SJYW01001905.1, read as the reverse complement.
CTAACTCACTAACTCAGAAGGAAATGTAGCCTCCAAGTCCTTCTGCTCTCTCCTCTCCTGCACGCAGATTAAGACTGTTCTCGCAGTAGTGTTACGCCAGTGAAGCTACCAACAGAGATACAACAGCACGTGTGGGCCCTAGCACCAAGTAGCTGCTCAGTAAACCCTGCCTCTCACTGCCCTGCGCACTTTAGCGCTGCCTCCTCGGTTTCAGATATTACCTATCCTCCGGAATGGCGGCTGTAACAGAGTCTCAGCAGATACAAAGGCTTGGTATTTTCCCGTAATCTCTGCTCCTAAGCGTTTGCTTTCAACCTCCAGCATTTCTAGTCCATTCCCTGAGGAGAACTGCCATGTGCTGGTCCTACTCACGTGTCTCTAAACTTCTGGAAGGAGAGAGGGAGAAAAATCCAGAAAAACTGAGAGAAAGGGGCCGAGATTCAAACATTATCTAGGCGGAACCTCCCAGAACTCACATTACACATTTTGAAAAGAGGGGAAGAACTGCTGGATGCCAGAACGAGATGCTGAGGCCTGCGGGATCGCGGCGCTGTGGGCAGCGCCCCCACCCCCATCCATCCCCACCGGGAAAGCGAGGCGTCTCTGGTCACATTTCCACATCCTGAAGCAAGAAAGGCGGCGGAGCCGCGTGTGCGCCCGAGAGACAGCCGCCCGCGCGTGCCTCTGCCAGCGCCAGGACACAGCCCCCCGCCGGGGCCGAGGCGGAGGAGGCAGCATCCCGCCTCACTTCCTGCAGCGGAGGAAAGACATCTTGCCGCAGGGCGGCCGGCGGCGGAGCGCGCCCCGCCGCACCTACGTGGCGCCGCCGGCTCGGGAGGAGTGGGGCTCGGAAGCCGCCCCGCCGGCCCGGCTCCCCGCGGGGCTCCCGCAGAGAGGCGACGCGCGCGGAGCCCGCGGACGCGGCTGGGGGGCGCGCGGCGCGGCGGGAGCGAGCGCGCTTGGGCCGCCGCCGGGTCACCCACCTTCCTCACGCGGCGGGCCGTGTAGAGCCCCATGCCGTCCTGAACGCGGGAGGACTTCAGGGAGAACCTGTCCGGCACGTACATGCCCAGCATGTTGCCGCCGCGCCGCCGCCGCCCTCAGCGCCGGCACCGGGGAATTGGGGTGCCGGGGCGGCGGGGAGAGGCCGGCGGGCAGGAGGAAATGGAGCCTCCCTCCCAGAATCCCCACCTCCCCGCCGACTCCAGGATCCCCCGCGGCCCGGCCCCTCCTAGTCCCGGGTCCGGCTCGGCCGCGAGCGGCGGAGGCCACGGCTGCCACGGCGGGCGCGGGGGCGCGGGGACGCCGCGGGCGGGGACGCCGCGCGCTGATTGGCCCGAAGTTAGCGGCCCGCACCCGCGCGCGGCGCGGAGCCTCGAACCCGGAGGCAGGGGAGCCGAGCCGCCTGGCCGCGCGCTGCGCCGGCCTGGGCGACGTGCCCGCCCTTCTCTGGCCTCTGGGGTTCGACTCTGAACTAATGCTCCCAGTTGGGGGATTTTACACTCTTCAGATGCAAAACTAAATGGGTCTTGACAGAGCTGGGGCCCTTCCTCCGAAACAACTTTACAAGTTTCAGACCGAAGGCATACTTACTGCCTAGCTACTGAGAGCAGTCCCTGAGCTCTAGGAAATGTCAACCCTTTTACCTGTGAGGTCCGCATCTTTGGGTTACCTACCTCATGCTTATTTCAGAGGCTTAAACTCCTAGGGGACTAATAAATACATTTACTAACGTTCAAAGACGAGGGTATACGCAGCCTGCAAGAAATCCATTTCAAGTTAACTCGAAATGTGTTGTGAACAATTGAAGTAATATTTAAATCCAGTAGAAATTAGTTCCCTTATGGTGCCCTAATCCCTGGGAATTTCTTACACTTCCAAAGATAAACTATCCCCGCATCTTGTCTTCCTGGAAAATCACCAGACCAATTATGGATTTTCAGTCAAAATGTGAGATGGAGGAGATGAAAGGGAGTGACCAAACAATAGAATCCGGAATTTCAACCGTAAATTAACAAGTCTTCTTTTAGTGTTTTTAATAAAATTAGTAGATACTGCAGTGGCATTCAGAATTTCAAAAAGATGTTTGTTTCTTCAGGAGGAACTGGAATCTCTCTACTCATTTCTCTGGATATTCTTGATCATTTTCTACACTGGGTTCTTTTCTCAGAAAGTATTTGATGTTCTCAATAAATATTGTTTCTTATAAACCGGTAAAATAATAACAGTTTTGACAAAATTAAAGGCACACTGTTAAGAAAAACTCATCTGAATACATTTTAAAGATATTGGCTTTATTCAACCGTTCGTGATTTAGACAACATCCACTGTGACTGAAAGAAAGGAGCTCCGAGGACTTATACAAATGAAAGGCTTTTATGAGCAGAAGGGCTTAGGAACAAGGAAGTCATACAGGCAAAAAACGGATTGACTATTGAAAGATATCTTTCTTTTACGGGATGGTGGGGGTCTAAGGCATATCACCTAAACTAATGCTGATCAAGCACTTAACTATTGGCTAGCCAAAGCTCCCATTTTCTAGGAGAGCCAAAATTTGGGATTGTCTCAGTTTTGATGGAGAATTTAGTATAAGGAACTCCACTTGGGGCCTACTGTCATGCTTTTAGCAACACAGGCGGAAATGATTTCTGTCTTCTAGGCTAAGGAAAACTTTGGAACATAAACAGTTCTAATTTCCTAAGTAGGAGAATTTTATTAAAGTTCAGAAAAAGGTTTTTGAAAACGTATTAAGAAAATCATGTTAATAGTGGTATTTGGACGGAGAAGGCGATGGCACCCCACTCCAGTACTCTTGCCTGGAAAATCCCATGGACAGAGGAGCCTGGTAGGCTGCAGTCCATGGGGTCTCGAAGAGCTGGACACGACTGAGTGACTTCCCTTTCACTTTTCACGTTCATGCACTGGAGAAGGAAATGGCAACCCACTCCAGTGTCCTTGCCTGGAGAATCCCAGGGACGGCGGTGGGCTGCCGTCTATGGGGTCACGCAGAGTCGGACACGACTGAAGTGACTTAGCAGCAGTGTTATTTGGAAATTTTTAAGAATTAATTATGAAGAAAAAAACTGAAGGGTAGGTGGCTAGGGTTGAGAAGAACAAATGCCTTAATCATTCTCTGAGTTCTGATCCCTTTGATCTACCATTGATATCTAACTTTTCATAGGGGTATGTGAATTAACTTGGGCTTCCCAGATAGCACAGTAGTAAAAAATCCACCTGCCAGTGCTGGAGACTGGGGCAGAGTTCAGTGTCCCTGGGTTCAGAAGATCCCCCTGGGGAGGAAATGGCTACTCACTCCAGGATTCTTGCCTGGGAAATTTCATGGAATGCAGAGCCTGGCAGGGTACAGTCAACGGAGTCACAGAGTCAGACACGACTGAGTACACACATATCAATAAATAAACGAAGTTTGGGGGAAATTTGAAATTAGATGGCCTTGAAGCATGTAATATTGGTTAATAAATATGTCTTGATTAAAAGTCAACTCTGAGGGACTTCCCTGGTGGCCCAGTGGCTAAGACTCTGTGCTTCCAATGCAGGGGGCCCAGACTCCATCCTTGGTTGGGGAACTAAAGACCCCCTGAGTGCTGCTGTGAAGACCAGGTGCAGCCAAATAAGTAATAAAACAAATAGTTTTTGAAAAGTCAATTCTGAGGATAATCTGAGATTTTCTAATTAGTCAGTAGTGAGCTGAGAATCCATTTGTTGTTTGTTCCTCAAAGAATCTGGACTAAGTAGGTTTTCCGGGAGTCTGTGCAGCCAGAGCAGGTCCACTGAACCGAGCTGGAACCAGACTACAATCCAGAGGTACCCTGGCACTTTATCCGGGGCACTCACTCTCTGTCACACACAACCTTTCAGCCCTGACCCTCAGGCCATCCCGGCTCCTCTGCCAGATGCTCTACTGTGTCTCCTTGGGCACAGAAGCTTCCACGATTTCTGATCACTAGAGAGAAAAAGAAAAGTTTTCTGGACTTAGTCTGATATAAGCCTCATTCACTGATGACCAATCTCTGGCATAGCTCTCATTTTATTGCTGCTACGTTTCTAGGGGAACCAAGTCTTCATCTTGATAATGCTCATCTTTCAAAGTAGCTATCTTTACTAATTAGGAAGCAATCAAAAATAAAATAGTTCGTAAAGATAAATCTGAGATTAATAAAATGAGAAACTTTCTGGATCATCTATGAATCTCTATCAGAGATTTTGATACAGCTAACACAAACAGTATATTTCATTAAAGCATGGAGTGTTCTTTTTATCTATTTGTTGAATTTTTCTGAAAATCTACTACGTAAAACATAGAAACCAGAAACAAAAGCTCTTAAAAATAATCTATCTTACAACACATAAAAAGGACAGATATTTGCCAAATCAAAATGAACAATGCTGACCGGAAATTTGATTTTGAAGCCCTTAAGACAGTAGTGGCAGAATGAGTCATCTCTCTAAGCTTTTAAAGCTAGAAGATGGCCTTTCAATATTGTCTTTGAAAAACGGGAAATTAAAAGTCTGCTTTATATCAAGAGTTTAAATCCAGTCTTAAAAAAATAAAAAAATCAAAACATTGACATGAAGCTACTACCATGTACCTGATTTACTTATTCTAGAAAATACTACACAATCTTGACACATGAGAAATGACTCCAAATAAGTTTTTCCTTACTTTCAAATTTGTTTTTGGAGGACATTTTTTTCATTGGTATGCCTAAATCAAGCTCTAGTTTTTTAATTCAAACTTGTATACTGGTGCAGACCTTGTTCTTTTACTACAGGGGGGAGACTTAAATTATAATTCTGTAATAGTTCATTCTTTTACCACACATACTATAAAATCTTTTCATTGTGTCTCAGTTATTAATTACTGTTACCAACTCTCATGATAGATTAAAAGCCTGATTTAAAAAAATACTGAAGTTTGTTTATTTTTTGTCTCCTTAGAGTCAGAAGGATTGTAGTGAATGATTATAAAACCAAGTTGCCTGAGCAGAAAAGAATACAGATATATTTTTTGAGACTCAAAAGAGAAAGAAAGAAATCTTAAAAATAAAATCTAGAGTTTGGTTGCTGGATTCCTGCTCTGAAACCATCCTTTCCATAGCATTGATTCCATAGTAACAAGAGTGCCATGAAAAGATGATACTGCAACCTGAAAATGTCTGCCCATTAAATTTTCTTTAGTCTCTCACTTTTGAATGATGACAGCAAAGATTTGTATGCAGTACCAGAGAAGAATCATAAAATTCTTATTTGTATGCAGTACCAGAGAAGAATCATAAAATTATTTGATTAGAAGAAACCTAGAAGTTGTTGGGACTAGAGTGAGTGATGTTGTAAAAAGAAAAGCCAAAGGACAAATCAATGGTCATCTCAGCCACCCCCAAAGTTAGGTGCTATTCATGGAGCAGTTATGGAAAGGTAGCATGAAGCTAAAGAAAAGTGAAACCAAGAAAGATAATTATTTTCTACTATATGCCAGAAACTGGACCAGGCTTTTCCTATTCATTATCTTAAAGCCCTAAAATAGCCCTAACATAATAGCCCTGCAAAGAAAATGTATTAGCCTCGTTTTATACACAAGAGATAGGTGATTGATCTTACTCAATTTCATGCACCCATGAAGTGGTGAAGGTTAAAAACAAAACAAAACTCAGAACTGGTTGATTCCAATGTCCTTGATTTTATCTCCAGCTAATTCGGTCTGACTCATTCTCTACTGAGGCTTAGTAGCACCTCTGGGCTTCCCAGATGGCTCAGTGGTAAAGAATCTGCCAGCATTGCAGGAGACACAGGTTCAATCCCTGTGTCAGGAAGACACCCTGGAGGAGGAAACGGCAACCCACTCCAGTGTTCTTGCGGAGAAAATCCCATGGACAGGGGAGCCTGCTGGCCAAAGTCCGTAGGGTGGCAAAGAATCAGACCCAGCTGAGCCGCTGAGCGCGCACACACACACACACACACACACACACAAGCACCTCCAGAACAAACAGATCTCCCCCTTTCTCTTCTCTTTCATATCTCCTTTCCAATCCTCCTCCAACTCCTCTAGATCTGAGCAGAAAATCTGGCCAAAGTCAAGTAAATAGTTACTCTGTGCTCAGATGCTCCTATTGGATTCAAGTGACTGTGTCTAAGAAAAGACAAAGTTATGTGATTCTCCAAGGGATATCTCTCGTCAGAGAGGACTCTAAGACTCCACTTTTATGAAACGTTTCTCTGAACCTGACAGATATTTTGAGAATTAGCCAGTTCATATTCATAAGCACAGCCTAGCTCATCCACAAATTTTTAATCCACAGAAATAAAATTTAAAAGAATCAGTAATTAACCAAAAAGAAATACCAATGCTCTTACGTTTGTCAGAGCCACTCAATTTATCCTACTGGTTTCCCTTTCCCCTTACTAAAATAAAATTGTTACTGAAACATTGTTAAAAATAGGTGGGTCACCTTAATACACCATTCAAATGAGTAAGGAGGAACTTAGGTTAAGTGGTTATTTTCTATAAACTCTCTGATGTAATGCAGGGAGTAAACATAATTATTATTATAATGCTTACTCTTTAGCATGGAGGCAAAAATCAACTTTTTCTGTATAAAATGTTAATTTAAAATAAAGATCATATCTGAGTCCTGATGTCTTGGTGACCTGTCAGTAAAAAGGGGAGCATACACAACAGATGATGTGATTCCCTTTTGAACTGGGGTCTCCATAAGGCCTCCTCCTCTGCCCATTGTCTCTGCTTAGATTTGGCAGATTGAAGTTTCACAAAGTATTTCATCATCAGAGAGGTAAGCTTCTAACTCTATCCTGTTATGCTGAGTATTAATGCAATCATGGCAAATTAATATTGTTTGAAGATCATTAATTTTAGAACTTCCTCTGTTGTTTCCATTTGCAGCCAAGTACCATAGTAACATAAATTTACATATGAATGAAGAATATGTTATTTTTCTTAGCATTTTGGGTGAACTGAAGAAAATAATGTTCATCAACATTGGTTTATCTGTTTCAAAGTCTTTGTAACTAGCAATGGAATATGAGTGTCATTTATTTCTAACACATCAACAAAATCTGTTGCTGAAATAGGTCCATAGATCTTAAGCTTTTATATCCAAATCTAAGTTGTGAAGTATAATATTTAAATGGTAGATGTGACTGAAATAAGAAACAATTTTTTTTTCTGAAAGTTACTAATAACTGCTTGCCTTAAAGGTAATTTAAAATCTTTGCTATAAAAAACTTGTCAACATACAGAAAACCAAATTGGAAGACTTCTGGCTATGTGACAGGTGTATTCTCTAGAGAAAAGATAGCAAAAATAAATAAATAAAGTAAAAACAACACTTATACCATGGGGTCAAATGTATCCTCCATGAGCTATAATCCAGTCAATCTTTGCACTGATGTTCTCTCTGCCTGAGGAATTCAGTTATTGTAAGTTTCTCTTTGTAAAAGGCCACAATGCAGCTGCGAAGAAAAAATTGGCATTATGCTGATTCCTCATCATTTCTGAATGTTCCTGCAAAATTTTGCCACAAAGAACCTTAGGCCCAAAGGAAGCAAAAAGACTTATTTTAAAAAAAAATCACACAGATTGTGCCAGAGTTTGTGCTAAATTATATCGGCTACCCACAAAAATAGCTTCTGGAAACCTCTTCCTTCAGACAGAACTGCCAGAAGATTGTCCCTCCATTGCTCCTACCATGGGGAACTCCCTTCCTGTTAGAAGAGCTTCCAGTTTCTCTGCTGGAGTGGCAAGGAGCCAGGGATACAGCAAGAATTTTTGAATCAGGAAATATGGAGTTTTGAACCACATATCTGAGACATATTAACATGAGACCATAGGAAAGGTTAATAACCCCTGGACAACTCCACTTCCTTGTCTGAATGATGATGCTGACAATGCCTACTTTGCAGAGACCCAAGCACAAAATAGTCTCAAAATAAATGGAAGTTATTATCATCATGGATCAGAACTAAGCCTTATAGCTATACTTCAATGTTTTTCAACAAGCCATCTGGATTTTGCTGGAATTACACAGAAGTGAGTCTATGAACTTCTACTGTGGCACATGGCAGACTCAATCATCCTTCCAGGGCAAGAAGGATGTTATATCTGTATAACACTGCCTATAAGACAATACTTCTTCCACAGAGACAAGATGTATTGTAAAAGTTCCTAATGAGAGCTTATAGAAAACTTTTTCTTCCCTGGGCTCATGGATCCCTTTTGTCTCTCAAAGGAGGAGAAAATAAGCCTGCATGCGTGTGTGCTAAGTCGCTTCAGTCGTGTCCAACTCTTTGAGACCCTATGGCCGCAAACCAGCCAGACTCCTCTATCCATGGGGTTCTCCAGGAAAGAATACTGGAGCGAGGGGTTGCCATGCCCTTCTCCAGGTCATATTCCCTACCTAGGAATCAAACCTCATGTCTTCTGCATTGGCAGGCAGATTCTTTACCACTAACACAACCTGGGAACCCAAAAATAAACCCACCAGTAGTTAAATCGTGTCAAATATATTTTGTCAGTTTGAAGTTCTTGGTTATAGTCCCAATTTATTTAGAACTTCATAAATTCTTCAATCTTTAACCCAAATTATGTGTCATCCATTTTAAAAATAAATCTTTAAAATCATTATACTACCTCCCAGAGTATTGGAAATAAAAGCAAAAATAAACAAATGGAACCTAATTAAACTTAAAAGCTTTTGCATAACAAAGGAAACTGTAAGCAAGGTGAAAAGACAGCCTTCAGAATGGGAGAAAATAATAGCAAACAAAGCAACTGACAAAGAATTAATCTCAAAAATATACAAGCAACACCTGCAACTCAATTCCAAAAAAATAAACGACCCAATCAAAAAATGGGCCAAAGAACTAAACAGACATTTCTCCAAAGAAATCATACAAATGGCTAACAAACACATGAAAAGATGCTCAACATCACTCATTATCAGAGAAATGCAAATCAAAACCACAATGAGGTACCATCTCACGCCAGTCAGAATGGCTGTGATCCAAAAATCTACGAGCAATAAATGCTGGAGAGGCTGTGGAGAAAAGGGAACACTCTTACACTGTTGGAGGGAATGCAAACTAGTACGGCCACTATGGAGAACAGTGTGGTGATCCCTTACAAAATGGAGATAGAACTGCCATATGACCCAGCAATCCCATTGCTGGACATACACACCGAGGAAACCAGAATTGAAAGAGACACGTGTNTTGGCAGGCAGATTCTTTACCACTAACACAACCTGGGAACCCAAAAATAAACCCACCAGTAGTTAAATCGTGTCAAATATATTTTGTCAGTTTGAAGTTCTTGGTTATAGTCCCAATTTATTTAGAACTTCATAAATTCTTCAATCTTTAACCCAAATTATGTGTCATCCATTTTAAAAATAAATCTTTAAAATCATTATACTACCTCCCAGAGTATTGGAAATAAAAGCAAAAATAAACAAATGGAACCTAATTAAACTTAAAAGCTTTTGCATAACAAAGGAAACTGTAAGCAAGGTGAAAAGACAGCCTTCAGAATGGGAGAAAATAATAGCAAACAAAGCAACTGACAAAGAATTAATCTCAAAAATATACAAGCAACACCTGCAACTCAATTCCAAAAAAATAAACGACCCAATCAAAAAATGGGCCAAAGAACTAAACAGACATTTCTCCAAAGAAATCATACAAATGGCTAACAAACACATGAAAAGATGCTCAACATCACTCATTATCAGAGAAATGCAAATCAAAACCACAATGAGGTACCATCTCACGCCAGTCAGAATGGCTGTGATCCAAAAATCTACGAGCAATAAATGCTGGAGAGGCTGTGGAGAAAAGGGAACACTCTTACACTGTTGGAGGGAATGCAAACTAGTACGGCCACTATGGAGAACAGTGTGGTGATCCCTTACAAAATGGAGATAGAACTGCCATATGACCCAGCAATCCCATTGCTGGACATACACACCGAGGAAACCAGAATTGAAAGAGACACGTGTTCATCACAGCACTGTTTATAATAGTCAGGACATGGAAGCAACCTAGATGTCCATCAGCAGATGAATGGATAAGAAAGCTGTGGTACATATACACATTGGAATATTACCTAGCCATTAAAAAGAATTTGAATCAATTCTAATGATGTGGATGAAACTGGAGCGTATTATACAGAATGAAGTAAGCCAAAAAGAAAAACACCAATACAGTATACTAACGCATATATATGGAATTTAGAAAGAAGGTAACAATAACCCTGTATGTGAGACAGCAAAAGAGACACAGATGTATAGTACAGTCTCTGGACTCTATGGGAGAGGGTGAGGGCGCGATGATATGGGAGAATGGCATTGAAACATGTATATTATCATATGTGAAATGAGTCGCCAGTTCAGATTTGATGCATGATACAGGGTGCTCAGGGCTGGTGCACTGGGATGACCCTGAAGGATGAGATGGGAAGGGAGATGGGAGGGGGTTTAGGATGGGGAACACATGTACACCCAAGGCTGATTCATGTGAATGTATGGCAAAACAACTACAATATTGTAAAATAATTATCCTCCATTAAAATGAATGAATTTCTATTTAAAAATTAATAAAATCATTATATATTCCTGCAACAAGTATTTTAGAACTCCTAACCAAGGAGTGTGCCAAGCATAAGGAACATGTAATCCAAGTTATCAAACTTTGCATATTAAAGGGTGCATGGAAACATCACTGTAACAGACACTACTTCAAGGTGAGACAAAGAGAAAAGGAGTCTATTTAATGTGGTACAAGAGATGTCCCATGGAGATCTTGCTTCTGTCCAATTGGAGACAGTGAATTTGGGGGAAATAACACCTTCCTGGGGTTTCCCAGGTGGCACTAATGGTAAAGAACCCCCCCCCCCCC
>SJYW01001905.1:63214-115307 GCA_006410735.1 Raphicerus campestris | reverse complement strand
CCCCCCCCCCCCCCCCCGCCAATGCAGGAGACCTAAGAGACCCGGGTTCCATCCCTGGTTTGCAAAGATCTCCTGGAAGAGAGCAAGGCAACCCACTCCAGTATTCTTGCATGGAGAATCCCATGGACAGAGGAGCCTGGCAGGCTACAGTCCATGGGGTTGCAAAGAGTCAGCACGACTGAAGTGATTTAACACAAACATAGCACATCTTCTTGACAAGGAGGTTTTAACATTATTTCTGTCACTTCCCTGGTGGCTCAGTGGTTAAAGCATCTGCCTCCAATGCAGGAGACCCAGGTTCAATCCCTGGGTCAGGAAGATCCCCTGGAGAAGGAAATAGCAATCCACTCCAGTATTCTTGCCTGGAGAATCCCATGGACGGAGAAGCCTAGTAGGTTACAGCCCACGGGGTCGCAAAGAGTCGGACACGACTGAGTGAGTTCACCTTCACCTTCACCTCAGCCTTTATTTTACTAGTAGAAAGGGAAGAGAAGCATCTTAGAGACAGAGCACCATAGTCCTGCATGGACACAGCAAGCATCCTGCAGAGCCTACGGGAAAGAAGAAAGCCTTTCTGGGCATCAGCTGCTAACAACTCAGCTGCAACACACTGTGTTTGAGCAAGTACATGGGCAAAAAAGAGACTTGGCTGCAAAATGCCTAAAAATAGAAGTTGATGAGATGTTTTAAGAGGAACAAACAATTGTAATGAACATATGAAACATGATAGACACAGAAGAGGACTTACAGTGGCCAGAGCTGACTCTTTATACACCAGAAAACAGGAAGAGTGGAACAAATACTTGAACCCAACACATTTAGCATGTGTAGTAAATTGTACACATAGCCCAGGATATATTGATGTGAGGACTAAAATGAACTGAAGATTGTTCTCATTAAAAGAATGAGCCCTATCATCTTAAACAGATCTTTCTGTTTAATGACCATCTCATGCAGAATTCTGAGTACATAGGACTCAAATTTTTCTGGGTATTCTATGTTACTCAAAGATGTTTAGAAAAGATAATTAAAGTCAATACCAAAGAAATAGAACTATTCTTTTGGAACCATTTTCACACAATGAGAATGCAAAGATGAAATAATATGAGTTACTCTTTAAACTGTTTAGCTCGTTTATTTCAGATTTCTATGTCCAATATTTCACATATATTCCCCTCTTCCACCCTCTGTTTCCTTTCCCTTTTCCTGCCAGTCTCCTGGAGTGCCAGTATTATTATATGCTATAAAAAATATTTTACTCATCCAGTTGAAATGCTTTTTAACTTGCAAGCTCAGTAGGGGAAAATGTGGAGGTGTTTAATTCTCCAGTTTTTTTTTTTTTTTATGGGAAATGAAAATCAAAATCTGAAAAGTAGCAACCTGCAGTAAAACATTATTTTTCTTCTTTTCCCAACATGTCTAAATGGCATCAAGTTCAAATACTTTATTATGGATAATCCTAGCCAATTTAAATATCCAATTTCTCAATAAAACATGAATCAGGAAAAGTCAATATCTTTGTAAATGTGCTTCCAAACTTTGCCCTCAGATAGTCTAACTAAATTTCCACCCACTTCAATGGGAGTTATTAAAAAGTACATCTGAGGGGAGAATTTGGCCCATGAAATTTAAAATGATTGTAGGGTGAGTAAAATACTTTTCTACTTATGATTATATAGTAGCTGTCAAACTTTCAAAAGGAAGACCTTAAAAGCTTATAGTATAGCAAAATTCTACTAAAAACAACTTGCTAATTTAACTAGCTTTGGAGAGTTTAAGCTCATTTAAAAGAAAACATCTAATAAAGAATGCTTTATTCATTCATTCAAAAATATTTATTCATACCAACATCATTTTTTTCAAAGGACAAGTATTTCCTAGCATAATAATATTCCATATGGTGATTAGCTCTAATGTAAAATATGAAAAAGCTCCAGTTCTTGCCTATGTTAAGAAAGAGATCCATGTGAAGTATTTAATTGCATCATATGATCCTCACACTTGTTCTAGAACTAGAGGTAAATATTGAATAACTAAAATAATTTTAAAACTACAGAAAAACTGGCCTTAATTATTTTTAATTATTTTCTTCACTGGCTTCACATGCCAAAGCTTGTTTTAGACCTTTAGTGATACAGCCTTATTATATTTAGCAACTCCAGTTTCCCTACTTTAGAAACAGTTCTGCCAACATCTCTGCTTGAAATATGAACTCCCTGTTTACCAGCTTTCTTAGACTTATTTACTTTTTTTGGCCTTGCTACTCATTTTGGGTGAGATCTTAGTTCCCCAATTAGGGATCAAACCCATGATCCTGCAGTGGAATCTCTGAGTTCTAACCAGTGGCCCACCAGGAAATTCCCCAGATGTCTTGGATTTAGATCCATTTTACTGTTGTCTTACCTCTTCCCATGTCACTTCCCATGTAAACCATGGAGGCTCTCCATAGTTTAGACCCTCAAAGCCTCACATCTAACTATTATTTTTATACCATTCATACACTGGCTTTTTTTTTTTCCTTGAATGTATGGTAGATAATACAGCTAGATTAATATTCCTTATATATTATCTTGACACTTCTCTAATAACTTGAATAAATCCATATCACATTCAGTCATTCAGTCAATCACGTCCGACTCTTTGTGATCCCATGGACTGTAGCCCATCAGGCTCCTCTGTCCATGGGATTTTTCCAGTAAGAATACTGGAGTGGATAGCCATGCCGTCCTCCAGGGATCTTCCCAACCCAGGTATTGAACCTGCGTCTCCTTTGTCTCCTGCATTGGCAGGCAGATTCTTTACCACTAAGCCAGTCGCCTGGGAAGCCCATAAATTCACTTGAAAGTGAAAGTCACTCAGTCGTGTCAGCTCTTTGCCACCTGTGGACTATACAGTCCATGGAATTCTCCAGGCCAGAATACTGGAGTGGGTAGCCTTTCCCTTCTCCAGGGGATCTTCCAAACCCAGGGATTGAACCCAAGTCTCCCACATTAAAGATGTATTCTTTACCAACTGAGCCACAAGAGAAGCCCAAGAATACTGGAGTAGGTAGCCTATCCCTTCTCCAGGGGATCTTTGCGACTCAGGGATCAAATTGGGGTCTCCTGCATTGCAGGCGGGTTCTTTACCAGTTGAGCTATCAGGGGAGCTCAGCTGAATATCTCAAATCCTTTTCCAGAAATCAATGGCCTATCCACAATAATATTCCGTCCTACCCTTCCACCCTTAACTCCCTCTATTCTTTTAGAACCCTCTATTCAGTTAGTTTCTCTCTTCTCTAAAACATTATGAAAGCCTGCTCATTGTTGTGCTTACAATTTTCAGTTGTCTAAAATGTCCTCTTCATTGTTTTCCTCTCATTTAACTTCTGCCACCCTTCCCAGTCCAATCTGTATTTCTCCTTTTCCATGAGGCCATTTCTAATCATCACAGTTGGAAGTGATCTCTCCTGCTTTGCATAGCCATGATTTGCTCTGTCCATTCATATGACACTTAAGCAAGCATTATCTTACACTGCTAGGTGTGTGCATGTGCCGGTGTTTGTGTGTTTCTCATATTTACCTAACCAGATTTTAAGGTCTTTGAAGGTAGGTACTATATCTTCTGGCAGAAAGTGAAGAGGAACTAAAAAGCCTCTTGATGAAAGTGAAAGTGGAGAGTGAAAAAGTTGTCTTAAAGCTCAACATTCAGAAAACGAAGATCATGGCATCTGGTCTCATCACTTCATGGGAAATAGATGGGGAAACAGTGGAAACAGTGTCAGACTTTATTTTGGAGGGGCTCCAAAATCACTGAAGATAGTGACTGCAGCTACGAAATTAGAAGATGCTTACTCCTTGGAAGAAAAGTTATGGCCAACCTAGATAGCATATTCTAAAGCAGAGACATTACTTTGCCGACTAAGGTCCGTCTAGTCAAGGCTATGGTTTTTCCTGTGGTCATGTATGGATGTGAGAGTTGGACTGTGAAGAAGGCTGGGCACCGAAGAATGGATGCTTTTGAACTGTGGTGTTGGAGAAGACTCTTGAGAGTCCCTTGGACTGCAGGGAAGTTCAACCAGTCCATTTTGAAGGAGATCAACCCTGGGATTTCTTTGGAAGGAATGATGCTAAAGCTGAAACTCCAGTACTTTGGCCACCTCATGCGAAGAGTTGACTCATTGGAAAAGACTGTGATGCTGGGAGGGATTAGGGGCAGGAGGAGAAGGGGATGACAGAGGATGAGATGGCTGGATGGCATCATGGACTTGATGGACGTGAGTCTGAGTGAACTCCGAGAGATGGTGATGGACAGGGAGGCCTGGCGTGCTGCCATTCATGGGGTCACAAAGAGTCGGACACGACTGAGCAACTGAACTGAACTGAACTATGTCTTACACTTCATACCCTTATTTATCTAGCCTCTCACTGTAAAGATATTGCCACAGTTCAGAGCAAGGCAGGTCATGCATTACACGCTCGAAGAGGTTCCAGCCACATTGTAGTTAGGGTGAATGGCTCCCTGTGGAGCTGGGCAGTGCACCACTGGCATGGTCATAGATGCCAACCTGCTTGCACATCATACAGCATCAGCGTAATATTGACGTATGATATTACTTCTCTTGTGTCATTTCTCTGATGTTTTATAACCAAAATTTCTCCATAGTTCACAGCTTCCTTTAACTCTTACTACTGAAGCGGGTAGCAGAAAATGGCACCCCTAAATATGCCCTTTGGGCATAAATGATTGCTTTGAGCTGGTAATTTTTGAGAAACACCCTTCACAGAAGAAACTCTGAAAACAGAGTAAAAGTTACCCTTCTATAAGGGAAATTTACATTTATAAAGAAAATCTCCATTTGTAGGATGCCTCCTTCCAGGTCTCTGTAACAGAAAGTGGACTCTAAATTACAAGAAACTTACTGAGGCAAAGGCAGCTACTTGCATCTGTGTAACAAATCTAACCCTTTACCATGCTTTTCCTGCTAACTTCCTGTAACTGGCTTCTCCCTTCTTCTCCCGGCATTTTTCCTTTGTCTTTAACTAAAGAAAGCATTTAAGGTGATGCCTTGGGCTTTGCTGGGAACTATTGAGTTTTCCTTGGTATCTCCCATGTATATAAGAGGCATAGATGTTAATAAACTTCTGTTTTTCTCTTGTGATCTGTGTCTTATTAGTGGAGCTTCTCAGCCAAGAACTCAGAAAGGTAGAGAAAAAATTATTTTCCCTTACTTACAATTTTGGTGACAAGAAAGGGACCCATTGTGACACCTTAGTTGCTCTAGAGCCTGAAGGTGGTGTTAAAAGATAAACTAAAAATTTTAAGAGTTTATCTGAACAAAAATCAATTTGAATCGGGCAGTGCCAATTCAGTAACAGTTAAGAGCATCTCATCAATAGGAGTGAGGGGGACTTTTATAGAGAAAATAAGATAATTATTGATTGGGTGTAGCTTAAAGCCTACTTGACTCTTTGTGATTGCTTGTAGTTAGAGTTTTGATTTTGTAAACCTTGAGACATTTACCAGCTTCCCAGGTAGCACTAGTAGTAAATAACCCGCCTGCCAATGAAAGAGATATAAGTGAGGTGGGTTGGATCCCTGGGTCAGGAAGATCCCCTGGAAGAGAGCATGGCAATCTGCTTGAGTATTCTTGCCTGGAGAATCCCTTGAACAGAGAAACCTGGCAGGCTNGCCAACCTAGATAGCATATTCTAAAGCAGAGACATTACTTTGCCGACTAAGGTCCGTCTAGTCAAGGCTATGGTTTTTCCTGTGGTCATGTATGGATGTGAGAGTTGGACTGTGAAGAAGGCTGGGCACCGAAGAATGGATGCTTTTGAACTGTGGTGTTGGAGAAGACTCTTGAGAGTCCCTTGGACTGCAGGGAAGTTCAACCAGTCCATTTTGAAGGAGATCAACCCTGGGATTTCTTTGGAAGGAATGATGCTAAAGCTGAAACTCCAGTACTTTGGCCACCTCATGCGAAGAGTTGACTCATTGGAAAAGACTGTGATGCTGGGAGGGATTAGGGGCAGGAGGAGAAGGGGATGACAGAGGATGAGATGGCTGGATGGCATCATGGACTTGATGGACGTGAGTCTGAGTGAACTCCGAGAGATGGTGATGGACAGGGAGGCCTGGCGTGCTGCCATTCATGGGGTCACAAAGAGTCGGACACGACTGAGCAACTGAACTGAACTGAACTATGTCTTACACTTCATACCCTTATTTATCTAGCCTCTCACTGTAAAGATATTGCCACAGTTCAGAGCAAGGCAGGTCATGCATTACACGCTCGAAGAGGTTCCAGCCACATTGTAGTTAGGGTGAATGGCTCCCTGTGGAGCTGGGCAGTGCACCACTGGCATGGTCATAGATGCCAACCTGCTTGCACATCATACAGCATCAGCGTAATATTGACGTATGATATTACTTCTCTTGTGTCATTTCTCTGATGTTTTATAACCAAAATTTCTCCATAGTTCACAGCTTCCTTTAACTCTTACTACTGAAGCGGGTAGCAGAAAATGGCACCCCTAAATATGCCCTTTGGGCATAAATGATTGCTTTGAGCTGGTAATTTTTGAGAAACACCCTTCACAGAAGAAACTCTGAAAACAGAGTAAAAGTTACCCTTCTATAAGGGAAATTTACATTTATAAAGAAAATCTCCATTTGTAGGATGCCTCCTTCCAGGTCTCTGTAACAGAAAGTGGACTCTAAATTACAAGAAACTTACTGAGGCAAAGGCAGCTACTTGCATCTGTGTAACAAATCTAACCCTTTACCATGCTTTTCCTGCTAACTTCCTGTAAC
The DNA here is from genome assembly GCA_006410735.1 of Raphicerus campestris. Classification (NCBI taxonomy): domain Eukaryota; kingdom Metazoa; phylum Chordata; class Mammalia; order Artiodactyla; family Bovidae; genus Raphicerus; species Raphicerus campestris. Next base: position 108,512 of record SJYW01001905.1, on the reverse strand, counting down.
TGGCTTCTCCCTTCTTCTCCCGGCATTTTTCCTTTGTCTTTAACTAAAGAAAGCATTTAAGGTGATGCCTTGGGCTTTGCTGGGAACTATTGAGTTTTCCTTGGTATCTCCCATGTATATAAGAGGCATAGATGTTAATAAACTTCTGTTTTTCTCTTGTGATCTGTGTCTTATTAGTGGAGCTTCTCAGCCAAGAACTCAGAAAGGTAGAGAAAAAATTATTTTCCCTTACTTACAATTTTGGTGACAAGAAAGGGACCCATTGTGACACCTTAGTTGCTCTAGAGCCTGAAGGTGGTGTTAAAAGATAAACTAAAAATTTTAAGAGTTTATCTGAACAAAAATCAATTTGAATCGGGCAGTGCCAATTCAGTAACAGTTAAGAGCATCTCATCAATAGGAGTGAGGGGGACTTTTATAGAGAAAATAAGATAATTATTGATTGGGTGTAGCTTAAAGCCTACTTGACTCTTTGTGATTGCTTGTAGTTAGAGTTTTGATTTTGTAAACCTTGAGACATTTACCAGCTTCCCAGGTAGCACTAGTAGTAAATAACCCGCCTGCCAATGAAAGAGATATAAGTGAGGTGGGTTGGATCCCTGGGTCAGGAAGATCCCCTGGAAGAGAGCATGGCAATCTGCTTGAGTATTCTTGCCTGGAGAATCCCTTGAACAGAGAAACCTGGCAGGCTTCGCTCCATAGGATAGCAAAGAGTTGGATATGACTAAAGCTACTTTGCACGGACACACAGGGCATTTACAGGCTTAGATTTTGGTTTTCTTCAGTGGAAGGCTACCTTGGTCTAATGGCCTCCTTGTTTAATTAAATTAGCAATGGGGTCCTTGGAAAACGATCATAAGCCATCAAAGGGTAAAGCCATAGCCATAGCCATCTGTAGTGCCCAGTCTAGGAAGGAAGGTAAAGTTTCACTTTGATTAGCTTGTTTGAATTCATACAGTAGAGAAAACATTTGTAAGAATTAGTTCTTTGAATTGTGACTCTTGTGAATTTGTTTTTGGGGTGCCCATTGGTTATTGATCCTTTCCCTCCCAAGAATAGCTTTGCTTTCCTAATTGTCCTAAGAATTTGGCTTTCTGCCTGCCAACATGTATTTAGTCAGGTTCTTGTATATGCAGGTGGCTCAACCATCAGGTCGGAAACCAAAAATATGACTGGACAGATATGTGGGTTGCATTCATTTGAGGTTAGCATCTTATGGACTGTTACCAGCTCTCAGAGGACTATTTTTCTTTCTTTGAGCTACCCATGGGGGTGGCTCCAAGACCTTGAGAGAATTGCAACTTTTGCACATTCTTTGGAGATGCATCTTACACCCATGTACAAGGATCATAAAATGATCTTTGGTTTTGGATTCAAGTCACTTGATAGGCATAGCTTTGGTTTTAAAAAATAAAAAAAAGGAAAGAATAACTTTAAAAGCTCAGTATTGCCAGTATTCTACTGCTTGTCCTGAATGAAACTTGATAGTGAAATCTTTGAAAATTTTTTTTTTCTTTAAGTAGCTCTAACATCAGAAGTTGGCATGATTGCAAGCTGATATTCAGAGCCTAGTATAAACATTTTGGGGAGAGCATTCCCTTCTAAACTAAAATGAAACTATGTACCCAGAGGAAAGGAGAACATTCGGAATCTTCTGTAGAACAATTTATTGAAACATTCAAGAGACATATAGTTCTACATTCAGAACATATAAATCTTTTGCCTTCCATATTAATTGGAAAATTTCTCCACAATGTAAGAAGCAAACTGAAGAAAGTATAGGTGGGTGAAGGGGTCAGACTTTTGATATCATTCACCCTACTGAACTCGTAAAAGATCAGGATGTCAGGATAAGTACTGTCTGACACAAAAGAAAAAAAAAATTTTTTTCATGGTAATTACCTTCAGTTCAGTTCAGTTCAGTCACTCAGTTGTGTCCAACTCTTTGCGACCCCATGAATCGCAGCACGCCAGGCCTCCCTGTCCATCATCAACTCCCAGAGTTCACTCAGAGACTCATGTCCATCGAGTCAGTGATGCCATCCAGCCATCCGTCTAACCCTTCATCTCCTGTCCCCAATCCCTCCCAGCATCAGAGTCTTTTCCTATGAGTCAACTCTTCGCATGAGGTGGCCAAAGTACTGGAGGTTCAACTTTAGCATCATTCCTTCCAAAGAACACCCAGGGCTGATCTCCTTCAGAATGGACTGGTTGGATCTAGTTAATAGGAAGCAATTGTGAATGCCATTAAATCTCAGATTGAAAGGGCCCATTCAGTAAGCACATCATAGTTAAATTTAGAAGATAATGCATAAAGAAATACAACTATAATAGGAACAAAACCCAAGGCTCAAAAAAGAACAAGAATCAGATTCTCATAAATTCTTTCAGTAGCAGTACTGGGCACAGTAAGGAAATTAAGCAAAAACTTAAAACCAGTAACTGATAAGGGAAAAGATAAAAGAAGTGAACCTAGAATTTTATTCCAACCAAACTATCATTCAAACTTAAAGGCAAATAATGACATTTTCATATATACATGGATTCATACTTATTACCCTAAAACTCTGAAAGATGAAAGATATAATTCATCAAGAAGAAAATAAACTAGGTTAAAGCAAGTAATGAGCAGGTGGGTAGGTGCCCAATATGCTACTGGAGATCAGTGGAGAAATAACTCCAGAAAGAATGAAGAGATGGAGCCAAAGCAAAGACAACACCCAGTTGTGCATGTGGCTTGTCATAGAAACAAGGTCCAATGCTGTAAAGAGCAATATTGCATAGGAGCCTGGAATGTTAGGTCCATGAATCCAGGCAAATTGGAAGTGGTCAAACAGGAGATGGCAAGAGTGAACAGTGACATTCTAGGAATCAGTGAACTCAAATGGACTGGAATGGGTGAATTTAACTCAGATGACCATTATATCTACTACTGTGGACAGGTTTCCCTTAGAAGAAATGGAGTATCCATCATAGTCAACAAAAGAGTCCAAAATGCAGTACTTGGATGTAATCTCAAAAATGACAGAATGATCTCTATTTGTTTCCAAGGCAAACCATTCAATATCAAGATAATCCAGGTTTATGCCCCAAGCAGTAATGCTGAAGAAGCTGAAGTTGAACAGTTCTATGAAGACCTACAAGACCTTTTAGAACTAACACCCAAAATATGTCCTTTTCATTATAGGGGACTGGAATGCAAAAGTAGGAAGTCAAGAAACACCTGGAGTAACAGGCAAATTTGGCTTTGGAGTATGAATGAAGCAAGGCAAAGACTAATAGAGTTTTGCCAAGAGAACGCACTGGTCATAGCAAACACCCTCTTCCAACAATACAAGAGAAGACTCTACACATGGACATCACCAGATGGTCAGTACAGAAACTGGACTGATTATATTCTTTGCAGCCAAAGGTGGAGAAACTCTATACAATCAGCAAAAACAAGACTGGAGCTGACTGTGGCTCAGATCATGAACTCCTTATTGGCAAATTCAGACTTAAATTGAAGACAGTAGGGAAAATCACTAGACCAGGTATGACCTGAATCAAATCCCTCATAATTATAAAGTAGAAGTGACAAATAGATTCAAGGGATTAGATCTGATAGACAGAGTGCCTGAAGAACTATGGACAAAGGTTCTTGACATTGTACAGGAGACAGAGATCAAGACCATCCCCAAGAAAAAGAAATGTAAAAAGGCAAAATGGTTGTCTGAGGAGGCCTTACAAATATCTGAGAAAAGATGAGAAGTGAATAGAAAGGAGAAAAGGAAAGACATAAGCATCTGAATGCAGAGTTCCAAAGAATAGCAAGGAGAGATAAGAAAGCCTTCCTCAGTGATCAGTGCGAAGAAATAGAGGAAACAATAGAATGAGAAAGACTAGCGATCTCTTCAAGAAAATTAGAGATACCAAGGGAACATTTCATGCAAAGATGGGCACAAGAAAGGACAGAAGTGGTATGGACCTAACAGAAGCAAAGATACTAAGAAGAGGTGGCAAGATACACAGAAGTATACACAAAAGATCTTCATGACCCAGATAATCACAATAGTGTGATCACTCACCTAGGGCCAGACATCCTGGAATATGAAGTCAAGTCACCCTTAGGAAGCATCATTACAAATAAAGCTAGTGGAGGTGATGGAAATCCAGTTGAGCTATTTCAAATCCTAAAAGATGATGCTGTGAAAGTACTGCACTTAATATACCAGCAAATTTGGACAACACAGCAGTGGCCACAGAACTGGAAGAGTTCAGTTTTCATTCCCATCCCAAAGAAAGGCAATGCCAAAGAATGCTCAAACTACCACACAATTGCACTCATCTCCCAGGCTAGCAAAATAATGCTCAAAATTCTCCAAGCCAGGCTTCAACAATATGTGAACCGTGAACTTCAGATATTCAAGCTGGATTTAGAAAAGGCAGGAGAAACAGAGATCAAATTACCAACATTCACTGAATAATCAAAAAAGGAGGAGAATTCAAGAAAGACATCTATTTCTGCTTTATTGACTATGCCAAAGCCTCTGACTGTGGATTACCACAAACTGTGGAAAATTCTTCAAGCAATAGGAATACCAGACCATCTGATCTGTCTCTTATAAATCTGTATGCAGGTCAGGAAGCCACAGTTAGAACTGGACATGGAGCAACAGAATGTTTCCAAATAGGGAAAGGAGTACGTCAAGGCTGTATATTGTCACCCTGCTTATGTAACTTATGTGCAGAGCAGAGTACATCATGAGAAATACTAGTTCGATTAAGCACAAACTGGAATCAAGATTGCCAGGAGAAATATCAGTAACCTCAATTACACAGATGACACCACCCTTATGGGAGAAAGCAAAGAAGAACTAAAGAGCCTCTTGATGAAAGTGAAAGAGGAGAGTGAAAAAGTTGTATTAAAACTCAACATTTAGAAAACTCTGATCATGGCATCTGGTCCCATCACTCCATGGCAAATAAATGGGGAAACAGTAGAAACAGTGACAGACTTTATTTTGGGGGGCTCCAAAATCACTGCAGATGGTGATCACATCCATGAAATTAAAAAACGCTTACTCCTTGGAAGAAAAGTTATGACTAACCTAGACTGCATATTCAAAAGCAGAGACATTACTTTGTCAACAAAGGTCTGTCTAGTCAAAGCTTTGGTTTTTCCAGTAATTATGTATGGATGTGAGAGTTGGACTATAAAGAAAGGTGAGTGCCAAAGAATTGATGCTTTTGAACTGTGGTGTTGGAGAAGACTCTTGAGAGTCTCTTGGACTGTAAGGAGATCCAATGAGTCCTTTCTAAAGGAGATCAGCCCAGGGTGTTCATTGGAAGGACTGATGTTGAAGCTGAAACTCCAATACTTTGGCCACCTCATGCGAAGAACTGACTCATTTGAAAAGACCCTGATGCTGGGAAAGATTGAAGGCAGGAAGAGAAGGGGATGACAGAGGATGAGATGTTTGGATGGCATCACTGACTCAATGGACATGAGTTTGGGTAAACTCTGGGAGTTGGTGATGGACAGGGAGGGCTGGCATGCTGCAATGCATGGGGTCACAAAGAGTTGGACACGACTGAGTAACTGAACTGAACTGAAGGAATATTGCTTCCTCAGGTGGCTTAGTGGTAAAGAATCTGCCTGCAGTGCAGATTTTGGACATGACAGAGCACATGCATTCAAAGCAATAAGAGAGAAAGTGAAAGTGGAGTGTCAGTTGCTCAGTTGTGTCTGACTGTTTGTGATCCCATGGAATGGAACCCACCAGGCTCCTCTGTCCGTGGAATTCTCCAGGCAAGCATATTGGATACTGATAGCCAATCACTTCTCCAGGGGATCTTCCTGACTCAGAAATCGAACCCAGGTTTCCTGGATTGCAGGCAAATTCTTTTCCCTGTGAACCACCAGCGAAACCCAATAATATAATAAGCAATAAGCAAATATAAGTAAATTTACATCATTATAGGTTATAAAACTTCAACAATTGTTTGAAGTCAATGAAGACTTATAATTCTAGTTATTATTGACACAGCCAAAGTTGTGTGTGTGTGTGTGTGTGTGTGTGTGTGTGTGTGTGCGTGCATGTATGTGTGGAGGATGCAGAGAGAAACCAAGGTGAGTAAATGCATGTTAAATTTGGAGGCTTATATTGATTGGCTCTAATTGTTATTAGGGAAAATGTTTAGATGCATCTGTTAAAGTTCTCTAGGATACTGAGAAGTAGAAAAAGTAAAAAGAAATATTGGGGGAAAAAGTAATGAAGAGAAAGCATATAATACATAGCATATATATAAATAACCAGAAAAAGTTTAAAAAAAGACATAATTGCAATCAATAGGAATGGGTTGAAAATAATCTGTGAGACATGGAAGCAACCCATGTCTGACAGATGAATGCATAAACAAAATGTGATATAAACTTGTAATGGAATATCATTCAGCCTTATAAAAGAAGGACATTTTGACATATGCTATAGAATGGGTGAATCCTGAGGATATTATGGTGAAATAAGCCAGTAACATGAAAACTATACTATATGATTCTAGTCATATGACCTATACAAAATTGTCAAATTCTTGAAACACAAAATAAAGTCATGGAGAGAGGAAGAAATGGGAAGTTGTTTTTTAATGGGCAAGCAGTTTCATTCTGCAGGGTGAAAATTCGTTCTATAGATACACTGCACAATGTACATTTACTTTCCTTCCAAGGAGCAAATGTTTTTTAATTTCATGGCTGCAGTCACCATCTGCAGTGATTTTGGAGCCCCCAAAACTAAAGTCTGTCACTGTTTCCACTGTTTCCCTATTTATTTGCCATGAAGTGATGGGACCGGATGCCATGATTTTAGTTTTTTGAATGTTGAGTTTTAAGCCAACTTTTTCACTTTCTTCTTTCACTTTCATCATGGGGCTCTTTTCTTTTGGAATAAAAGCTATGACCAATCTAGACAGTATATTAAAAAGCAGAGACATTACTTTGCCAACAAAGGTCTATCTAGTCAAAACTATGGTTTTTCCAGTAGTCATGTGTGGATGTGAGAGTTGAACTATAAAGAAAGCTGAGCACTACAGAATTGATGCTTGTGAACTGTGGTTTTGGACAAGGCTCTTGAGAGTCCCTTGGACTGCATGGAGATCAAATCAGTCAATTCTAAAGAAAATCAGTCCTGAATATTCATTGGAAGGACTAATGTTGAAGCTGAAACTCCAATACTTTGGCCCCCTTGATGCAAAGAACTGACTCATTGGAAAAGCCCCTGATGCTGGGAAAGACTGAAGGTAGGAGAAGGGGATGACAGAGGATGAGATGGTTGGATGGCATCACAGACTCAATGGACATGAGTTTGAGCAAGCTCAGGGATTTGGTGATGGGTAGGGAAGCCTAGCATGCTACAGTCCGTGGGGTCACAAAGAGTCAGACATGACTGAGTGTCTGAACTGAACTGAGGACATAGAAGCAATCTAGATGGCCACCAACAGATGAATGAATACAGAATTTGTAAGATATATATATATATATATACACAGTAAAATATTTCTCAGCTACAAAAATAAAAAAGAATGAATTAGAGTCCCTGCATTGCAGTCCATGGGGCTGCAAAGAGTCAGACACAAATGACCGACTGAACTGAACTGAATTGAAATATTCTTTACACTACTGAACTATAGACTTATAAAGTTAAGATGGTAATTTTTTATGTGCAATTTATAATTACTAACAAAAAGCTGTAAAAGACAGAATCAGTGATTGGACTCAGAAATTAAAGCAGAGCCCTTTAAAGCACAAGGCTCAAAACAGAGTTCCTCTTGCCAGAGCCTAAGAGCTAAACTGATTAGAACGTATATTAATTAAAAAAAAAACAAAACTGAAAGTTGCCACACAGACTGAACACACTGAACAGAACAATGAAATTAAATGTGAATGATAATAATAAACTTCAGAATTTATTAAAGAAAACACTTAGGAAACAAAGGCCATAGGTGAAACACAGTGGTAATTAATTGGAAAGACATATACCCTTGATTATTAAAAAAAGGAAAAGAAGGGCTGAAAGTTAACAGACTATATCTTATAATCATGAGGCAGTGGAGTGGAAAAGGAAAATAAGCTCAAAGAAAGCAGAAGGACAAACACAACAATGGTAAAAGGATAAATTAATAAAACAGAAAAATTGAATAGAGTTGATTAAAATAAAAATGGTATTTAAAAACTTTAAAAAAAAATTTAGGCCAATTACAATGAAGAAAAATGTGACGAAACAGACACGATAACAATGACCTGATAACAATGAGGTCATAAAAGAGAACAGTCCTGATTCAAAGACTTTCATCACATTACTAGATCTTGGTCATTACCATCAATGGTCGTTTATCAATGAATTTGGACACACCCTGCATGAACTGGATAATTTTCCCAGAAAGACACACATTACCAAAAGCGATCTAAGAAGTAACAGAAAAGTGAGCTGCAGCCTTTCCGAGAGACCGGTTGTGTGTTCGCCATTTTAGGGAGAAGATGTACTGGTCCGTGGTGCACCTGGCGCGGGCGAACCCCTTCAACGCGCACGCGCCTCACCTGCAGTTGGTGCACGATGGTCTCGCGGGACCCCGCAGCGACCCCGCCGGGCCCTGGGGCCCACCCCGCCGCTCCCGCAACCTGGCAGCCGCGGCTGTAGAAGAGTACAGTTGTGAATATGGCTCCGCGAAGTTTTATGCACTGTGTGGCTTTGGTGGGATCTTAAGTTGTGGTCTGACACACACTGCTGTTGTGCCTCTGGATTTAGTGAAATGCCGTATGCAGGTGGACCCACAAAAGTACAAGGGCATATTTAATGGATTTTCAGTTACACTCAAAGAGGATGGTTTTCGTGGTTTGGCCAAAGGATGGGCTCCGACTTTCATTGGCTACTCCATGCAGGGACTCTGCAAGTTTGGCTTTTATGAAGTCTTCAAAGTTTTGTACAGCAACATGCTTGGAGAGGTATGTAATTTAACTTAGAAATGGAAAGTCCTAAGCTTTAAACTTAAAGGGTAAGACCAAAAAGCATCTTCTTTGTTTGATCCACCTCGTTTTAGAGTTGAAAAAATGTCTCAGAAAGAGTGAACGTGTTTCAAATCATAAGGCTGTTTTAATAGAGACAGGATAAAATAAAACTGCATTTCATTAGATTCCAGTGCTTTTTTTATGCTGTGCTGCTTTCCGAGGAAGTTGGATTTGACTTTAAAAATATTCACAGTGTACTGTGGTTGATGTTCAGTTCATTTGGTCAGTCGTGTCCAACTCTCTGCCACCCCATGGACACCAGACTTCCCTGTCCATCACCAACTCCCGGAGCTTGCTCAAACTCATGTCCATCGAGTTGGTGATGCCATCCAACCATCTCATCCTCTATTGTCACTTTCTCCTCCGATCTTCAGACTTTCCCAGCATGAAGGTCTTTTCAGATTAGTCAGTTCTTTGCTTCACGTGGCAAAAGTATTAGAGTTTCAGCTTCAGCATTAGTCCTTCCAGAAAATATTCAGGATTGATTTCCCTTAGGATGGACTGGTTACATCTCCTTGGTGTCCAAAGTAAACACTAAATATTGAGAAGTATTCAGTGATGTGTTATCTGTGGACTGTGTGATAGAGAAACACTTAAAATACCTGAGATGTAACCATTTTCTAGAACTGTCTCTTACTGAGAACAGCCAACGCAACAGCAATTCATGTTCCTCCTTGTGTTTCTTCATTTAGGAGAATGCCTATCTGTGGCGCACATCACTGTATTTGGCTGCCTCTGCCAGTGCTGAATTCTTTGCTGACATTGCTCTGGCTCCTATGGAAGCTGCTAAGGTTCGAATTCAAACCCAGCCAGGTTATGCTAACACTCTGAGGGATGCAGCTCCCAAAATGTATAAGGAAGAAGGCTTAAAGGCGTAAGTAAACATTTGCCTAAATATGTAGTATAAAATACTCATTTGACAAAACTGTATTTTTTAGCACATTAACTCTCAACTTAGGGGTTGGAAAGTATCCTTGTTAGAATTCCTGTCATCTGTGTTCACTGTTAAGACTTGGCATATGGTCAGGCCACACATGCTTCCTTAGATCCACCTTTGTGGATGCCAGTCTTGAGCTGAGTTCTACTTGTAAACTTCTGGTTTCTTGTAGTTCCAGTCAAAGAAACATCCAGCAACTTTTTTGGTTGTATAGTCAAAGGTGCTTGAGTCATTGGCATGTAAGATAAATATACCTGCATGTTAGTCTTAGGTTCTGATAGAAATGGCATGCAGTTGTGCTGCCATCTTCTACTATCAGGACTCGACTGGTGTGCGGACACTTCTGTTAGTAATGAAAAACTCTGCTAGATGAATATGTGCAACTGAATGAAATAAGTCTTCTGATTTCCTAGGTTCTACAAGGGGGTTGCTCCTCTCTGGATGAGACAGATACCATACACCATGATGAAGTTTGCCTGCTTTGAACGTACTGTTGAAGCATTGTACAAGTTTGTGGTTCCCAAGCCCCGAAGTGAATGTTCAAAGCCAGAGCAGCTGGTTGTCACATTTGTGGCAGGTTACATAGCTGGAGTCTTCTGTGCCATTGTTTCTCACCCTGCTGATTCCGTGGTGTCTGTGTTGAATAAAGAGAAGGGTATCAGTGCCTCTCAGGTCCTCAAGAGGCTTGGATTTAGAGGTGTATGGAAGGGACTCTTTGCCCGTATTATCATGATTGGCACTCTGACTGCACTACAGTGGTTTATCTATGACTCCGTGAAGGTCTACTTCAGGCTCCCTCGTCCTCCTCCACCTGAGATGCCAGAATCTCTGAAGAAAAAGCTTGGGTATACTCAGTAGATAAATGAAAGCAAATATGGACTGAATCTGCGCATTGATCAGTGTTTGAGGAAAATGCAGAAGGAACTTTTATATATTTGACAGTGTAGGAAGTTGTTTATTCCTAATATAATTACTGTAGTACTCTTGTCAAAAGCAAGAGTTTCAAACTTAATGTGGAAATAAACCCAACTGTACATGATTTGTCTGTGATTTGATAATTATTTTTAAAGCTAAAGGCTTAATTCTAAGGTGGAAAGAATTATGCATACATTAAAACCTCAAGGAAAATAATTAACTGTTGGTTGAATACTGTGATCCCTATTTGTAAGTTGTCATATGTCTCAAGTTTGGTCACTCAAGAGAGTGCTTACATTTTTAAGAACCATGCCCTAAATTTTTAAAAACTTGATTTAACTGTTCAGTTTGAATATGGATAAATATTCATTTGTAGTTATATTTTGACCAACACATTTCAATATATAATCAAATGTTTATAACACTTAGTATACTTTAAAAAATCCTAATCAGTTTATTAATCCTTATTTATTTGTAAAATAATTTAAATTAGGCTAATTCTTAGAATGATAGTTTTTAAAACATCAAAGCTATCGATAGCCAGAAAGTATTTTAGGTAACTTAATAGTCCTTGCACAAATCTGACTTTCTGAGTTACAGAGTTTACCTTAAACTATTTTCAGTATAGTTTTTCACAAAGGTACTTAAACTTGGCAACTGGAGTAGGTGAATGCTCTTGAGAAAGTAGCACTTTATATATTTATGCATCTGGAATTTGATTTAAACCCAAAATGATTTTTCTAAAAACTACTAAGTTTCCCCTTGTCTTTGGCTAGGAATTGTAAAGCCCAGTCTACAATAAAGTTTGTTTTCAAGTCTGATTACATTTTACCTTGAGGCCTTTGGGTATAATAATCTGAGTTTGCAACCCCTCTGTAAATTATGCAGATGGGACCTCAGGAAAAATCTTTAAGCAGTCTAAACAGCAAGAGAAGTGTTCTCACTACAAACCCATGTAATAAGGATCAGTGAACTAAGTTTAGAAAACAAGTGTATCTTACTGCATGTCAAACTTCTGTATATTATCATCACCAGGTTTAAGGTTCTGGTCTTTGTTTTACCTGTGTTGCAGAGGAAAGGGAAGGGTTATGCTTATAAATTTAGACCAAACTGNTGTGTGTGTGTGTGTGTGTGTGTGTGTGTGTGCGTGCATGTATGTGTGGAGGATGCAGAGAGAAACCAAGGTGAGTAAATGCATGTTAAATTTGGAGGCTTATATTGATTGGCTCTAATTGTTATTAGGGAAAATGTTTAGATGCATCTGTTAAAGTTCTCTAGGATACTGAGAAGTAGAAAAAGTAAAAAGAAATATTGGGGGAAAAAGTAATGAAGAGAAAGCATATAATACATAGCATATATATAAATAACCAGAAAAAGTTTAAAAAAAGACATAATTGCAATCAATAGGAATGGGTTGAAAATAATCTGTGAGACATGGAAGCAACCCATGTCTGACAGATGAATGCATAAACAAAATGTGATATAAACTTGTAATGGAATATCATTCAGCCTTATAAAAGAAGGACATTTTGACATATGCTATAGAATGGGTGAATCCTGAGGATATTATGGTGAAATAAGCCAGTAACATGAAAACTATACTATATGATTCTAGTCATATGACCTATACAAAATTGTCAAATTCTTGAAACACAAAATAAAGTCATGGAGAGAGGAAGAAATGGGAAGTTGTTTTTTAATGGGCAAGCAGTTTCATTCTGCAGGGTGAAAATTCGTTCTATAGATACACTGCACAATGTACATTTACTTTCCTTCCAAGGAGCAAATGTTTTTTAATTTCATGGCTGCAGTCACCATCTGCAGTGATTTTGGAGCCCCCAAAACTAAAGTCTGTCACTGTTTCCACTGTTTCCCTATTTATTTGCCATGAAGTGATGGGACCGGATGCCATGATTTTAGTTTTTTGAATGTTGAGTTTTAAGCCAACTTTTTCACTTTCTTCTTTCACTTTCATCATGGGGCTCTTTTCTTTTGGAATAAAAGCTATGACCAATCTAGACAGTATATTAAAAAGCAGAGACATTACTTTGCCAACAAAGGTCTATCTAGTCAAAACTATGGTTTTTCCAGTAGTCATGTGTGGATGTGAGAGTTGAACTATAAAGAAAGCTGAGCACTACAGAATTGATGCTTGTGAACTGTGGTTTTGGACAAGGCTCTTGAGAGTCCCTTGGACTGCATGGAGATCAAATCAGTCAATTCTAAAGAAAATCAGTCCTGAATATTCATTGGAAGGACTAATGTTGAAGCTGAAACTCCAATACTTTGGCCCCCTTGATGCAAAGAACTGACTCATTGGAAAAGCCCCTGATGCTGGGAAAGACTGAAGGTAGGAGAAGGGGATGACAGAGGATGAGATGGTTGGATGGCATCACAGACTCAATGGACATGAGTTTGAGCAAGCTCAGGGATTTGGTGATGGGTAGGGAAGCCTAGCATGCTACAGTCCGTGGGGTCACAAAGAGTCAGACATGACTGAGTGTCTGAACTGAACTGAGGACATAGAAGCAATCTAGATGGCCACCAACAGATGAATGAATACAGAATTTGTAAGATATATATATATATATATACACAGTAAAATATTTCTCAGCTACAAAAATAAAAAAGAATGAATTAGAGTCCCTGCATTGCAGTCCATGGGGCTGCAAAGAGTCAGACACAAATGACCGACTGAACTGAACTGAATTGAAATATTCTTTACACTACTGAACTATAGACTTATAAAGTTAAGATGGTAATTTTTTATGTGCAATTTATAATTACTAACAAAAAGCTGTAAAAGACAGAATCAGTGATTGGACTCAGAAATTAAAGCAGAGCCCTTTAAAGCACAAGGCTCAAAACAGAGTTCCTCTTGCCAGAGCCTAAGAGCTAAACTGATTAGAACGTATATTAATTAAAAAAAAAACAAAACTGAAAGTTGCCACACAGACTGAACACACTGAACAGAACAATGAAATTAAATGTGAATGATAATAATAAACTTCAGAATTTATTAAAGAAAACACTTAGGAAACAAAGGCCATAGGTGAAACACAGTGGTAATTAATTGGAAAGACATATACCCTTGATTATTAAAAAAAGGAAAAGAAGGGCTGAAAGTTAACAGACTATATCTTATAATCATGAGGCAGTGGAGTGGAAAAGGAAAATAAGCTCAAAGAAAGCAGAAGGACAAACACAACAATGGTAAAAGGATAAATTAATAAAACAGAAAAATTGAATAGAGTTGATTAAAATAAAAATGGTATTTAAAAACTTTAAAAAAAAATTTAGGCCAATTACAATGAAGAAAAATGTGACGAAACAGACACGATAACAATGACCTGATAACAATGAGGTCATAAAAGAGAACAGTCCTGATTCAAAGACTTTCATCACATTACTAGATCTTGGTCATTACCATCAATGGTCGTTTATCAATGAATTTGGACACACCCTGCATGAACTGGATAATTTTCCCAGAAAGACACACATTACCAAAAGCGATCTAAGAAGTAACAGAAAAGTGAGCTGCAGCCTTTCCGAGAGACCGGTTGTGTGTTCGCCATTTTAGGGAGAAGATGTACTGGTCCGTGGTGCACCTGGCGCGGGCGAACCCCTTCAACGCGCACGCGCCTCACCTGCAGTTGGTGCACGATGGTCTCGCGGGACCCCGCAGCGACCCCGCCGGGCCCTGGGGCCCACCCCGCCGCTCCCGCAACCTGGCAGCCGCGGCTGTAGAAGAGTACAGTTGTGAATATGGCTCCGCGAAGTTTTATGCACTGTGTGGCTTTGGTGGGATCTTAAGTTGTGGTCTGACACACACTGCTGTTGTGCCTCTGGATTTAGTGAAATGCCGTATGCAGGTGGACCCACAAAAGTACAAGGGCATATTTAATGGATTTTCAGTTACACTCAAAGAGGATGGTTTTCGTGGTTTGGCCAAAGGATGGGCTCCGACTTTCATTGGCTACTCCATGCAGGGACTCTGCAAGTTTGGCTTTTATGAAGTCTTCAAAGTTTTGTACAGCAACATGCTTGGAGAGGAGAATGCCTTTCTGTGGCGCACATGGCTGTATTTGGCTGCCTCTGCCAGTGCTGAATTCTTTGCTGACATTGCTCTGGCTCCTATGGAAGCTGCTAAGGTTCGAATTCAAACTCAGCCAGGTTATGCTAACACTCTGAGGGATGCAGCTCCCAAAATGTATAAGGAAGAAGGCTTAAAGGCATTCTACAAGGGGGTTGCTCCTCTCTGGATGAGACAGATACCATACACCATGATGAAGTTTGCCTGCTTTGAACGTACTGTTGAAGCATTGTACAAGTTTGTGGTTCCCAAGCCCCGAAGTGAATGTTCAAAGCCAGAGCAGCTGGTTGTCACATTTGTGGCAGGTTACATAGGTATGAACTACTTAGAACATGTTTGTGAAATTAAGAACAAAGAATCAGTTCCATTCTTCTTTTGTGAGGGAAAAATATTTCAAAGAAGTTTTACCTTTCCATTGCATTTGATATACTCATAAATACTTGCTAATTAGTTCCTAAAATAATTGTTTTGTGGTTTGCATCTCATAATTAAACTTGGGAATGTATTGACTTCACTGCTACACCTTTTTTTGTTAGTTTTTCCAAGAACAAATTTTTAATACAAGAGAGTGTTGGTTAAAATCTGAATATAACTTGCAGGGTGGTTCTGTTTTACATAGGATAGACTGCTAGGATAGACTGCTTTATAATTTGTCAGTCTCACTCTAAAATACGGTTTTTTAAAAAACGTAAAATTTTACTATTCATGAAAAGGTTGTCGGCTATCATGTGAAAAAAGTTTTTTTAATTGACTCCATAATGGGTCATTTGTCTTGACTTTTCAGCTGGAGTCTTCTGTGCCATTGTTTCTCACCCTGCTGATTCCGTGGTGTCTGTGTTGAATAAAGAGAAGGGTAGCAGTGCCTCTCAGGTCCTCAAGAGGCTTGGATTTAGAGGTAGGATTTGTTTCCTTCCCTCTAAAGAAAGAGTATCACTTGGGAGGAGTATATTTTTCACTTACATTTCGTATTTTATCCAGGTGTATGGAAGGGACTCTTTGCCCGTATCATCATGATTGGCACCCTGACTGCACTACAGTGGTTTATCTATGACTCCGTGAAGGTCTACTTCAGGCTCCCTCGTCCTCCTCCACCTGAGATGCCAGAATCTCTGAAGAAAAAGCTNGAGGTGTATGGAAGGGACTCTTTGCCCGTATTATCATGATTGGCACTCTGACTGCACTACAGTGGTTTATCTATGACTCCGTGAAGGTCTACTTCAGGCTCCCTCGTCCTCCTCCACCTGAGATGCCAGAATCTCTGAAGAAAAAGCTTGGGTACACTCAGTAGATAAATGAAAGCAAATATGGACTGAATCTGCGCGTTGATCAGTGTTTGAGGAAAATGCAGAAGGAACTTTTATATATTTGACAGTGTAGGAAGTTGTTTATTCCTAATATAATTACTGTAGTACTCTTGTCAAAAGCAAGAGTTTCAAACTTAATGTGGAAATAAACCCAACTGTACATGATTTGTCTGTGATTTGATAATTATTTTTAAAGCTAAAGGCTTAATTCTAAGGTGGAAAGAATTATGCATACATTAAAACCTCAAGGAAAATAATTAACTGTTGGTTGAATACTGTGATCCCTATTTGTAAGTTGTCATATGTCTCAAGTTTGGTCACTCAAGAGAGTGCTTACATTTTTAAGAACCATGCCCTAAATTTTTAAAAACTTGATTTAACTGTTCAGTTTGAATATGGATAAATATTCATTTGTAGTTATATTTTGACCAACACATTTCAATATATAATCAAATGTTTATAACACTTAGTATACTTTAAAAAATCCTAATCAGTTTATTAATCCTTATTTATTTGTAAAATAATTTAAATTAGGCTAATTCTTAGAATGATAGTTTTTAAAACATCAAAGCTATCGATAGCCAGAAAGTATTTTAGGTAACTTAATAGTCCTTGCACAAATCTGACTTTCTGAGTTACAGAGTTTACCTTAAACTATTTTCAGTATAGTTTTTCACAAAGGTACTTAAACTTGGCAACTGGAGTAGGTGAATGCTCTTGAGAAAGTAGCACTTTATATATTTATGCATCTGGAATTTGATTTAAACCCAAAATGATTTTTCTAAAAACTACTAAGTTTCCCCTTGTCTTTGGCTAGGAATTGTAAAGCCCAGTCTACAATAAAGTTTGTTTTCAAGTCTGATTACATTTTACCTTGAGGCCTTTGGGTATAATAATCTGAGTTTGCAACCCCTCTGTAAATTATGCAGATGGGACCTCAGGAAAAATCTTTAAGCAGTCTAAACAGCAAGAGAAGTGTTCTCACTACAAACCCATGTAATAAGGATCAGTGAACTAAGTTTAGAAAACAAGTGTATCTTACTGCATGTCAAACTTCTGTATATTATCATCACCAGGTTTAAGGTTCTGGTCTTTGTTTTACCTGTGTTGCAGAGGAAAGGGAAGGGTTATGCTTATAAATTTAGACCAAACTGTCAAAAGGTAGAGCTGCAGTCTGAGCTCAAGCAATGATGTCTGTGACAGTTGGTGTCACCAGTGTGCATTAGTTGCTGTTGTGTGACTAATCATCTGAAATATATTGGCAAGAGACAATATGATCTCAAGCTTTTTGTGGATAAGGAATTCAGGAGCATCTGTTGGACTCTTCTGCTTCTGGGTTTCTCCTGAAGTTAAGTGGATGGTATCTCTGGGGTCCTCTCCAAAGGGTTTTTCACATCCAGGCTAGGAGAGATTCTTTGAGTATCTTCCTATTAGTGGCTGAGCCTTTCCTTGAAAGGCAGCTGGACTTATTTCAGGACTCTGAAGCTGGGTCTTTTTTAGGACTTAGCCTTGAAAGTGATCACCTTGGTCAGCAGGTGGTCAAGGTGATCACTATACTCTTGATAACCTGAAGTCAAATCCCAGCTTCAAAGAAAAGGAACACTGACTCCACCTCTTTCTAGGAGGAGGGTCAGTTACATTGTAAGAGCGTGTGGGATTTCCACTACCAACCTTGTGGGATTCAAGTTTTTATTTTCAAAAGAGGCAATAGGTTTTATTTGTGGATATTGACATAAAGTGCTTGTTCAAGCTGTTAAGAATTACTTGCTATTTATAGTTCAGATATACTTCAGAGCTATTACTAAGGTAAAACCATTTCATCAAAATTCAATTAAAATGACCACTTAAATATGAATTTCTACTTCATATTTTAAAGTTGATTCATGCTGAAAATATTCTAATAAGGAAATTTTAATAACATTGTTTTCTCACATTTAGTTTTAATAAAACCAGTTAGAACCCAGTGGAATCAGTATATATGATTACTAGTTTAATTGGATTATAAGAATTCTGATTTTTACTGAATTATACTTGTGGCTCAGCTGGTAAAGAATCTACCTGCAATACAGGAGACCTGGATTCCATCCCTTGGTTGGGAAGGCCCCCCTGGAGAAGGGAAAGGCCACCCACTCCAGTATTCTGGCCCGGAGAATTCCATGGACTGTATATGGTCCGTGGGATCACAAAGAGTCGGACATGACTCAGTGACTTTGACTTTCAGTGATATATACAATAATTTTGAAGTTACAGTTTAAACAAATCTGTATCTTGTGAAAGGTTCATGAACTGTTTTGATACCATTTGGGGGAGTGTCCACAATATTCAAGTTTGGTGCATGGCAGTCAGTCTTCCTGCAAAATTAAGAGTTATATGTTGTTTCTTTAGTACAAATTATATAATCTTCAATGTTATGTGCCAACTTGGATGGGAGGGAGTTTAGGGGAAAATGGATACATGTATATATATGGCTGAGTTCCTTTGCTGTTCATCTGAAACTACCACAACATTGTTAATCTTCTATACCCCAATACAAAATAAAAAGTTTAAATTAAAAAAAATAATAATAAAATAAAAAATAAAAAGAAGTAACAGAAAACCCAGCAGAACAACAATAAGTTCAACAGGTAGTTAATGATCTACTTATACAAAAGTCACCTGACTCAAGACATATCCAACATCAAGGATATGACTAACAATACCCTTCTTTGGTAAATAGGTCCAGAAAAATATCAGATATAATCAGCTAATCTTGCAGCCTACGATATTCTATTTTAAAAATGAATGAATATACTACAAAATAAGAAAAGTATAGTTCAATTTCAGTTTTGAACAGGAATGCAAAACTCTTAAATAAAAAACTAACAAAAAGAATGAACAGTGTATGAAGATATATATATAAGAATATGTCATATTTAAAATAGGCTTTAACACTTGCCAGGCAGTCCAGTGGTTAAGACTCTGTACTTCCATTGCAAGGAGCAAGGGTTCAATCCCCGATCAGGGAACTAAGATCCCACTGGCCACACAGTGAGGCCCCCAAATAAGAAAAGACTTCTAATATAATTCAATATCAGAAAATCCATCATTTTGATTCCCTTCATTAACAAAGTAACAGAAAAAGTTATCATAACAGTTGCCCCTATTTTTCAAATAAAAGCCAATATCCAATAATTTCTAAAATCTTTATCAAGTTAGAACTCCAAACAAATGTTCTTAATCAGAAAGCAGATGTAAAGCAGAAATCTAGAGCGAACATCACACTTGGGAATCACACATTTCAGTCTTTGAGAGGTCAACGTGGAAGTGTGTCTTCCTGAATTTGAACCTGGCAACCCCACCTCCTATTAATACTTCACACCATCCTCTAACATCATTATGTATAAAAATGAAAACTTTAAAACCATTAAGAGAAAATAGAGAATATCTCTATGGCCCTAGAGTAGAGAAATTCTTCTTGAAGAATAATTTTTAATGCAAAAAATTACCCCAATGGAGCACATTTGTTTAGAATTTGTGAACAATTCAAGAAATCTTTACAATATGAAAAGATAAACTATGGGCTAGGAAAAATATTTGCAATATATGTAACAGGCAATGTGTCAGTAAGGAAAAAGACACATACCTGAAAGAAAAATGGACAAAAGTGAAAAAGTAATTAATAGGAATAAAAATAGAAATGGCCATTGACAGGATATCTACCTTCTTTAGTAATCAGGGAAAGACAAATTGAAGCAACAGTGAGATAACACTTCTAGTCTCATCAGTTAGGCAAAAATGTAAAAGCTGAACACGGCTCCCAAACTTGGCGAGGGACAGGGAAACAGGTGCTCTTATGGTGTCTGTGCATAAACTGGGAGACCCACTTTGAAGAGAAACTGAGCAGGAGCTGTTAAACCCCAGCAGTTCTATTTATGGGTTCCCCCTGAAATAGAAACACCAGCACGAATTGTAACAGAATGTTGTCACAATAGCCATTCTAGCTGCAATTATAAATTCAAATATGATACAGTCATAGAGCTGTTAAAATGAATAAGCTAGATATGTGTGTCTCAAGATAAGTAGATCTCAAATCCATAATGTTGAGTGATTAAAAAATGACTTACACAATTGTTTGTACACTATTACATAAAACATAATGAAACATACCTAACCACACTGTACATTTTTATGCGCACATGTATGTGAACCAAATATTTTAAAGTTCTGAAAAATACACATTAAAGGCATAAAATTATGTCAGTGGAGAGAAGAAAGAATAGGATTAGAGATGGTTTCAAAGGCATTTAAAACTTAATCACAACAATCTAATTTTTTACAAAAGGAGTGGATTTTTGTATTACTTATTTAAAATCTTAAAGTAAAAGTGAAGGTAAAGAGAATAGACTCTGGAGCCAAAAAGATTTGGTTTAGCTCTTAGTTTCTGATTTGACACTGAAAAAAAATGTAATGTCTGAAAATAAAGCAAAACCGTATATATATATGGGCCTATAGATGCATATGTAAAAACAGAGAGCGTCTGTGGAGTGAGTTACTGCGCATGATACACAGAGCGCCATGTCTGCTTGTGGCAGGTGCTCAAAACTCGCCCATCTGCTCCTCTCCCTCCAGTGGAGACAGAGCCTGCATAGCAGTGCTCAGGCCTCTCACGAGGCTGCACCTAACTGGTGGGTTCACTCTTTCTTCAATGAGTCCGAGAAATACTTGACCAAGAGAATGGGAAAGATCCCAAATCCTAAATTCAGACGTGATTCATTAACCTGTATATAGCCTTGACTTCTCTTTAAAACTCATTTGAAAGTTTTAAAACACATTCTTCAGTCAAAGGAACTGAGACATTATTATATGAATTATCTTAGAAAACTAGAGGAAAGAGCCAAAAAGTTCTTCGAAAAAACATTTTCTTTGTCTCTTTGACAAATATTTCTAGGCATGGTAATATAAAATATCCCACAGTAAAAAGATAAAGTGTCCCCAGTTGGGATGTTACTTTCTGAATAATCCTGTGGATAGTCCCAGTTTGAGCACCAACCCATAACTCATTCTTGGAGGTTTCTTAGAATCGTAAACTGCCAAAGTACAGTTTTATGAAGGACAGGAGGACCTCGGACTGAACTTCTCCAATTAAACAGATTAAAATTTAGCTGTGAATTCCAGCCAGGACCATGCATTATTGTTTTAATACAGAATAAACATAGATTTACCAAAGCAGTGAAGCTTGCAACTGGTGAAAGTCCTTTTCCTTAATTTCCCTAGTGGAAATGTTTATTTATGTAACTCCAATCATAAAGTTAAAAAGGAATGAAATGCATCTAAGGCAGAAAAATGAAGAAAGAAAACATCTGTAACACAGAGTAAACATTTGGGACTAAATTGATTCTCAGTTATTTGCATACTGTGTTAATTTGAGTTAGATGCAAAGTACTTGAATAAATACTACAGAGCAATAAAAATAAATAAATATACAAGGCAATAAAATATACTTTTAAAACATTATGTATATTGTACAAGTAGCAATGAAGACAATTTGCCTAGAAAACTATTAGGCCTTGAGACGTGTATGCCCAAATACAATTATTGATGGAAGATGAATATTTTTGGTTTAAGTTGGCCCATATATTTTTCTTTAAAAATAAATATAATCTGAGAGGAATTAGAATAAATTAATATTTGTAAAATCTTTGACAATTTGGGATTTTGAGGACAGAGGTATTACTTTTGAAGATTAAGTATTATTGTTTTACCTTGAGTTTGATTAGTTCATGGTTTAAAAATTAGTTTTTTCCCTCACACAACAACTTTAGGTATCCTAAAGTTATTAACATTTCATCTTGTAATAACTTGTATATTTATGAAAAAATAAGCCACCATCATTCTATAGCAACTGCTACACGGCCAAAATGGCATGTGAGAAGCGCTTGCAAGGATGTGTGTGCTCAGCTGCTCAGCTGTGTCCAGCTCTTTGCCACCGCATGGACTATGGCCTGCCAGGCTCCTCTGTCCATGGGATTTCCCAGGCAAGAATACTTGGGAATNTGTGTGTGTGTGTGTGTGTGTGTGTGTGTGTGCGTGCATGTATGTGTGGAGGATGCAGAGAGAAACCAAGGTGAGTAAATGCATGTTAAATTTGGAGGCTTATATTGATTGGCTCTAATTGTTATTAGGGAAAATGTTTAGATGCATCTGTTAAAGTTCTCTAGGATACTGAGAAGTAGAAAAAGTAAAAAGAAATATTGGGGGAAAAAGTAATGAAGAGAAAGCATATAATACATAGCATATATATAAATAACCAGAAAAAGTTTAAAAAAAGACATAATTGCAATCAATAGGAATGGGTTGAAAATAATCTGTGAGACATGGAAGCAACCCATGTCTGACAGATGAATGCATAAACAAAATGTGATATAAACTTGTAATGGAATATCATTCAGCCTTATAAAAGAAGGACATTTTGACATATGCTATAGAATGGGTGAATCCTGAGGATATTATGGTGAAATAAGCCAGTAACATGAAAACTATACTATATGATTCTAGTCATATGACCTATACAAAATTGTCAAATTCTTGAAACACAAAATAAAGTCATGGAGAGAGGAAGAAATGGGAAGTTGTTTTTTAATGGGCAAGCAGTTTCATTCTGCAGGGTGAAAATTCGTTCTATAGATACACTGCACAATGTACATTTACTTTCCTTCCAAGGAGCAAATGTTTTTTAATTTCATGGCTGCAGTCACCATCTGCAGTGATTTTGGAGCCCCCAAAACTAAAGTCTGTCACTGTTTCCACTGTTTCCCTATTTATTTGCCATGAAGTGATGGGACCGGATGCCATGATTTTAGTTTTTTGAATGTTGAGTTTTAAGCCAACTTTTTCACTTTCTTCTTTCACTTTCATCATGGGGCTCTTTTCTTTTGGAATAAAAGCTATGACCAATCTAGACAGTATATTAAAAAGCAGAGACATTACTTTGCCAACAAAGGTCTATCTAGTCAAAACTATGGTTTTTCCAGTAGTCATGTGTGGATGTGAGAGTTGAACTATAAAGAAAGCTGAGCACTACAGAATTGATGCTTGTGAACTGTGGTTTTGGACAAGGCTCTTGAGAGTCCCTTGGACTGCATGGAGATCAAATCAGTCAATTCTAAAGAAAATCAGTCCTGAATATTCATTGGAAGGACTAATGTTGAAGCTGAAACTCCAATACTTTGGCCCCCTTGATGCAAAGAACTGACTCATTGGAAAAGCCCCTGATGCTGGGAAAGACTGAAGGTAGGAGAAGGGGATGACAGAGGATGAGATGGTTGGATGGCATCACAGACTCAATGGACATGAGTTTGAGCAAGCTCAGGGATTTGGTGATGGGTAGGGAAGCCTAGCATGCTACAGTCCGTGGGGTCACAAAGAGTCAGACATGACTGAGTGTCTGAACTGAACTGAGGACATAGAAGCAATCTAGATGGCCACCAACAGATGAATGAATACAGAATTTGTAAGATATATATATATATATATACACAGTAAAATATTTCT
Organism: Raphicerus campestris; assembly: GCA_006410735.1. Classification (NCBI taxonomy): domain Eukaryota; kingdom Metazoa; phylum Chordata; class Mammalia; order Artiodactyla; family Bovidae; genus Raphicerus; species Raphicerus campestris. The sequence continues at coordinate 84,690 of SJYW01001905.1, read as the reverse complement.
CAGCTACAAAAATAAAAAAGAATGAATTAGAGTCCCTGCATTGCAGTCCATGGGGCTGCAAAGAGTCAGACACAAATGACCGACTGAACTGAACTGAATTGAAATATTCTTTACACTACTGAACTATAGACTTATAAAGTTAAGATGGTAATTTTTTATGTGCAATTTATAATTACTAACAAAAAGCTGTAAAAGACAGAATCAGTGATTGGACTCAGAAATTAAAGCAGAGCCCTTTAAAGCACAAGGCTCAAAACAGAGTTCCTCTTGCCAGAGCCTAAGAGCTAAACTGATTAGAACGTATATTAATTAAAAAAAAAACAAAACTGAAAGTTGCCACACAGACTGAACACACTGAACAGAACAATGAAATTAAATGTGAATGATAATAATAAACTTCAGAATTTATTAAAGAAAACACTTAGGAAACAAAGGCCATAGGTGAAACACAGTGGTAATTAATTGGAAAGACATATACCCTTGATTATTAAAAAAAGGAAAAGAAGGGCTGAAAGTTAACAGACTATATCTTATAATCATGAGGCAGTGGAGTGGAAAAGGAAAATAAGCTCAAAGAAAGCAGAAGGACAAACACAACAATGGTAAAAGGATAAATTAATAAAACAGAAAAATTGAATAGAGTTGATTAAAATAAAAATGGTATTTAAAAACTTTAAAAAAAAATTTAGGCCAATTACAATGAAGAAAAATGTGACGAAACAGACACGATAACAATGACCTGATAACAATGAGGTCATAAAAGAGAACAGTCCTGATTCAAAGACTTTCATCACATTACTAGATCTTGGTCATTACCATCAATGGTCGTTTATCAATGAATTTGGACACACCCTGCATGAACTGGATAATTTTCCCAGAAAGACACACATTACCAAAAGCGATCTAAGAAGTAACAGAAAAGTGAGCTGCAGCCTTTCCGAGAGACCGGTTGTGTGTTCGCCATTTTAGGGAGAAGATGTACTGGTCCGTGGTGCACCTGGCGCGGGCGAACCCCTTCAACGCGCACGCGCCTCACCTGCAGTTGGTGCACGATGGTCTCGCGGGACCCCGCAGCGACCCCGCCGGGCCCTGGGGCCCACCCCGCCGCTCCCGCAACCTGGCAGCCGCGGCTGTAGAAGAGTACAGTTGTGAATATGGCTCCGCGAAGTTTTATGCACTGTGTGGCTTTGGTGGGATCTTAAGTTGTGGTCTGACACACACTGCTGTTGTGCCTCTGGATTTAGTGAAATGCCGTATGCAGGTGGACCCACAAAAGTACAAGGGCATATTTAATGGATTTTCAGTTACACTCAAAGAGGATGGTTTTCGTGGTTTGGCCAAAGGATGGGCTCCGACTTTCATTGGCTACTCCATGCAGGGACTCTGCAAGTTTGGCTTTTATGAAGTCTTCAAAGTTTTGTACAGCAACATGCTTGGAGAGGAGAATGCCTTTCTGTGGCGCACATGGCTGTATTTGGCTGCCTCTGCCAGTGCTGAATTCTTTGCTGACATTGCTCTGGCTCCTATGGAAGCTGCTAAGGTTCGAATTCAAACTCAGCCAGGTTATGCTAACACTCTGAGGGATGCAGCTCCCAAAATGTATAAGGAAGAAGGCTTAAAGGCATTCTACAAGGGGGTTGCTCCTCTCTGGATGAGACAGATACCATACACCATGATGAAGTTTGCCTGCTTTGAACGTACTGTTGAAGCATTGTACAAGTTTGTGGTTCCCAAGCCCCGAAGTGAATGTTCAAAGCCAGAGCAGCTGGTTGTCACATTTGTGGCAGGTTACATAGCTGGAGTCTTCTGTGCCATTGTTTCTCACCCTGCTGATTCCGTGGTGTCTGTGTTGAATAAAGAGAAGGGTATCAGTGCCTCTCAGGTCCTCAAGAGGCTTGGATTTAGAGGTGTATGGAAGGGACTCTTTGCCCGTATTATCATGATTGGCACTCTGACTGCACTACAGTGGTTTATCTATGACTCCGTGAAGGTCTACTTCAGGCTCCCTCGTCCTCCTCCACCTGAGATGCCAGAATCTCTGAAGAAAAAGCTTGGGTATACTCAGTAGATAAATGAAAGCAAATATGGACTGAATCTGCGCATTGATCAGTGTTTGAGGAAAATGCAGAAGGAACTTTTATATATTTGACAGTGTAGGAAGTTGTTTATTCCTAATATAATTACTGTAGTACTCTTGTCAAAAGCAAGAGTTTCAAACTTAATGTGGAAATAAACCCAACTGTACATGATTTGTCTGTGATTTGATAATTATTTTTAAAGCTAAAGGCTTAATTCTAAGGTGGAAAGAATTATGCATACATTAAAACCTCAAGGAAAATAATTAACTGTTGGTTGAATACTGTGATCCCTATTTGTAAGTTGTCATATGTCTCAAGTTTGGTCACTCAAGAGAGTGCTTACATTTTTAAGAACCATGCCCTAAATTTTTAAAAACTTGATTTAACTGTTCAGTTTGAATATGGATAAATATTCATTTGTAGTTATATTTTGACCAACACATTTCAATATATAATCAAATGTTTATAACACTTAGTATACTTTAAAAAATCCTAATCAGTTTATTAATCCTTATTTATTTGTAAAATAATTTAAATTAGGCTAATTCTTAGAATGATAGTTTTTAAAACATCAAAGCTATCGATAGCCAGAAAGTATTTTAGGTAACTTAATAGTCCTTGCACAAATCTGACTTTCTGAGTTACAGAGTTTACCTTAAATTATTTTCAGTATAGTTTTTCACAAAGGTACTTAAACTTGGCAACTGGAGTAGGTGAATGCTCTTGAGAAAGTAGCACTTTATATATTTATGCATCTGGAATTTGATTTAAACCCAAAATGATTTTTCTAAAAACTACTAAGTTTCCCCTTGTCTTTGGCTAGGAATTGTAAAGCCCAGTCTACAATAAAGTTTGTTTTCAAGTCTGATTACATTTTACCTTGAGGCCTTTGGGTATAATAATCTGAGTTTGCAACCCCTCTGTAAATTATGCAGATGGGACCTCAGGAAAAATCTTTAAGCAGTCTAAACAGCAAGAGAAGTGTTCTCACTACAAACCCATGTAATAAGGATCAGTGAACTAAGTTTAGAAAACAAGTGTATCTTACTGCATGTCAAACTTCTGTATATTATCATCACCAGGTTTAAGATTCTGGTCTTTGTTTTACCTGTGTTGCAGAGGAAAGGGAAGGGTTATGCTTATAAATTTGGACCAAACTGTCAAAAGGTAGAGCTGCAGTCTGAGCTCAAGCAATGATGTCTGTGACAGTTGGTGTCACCAGTGAGCATTAGTTGCTGTTGTGTGACTAATCATCTGAAATATATTGGCAAGAGACAATATGATCTCAAGCTTTTTGTGAATCAGGAATTCAGGAGCATCTGTTGGACTCTTCTGCTTCTGGGTTTCTCCTGAAGTTAAGTGGATGGTATCTCTGGGGTCCTCTCCAAAGGGTTTTTCACATCCAGGCTAGGAGAGATTCTTTGAGTGTCTTCCTATTAGTGGCTGAGCCTTTCCTTGAAAGGCAGCTGGACTTATTTCAGGACTCTGAAGCTGGGTCTTTTTTAGGACTTAACCTTGAAAGTGATCTTGGTCAGCAGGTGGTCAAGGTGATCACTATACTCTTGATAACCTGAAGTCATAGAAGGTCAAATCCCAGCTGCAAAGAAAAGGAACACTGACTCCACCTCTTTCTAGGAGGAGGGTCAGTTACATTGTAAGAGCGTGTGGGATTTCCACTGTCAACCTTGTGGGATTCAAGTTTTTATTTTCAAGAGAGGCAATAGGTTTTATTTGTGGATATTGACATAAAGTGCTTGTTCAAGGTGTTAAGAATTACTTGCTATTTATAGTTCAGAGATACTTCAGAGCTATTACTAAGGTAAAACCATTTCATTCAATTAAAATGGCCACTTAAATATGAATTTCTACTTTATATTTTAAAGTTGATTCATGCTGAAAATATTCTAATAAAATTTTAATAACATTGTTTTCTCACATTTAGTTTTAATAAAACTTCAGTTAGAACCCAGTGGAATCAGTATATATGATTACTAGTTTAATTGGATTATAAGAAAGTCTGATTTTTACTGAATTATACTTGTGGCTCAGCTGGTAAAGAATCTACCTGCAGTGCAGGAGACCTGGGTTCCATCCCTTGGTTGGGAAGACCCCCCTGGAGAAGGGAAAGGCCACCCACTCCAGTATTCTGGCCCGGAGAATTCCATGGACTGTATATGGTCCATGGGATCACAAAGAGTCAGATATGACTCAGTGACTTTGACTTTCAGTGATATATACAATAATTTTGAAATTACAGTTTAACCAAATCTGTATCTTGTGAAAGTTTCATGAACTGTTTTGATACCATTTGGGGGAGTGTCCACAATATTCAAGTTTGGTGCATGGCAGTCAGTCTTCCTGCAAAATTAAGAGTTATATGTTGTTTCTTTAGTACAAATTATATAATCAATGTTATGTGCCAACTTGGATGGGAGGGAGTTTAGGGGAGAATGGATACATGTATATATATGGCTGAGTTCCTTTGCTGTTCATCTGAAAGTACCACAACATTGTTAATCTTCTATACCCCAATACAAAATAAAAAGTTTAAGTTATGTAATTTTTTTACATAATATTATTTGTAAGATAATTCAGAAAATGTTAAAAATCCCAGATAACAACATGGATAAGAAGCTGATTTCAAGCTTTGATGAATCTAGTGCCTCTCTTGATACATCAAACGAGATGTCTTAATAACTAGCTACTAAACTGAGCGGCTGAANTCTGAAGTTAAGTGGATGGTATCTCTGGGGTCCTCTCCAAAGGGTTTTTCACATCCAGGCTAGGAGAGATTCTTTGAGTATCTTCCTATTAGTGGCTGAGCCTTTCCTTGAAAGGCAGCTGGACTTATTTCAGGACTCTGAAGCTGGGTCTTTTTTAGGACTTAGCCTTGAAAGTGATCACCTTGGTCAGCAGGTGGTCAAGGTGATCACTATACTCTTGATAACCTGAAGTCAAATCCCAGCTTCAAAGAAAAGGAACACTGACTCCACCTCTTTCTAGGAGGAGGGTCAGTTACATTGTAAGAGCGTGTGGGATTTCCACTACCAACCTTGTGGGATTCAAGTTTTTATTTTCAAANGTGATCACTATACTCTTGATAACCTGAAGTCAAATCCCAGCTTCAAAGAAAAGGAACACTGACTCCACCTCTTTCTAGGAGGAGGGTCAGTTACATTGTAAGAGCGTGTGGGATTTCCACTACCAACCTTGTGGGATTCAAGTTTTTATTTTCAAAAGAGGCAATAGGTTTTATTTGTGGATATTGACATAAAGTGCTTGTTCAAGCTGTTAAGAATTACTTGCTATTTATAGTTCAGATATACTTCAGAGCTATTACTAAGGTAAAACCATTTCATCAAAATTCAATTAAAATGACCACTTAAATATGAATTTCTACTTCATATTTTAAAGTTGATTCATGCTGAAAATATTCTAATAAGGAAATTTTAATAACATTGTTTTCTCACATTTAGTTTTAATAAAACCAGTTAGAACCCAGTGGAATCAGTATATATGATTACTAGTTTAATTGGATTATAAGAATTCTGATTTTTACTGAATTATACTTGTGGCTCAGCTGGTAAAGAATCTACCTGCAATACAGGAGACCTGGATTCCATCCCTTGGTTGGGAAGGCCCCCCTGGAGAAGGGAAAGGCCACCCACTCCAGTATTCTGGCCCGGAGAATTCCATGGACTGTATATGGTCCGTGGGATCACAAAGAGTCGGACATGACTCAGTGACTTTGACTTTCAGTGATATATACAATAATTTTGAAGTTACAGTTTAAACAAATCTGTATCTTGTGAAAGGNGTTATGCTTATAAATTTAGACCAAACTGTCAAAAGGTAGAGCTGCAGTCTGAGCTCAAGCAATGATGTCTGTGACAGTTGGTGTCACCAGTGTGCATTAGTTGCTGTTGTGTGACTAATCATCTGAAATATATTGGCAAGAGACAATATGATCTCAAGCTTTTTGTGGATAAGGAATTCAGGAGCATCTGTTGGACTCTTCTGCTTCTGGGTTTCTCCTGAAGTTAAGTGGATGGTATCTCTGGGGTCCTCTCCAAAGGGTTTTTCACATCCAGGCTAGGAGAGATTCTTTGAGTATCTTCCTATTAGTGGCTGAGCCTTTCCTTGAAAGGCAGCTGGACTTATTTCAGGACTCTGAAGCTGGGTCTTTTTTAGGACTTAGCCTTGAAAGTGATCACCTTGGTCAGCAGGTGGTCAAGGTGATCACTATACTCTTGATAACCTGAAGTCAAATCCCAGCTTCAAAGAAAAGGAACACTGACTCCACCTCTTTCTAGGAGGAGGGTCAGTTACATTGTAAGAGCGTGTGGGATTTCCACTACCAACCTTGTGGGATTCAAGTTTTTATTTTCAAAAGAGGCAATAGGTTTTATTTGTGGATATTGACATAAAGTGCTTGTTCAAGCTGTTAAGAATTACTTGCTATTTATAGTTCAGATATACTTCAGAGCTATTACTAAGGTAAAACCATTTCATCAAAATTCAATTAAAATGACCACTTAAATATGAATTTCTACTTCATATTTTAAAGTTGATTCATGCTGAAAATATTCTAATAAGGAAATTTTAATAACATTGTTTTCTCACATTTAGTTTTAATAAAACCAGTTAGAACCCAGTGGAATCAGTATATATGATTACTAGTTTAATTGGATTATAAGAATTCTGATTTTTACTGAATTATACTTGTGGCTCAGCTGGTAAAGAATCTACCTGCAATACAGGAGACCTGGATTCCATCCCTTGGTTGGGAAGGCCCCCCTGGAGAAGGGAAAGGCCACCCACTCCAGTATTCTGGCCCGGAGAATTCCATGGACTGTATATGGTCCGTGGGATCACAAAGAGTCGGACATGACTCAGTGACTTTGACTTTCAGTGATATATACAATAATTTTGAAGTTACAGTTTAAACAAATCTGTATCTTGTGAAAGGTTCATGAACTGTTTTGATACCATTTGGGGGAGTGTCCACAATATTCAAGTTTGGTGCATGGCAGTCAGTCTTCCTGCAAAATTAAGAGTTATATGTTGTTTCTTTAGTACAAATTATATAATCTTCAATGTTATGTGCCAACTTGGATGGGAGGGAGTTTAGGGGAAAATGGATACATGTATATATATGGCTGAGTTCCTTTGCTGTTCATCTGAAACTACCACAACATTGTTAATCTTCTATACCCCAATACAAAATAAAAAGTTTAAATTAAAAAAAATAATAATAAAATAAAAAATAAAAAGAAGTAACAGAAAACCCAGCAGAACAACAATAAGTTCAACAGGTAGTTAATGATCTACTTATACAAAAGTCACCTGACTCAAGACATATCCAACATCAAGGATATGACTAACAATACCCTTCTTTGGTAAATAGGTCCAGAAAAATATCAGATATAATCAGCTAATCTTGCAGCCTACGATATTCTATTTTAAAAATGAATGAATATACTACAAAATAAGAAAAGTATAGTTCAATTTCAGTTTTGAACAGGAATGCAAAACTCTTAAATAAAAAACTAACAAAAAGAATGAACAGTGTATGAAGATATATATATAAGAATATGTCATATTTAAAATAGGCTTTAACACTTGCCAGGCAGTCCAGTGGTTAAGACTCTGTACTTCCATTGCAAGGAGCAAGGGTTCAATCCCCGATCAGGGAACTAAGATCCCACTGGCCACACAGTGAGGCCCCCAAATAAGAAAAGACTTCTAATATAATTCAATATCAGAAAATCCATCATTTTGATTCCCTTCATTAACAAAGTAACAGAAAAAGTTATCATAACAGTTGCCCCTATTTTTCAAATAAAAGCCAATATCCAATAATTTCTAAAATCTTTATCAAGTTAGAACTCCAAACAAATGTTCTTAATCAGAAAGCAGATGTAAAGCAGAAATCTAGAGCGAACATCACACTTGGGAATCACACATTTCAGTCTTTGAGAGGTCAACGTGGAAGTGTGTCTTCCTGAATTTGAACCTGGCAACCCCACCTCCTATTAATACTTCACACCATCCTCTAACATCATTATGTATAAAAATGAAAACTTTAAAACCATTAAGAGAAAATAGAGAATATCTCTATGGCCCTAGAGTAGAGAAATTCTTCTTGAAGAATAATTTTTAATGCAAAAAATTACCCCAATGGAGCACATTTGTTTAGAATTTGTGAACAATTCAAGAAATCTTTACAATATGAAAAGATAAACTATGGGCTAGGAAAAATATTTGCAATATATGTAACAGGCAATGTGTCAGTAAGGAAAAAGACACATACCTGAAAGAAAAATGGACAAAAGTGAAAAAGTAATTAATAGGAATAAAAATAGAAATGGCCATTGACAGGATATCTACCTTCTTTAGTAATCAGGGAAAGACAAATTGAAGCAACAGTGAGATAACACTTCTAGTCTCATCAGTTAGGCAAAAATGTAAAAGCTGAACACGGCTCCCAAACTTGGCGAGGGACAGGGAAACAGGTGCTCTTATGGTGTCTGTGCATAAACTGGGAGACCCACTTTGAAGAGAAACTGAGCAGGAGCTGTTAAACCCCAGCAGTTCTATTTATGGGTTCCCCCTGAAATAGAAACACCAGCACGAATTGTAACAGAATGTTGTCACAATAGCCATTCTAGCTGCAATTATAAATTCAAATATGATACAGTCATAGAGCTGTTAAAATGAATAAGCTAGATATGTGTGTCTCAAGATAAGTAGATCTCAAATCCATAATGTTGAGTGATTAAAAAATGACTTACACAATTGTTTGTACACTATTACATAAAACATAATGAAACATACCTAACCACACTGTACATTTTTATGCGCACATGTATGTGAACCAAATATTTTAAAGTTCTGAAAAATACACATTAAAGGCATAAAATTATGTCAGTGGAGAGAAGAAAGAATAGGATTAGAGATGGTTTCAAAGGCATTTAAAACTTAATCACAACAATCTAATTTTTTACAAAAGGAGTGGATTTTTGTATTACTTATTTAAAATCTTAAAGTAAAAGTGAAGGTAAAGAGAATAGACTCTGGAGCCAAAAAGATTTGGTTTAGCTCTTAGTTTCTGATTTGACACTGAAAAAAAATGTAATGTCTGAAAATAAAGCAAAACCGTATATATATATGGGCCTATAGATGCATATGTAAAAACAGAGAGCGTCTGTGGAGTGAGTTACTGCGCATGATACACAGAGCGCCATGTCTGCTTGTGGCAGGTGCTCAAAACTCGCCCATCTGCTCCTCTCCCTCCAGTGGAGACAGAGCCTGCATAGCAGTGCTCAGGCCTCTCACGAGGCTGCACCTAACTGGTGGGTTCACTCTTTCTTCAATGAGTCCGAGAAATACTTGACCAAGAGAATGGGAAAGATCCCAAATCCTAAATTCAGACGTGATTCATTAACCTGTATATAGCCTTGACTTCTCTTTAAAACTCATTTGAAAGTTTTAAAACACATTCTTCAGTCAAAGGAACTGAGACATTATTATATGAATTATCTTAGAAAACTAGAGGAAAGAGCCAAAAAGTTCTTCGAAAAAACATTTTCTTTGTCTCTTTGACAAATATTTCTAGGCATGGTAATATAAAATATCCCACAGTAAAAAGATAAAGTGTCCCCAGTTGGGATGTTACTTTCTGAATAATCCTGTGGATAGTCCCAGTTTGAGCACCAACCCATAACTCATTCTTGGAGGTTTCTTAGAATCGTAAACTGCCAAAGTACAGTTTTATGAAGGACAGGAGGACCTCGGACTGAACTTCTCCAATTAAACAGATTAAAATTTAGCTGTGAATTCCAGCCAGGACCATGCATTATTGTTTTAATACAGAATAAACATAGATTTACCAAAGCAGTGAAGCTTGCAACTGGTGAAAGTCCTTTTCCTTAATTTCCCTAGTGGAAATGTTTATTTATGTAACTCCAATCATAAAGTTAAAAAGGAATGAAATGCATCTAAGGCAGAAAAATGAAGAAAGAAAACATCTGTAACACAGAGTAAACATTTGGGACTAAATTGATTCTCAGTTATTTGCATACTGTGTTAATTTGAGTTAGATGCAAAGTACTTGAATAAATACTACAGAGCAATAAAAATAAATAAATATACAAGGCAATAAAATATACTTTTAAAACATTATGTATATTGTACAAGTAGCAATGAAGACAATTTGCCTAGAAAACTATTAGGCCTTGAGACGTGTATGCCCAAATACAATTATTGATGGAAGATGAATATTTTTGGTTTAAGTTGGCCCATATATTTTTCTTTAAAAATAAATATAATCTGAGAGGAATTAGAATAAATTAATATTTGTAAAATCTTTGACAATTTGGGATTTTGAGGACAGAGGTATTACTTTTGAAGATTAAGTATTATTGTTTTACCTTGAGTTTGATTAGTTCATGGTTTAAAAATTAGTTTTTTCCCTCACACAACAACTTTAGGTATCCTAAAGTTATTAACATTTCATCTTGTAATAACTTGTATATTTATGAAAAAATAAGCCACCATCATTCTATAGCAACTGCTACACGGCCAAAATGGCATGTGAGAAGCGCTTGCAAGGATGTGTGTGCTCAGCTGCTCAGCTGTGTCCAGCTCTTTGCCACCGCATGGACTATGGCCTGCCAGGCTCCTCTGTCCATGGGATTTCCCAGGCAAGAATACTTGGGAATTGGAATGGGTTGCCATTTCCCCCTCCGGGGTATTGTCCCCCACCTAGGGATCAAACCTGCATCTCCTGAGTCTCCTGCCTTGGCAGGCCGATTCTTTACCACTGCTACTAAATACAAAATTTTCCATTGACCTTGCAAGAACTCAATGTACATGCAATTAAAATGGCTATTAATGAGTAGTTGCACAATGTAAAACTTTCTTTTACTATTTCTCCCTTTAGAGATGTATAAGGATAAGTAGATATGCTCCTGCTGCTGCTAAGTTGCCTCAGTCGTGTCCGACTCTGTGCAACCCCATAGACAGCAGTCCACCAGGTTCCTGTCCCTCAGATTCCCCAGGCAAGAACACTGGAGTGGGTTGCCATTTCCTTCTCCAATGCATGCATTCATGCTAAGTCGCTTTAGTCGTGTAGGACTCGATGATCCCATGGACAACAGCCCACCAGGCTCCTCTGTCCCCGGGACTCTCCAGGCAAGAGTACTGGAGTGGGTTGCCATTTCCTTCCCCTAAGTAGATATAACCCCCTTCAAAAAATGCTTCTGCCTCTTGGAAATACTGGAAGTTAAAAATGTTCTGTGTCAAAAAGCACATGGCTTCAAGAACTATGATTCACTTTCTCATGGTGGTTTTCATGGCATTTTAATGCCTAGAAAGACATGGGATCAGCTAGAATATCCTGACGCTTTTTGAACCAATGTATACTAATTTGGGGCTTTGCTCAGGGGCTTCTGTCTTGTGCACACACAGACAGAAGCACACATGCATGCACGCAAATAACCAGGTTTGAGGAATCAAAAGCAGACAGAACATTATAGTAGTGCCCAGATGCTGTTATAATCAAATCTGAATTACCCATTGGCAAGTACCTCCTATTAGGGAGAAGAGTAACGAATCCTGACAGACGAGACAACTGGGCTCAAAATCAAAGCAAAATCCTTACCCAGAAGGGCCTGATGTCACCACCCATAAAACATGGTCCCCCTTCCCCAGACTCCAACTCTCAGCAGCACGGCCTCTGCCACCTTTCAGTTTTATTTGCTACTAAAGCCTTATCCAGCAATCAAAAGGACCCCTCACCTTCTCCAAACATATCCATCCCTGTCTCCACCTATGGTGTTCCTACCATCTCCACCTGAAAATGCAGCATTGTCCTTTCACCACTCTGCCTACCAACTGGGTTATCCTTCAAACTTAAAAATTAAAATGAAACACAGACAAAACCACACACACACACATACACACATGTTTGACTTCTTTGGTGCCCTCCTTGATCTTCCCAGAGAAATGATCTTCATCCAGTCTATCAGGTATACTCATCTATATTGTGTATTTTACTTATAATCTTTCTGGACTTTGGTTACAGGTTCTTTCCCTCTGAATATAGTAAGGAATTGAGAAAAGAGGGCCAGGAATAGGACTTAATGGATCTGATTTATTCAATCTCTACCTCATATGTGCTGCAGAGTTCTCTCTGTAAGTCAGTGTCCTCAGCTGTAGAACAAGAAGATTGGGCCAATTCATCTTTAGGATACCTTCAGGACTTCTCTGGAGGTCCAGTGGTTAAGATTCTGTGCTCCTAACACAGAGGGCATAAGTTCAATCCCTGGTTGGGTTTGGGTCATGGTGGAGAGTTATGACAAATNAGGACCTCGGACTGAACTTCTCCAATTAAACAGATTAAAATTTAGCTGTGAATTCCAGCCAGGACCATGCATTATTGTTTTAATACAGAATAAACATAGATTTACCAAAGCAGTGAAGCTTGCAACTGGTGAAAGTCCTTTTCCTTAATTTCCCTAGTGGAAATGTTTATTTATGTAACTCCAATCATAAAGTTAAAAAGGAATGAAATGCATCTAAGGCAGAAAAATGAAGAAAGAAAACATCTGTAACACAGAGTAAACATTTGGGACTAAATTGATTCTCAGTTATTTGCATACTGTGTTAATTTGAGTTAGATGCAAAGTACTTGAATAAATACTACAGAGCAATAAAAATAAATAAATATACAAGGCAATAAAATATACTTTTAAAACATTATGTATATTGTACAAGTAGCAATGAAGACAATTTGCCTAGAAAACTATTAGGCCTTGAGACGTGTATGCCCAAATACAATTATTGATGGAAGATGAATATTTTTGGTTTAAGTTGGCCCATATATTTTTCTTTAAAAATAAATATAATCTGAGAGGAATTAGAATAAATTAATATTTGTAAAATCTTTGACAATTTGGGATTTTGAGGACAGAGGTATTACTTTTGAAGATTAAGTATTATTGTTTTACCTTGAGTTTGATTAGTTCATGGTTTAAAAATTAGTTTTTTCCCTCACACAACAACTTTAGGTATCCTAAAGTTATTAACATTTCATCTTGTAATAACTTGTATATTTATGAAAAAATAAGCCACCATCATTCTATAGCAACTGCTACACGGCCAAAATGGCATGTGAGAAGCGCTTGCAAGGATGTGTGTGCTCAGCTGCTCAGCTGTGTCCAGCTCTTTGCCACCGCATGGACTATGGCCTGCCAGGCTCCTCTGTCCATGGGATTTCCCAGGCAAGAATACTTGGGAATTGGAATGGGTTGCCATTTCCCCCTCCGGGGTATTGTCCCCCACCTAGGGATCAAACCTGCATCTCCTGAGTCTCCTGCCTTGGCAGGCCGATTCTTTACCACTGCTACTAAATACAAAATTTTCCATTGACCTTGCAAGAACTCAATGTACATGCAATTAAAATGGCTATTAATGAGTAGTTGCACAATGTAAAACTTTCTTTTACTATTTCTCCCTTTAGAGATGTATAAGGATAAGTAGATATGCTCCTGCTGCTGCTAAGTTGCCTCAGTCGTGTCCGACTCTGTGCAACCCCATAGACAGCAGTCCACCAGGTTCCTGTCCCTCAGATTCCCCAGGCAAGAACACTGGAGTGGGTTGCCATTTCCTTCTCCAATGCATGCATTCATGCTAAGTCGCTTTAGTCGTGTAGGACTCGATGATCCCATGGACAACAGCCCACCAGGCTCCTCTGTCCCCGGGACTCTCCAGGCAAGAGTACTGGAGTGGGTTGCCATTTCCTTCCCCTAAGTAGATATAACCCCCTTCAAAAAATGCTTCTGCCTCTTGGAAATACTGGAAGTTAAAAATGTTCTGTGTCAAAAAGCACATGGCTTCAAGAACTATGATTCACTTTCTCATGGTGGTTTTCATGGCATTTTAATGCCTAGAAAGACATGGGATCAGCTAGAATATCCTGACGCTTTTTGAACCAATGTATACTAATTTGGGGCTTTGCTCAGGGGCTTCTGTCTTGTGCACACACAGACAGAAGCACACATGCATGCACGCAAATAACCAGGTTTGAGGAATCAAAAGCAGACAGAACATTATAGTAGTGCCCAGATGCTGTTATAATCAAATCTGAATTACCCATTGGCAAGTACCTCCTATTAGGGAGAAGAGTAACGAATCCTGACAGACGAGACAACTGGGCTCAAAATCAAAGCAAAATCCTTACCCAGAAGGGCCTGATGTCACCACCCATAAAACATGGTCCCCCTTCCCCAGACTCCAACTCTCAGCAGCACGGCCTCTGCCACCTTTCAGTTTTATTTGCTACTAAAGCCTTATCCAGCAATCAAAAGGACCCCTCACCTTCTCCAAACATATCCATCCCTGTCTCCACCTATGGTGTTCCTACCATCTCCACCTGAAAATGCAGCATTGTCCTTTCACCACTCTGCCTACCAACTGGGTTATCCTTCAAACTTAAAAATTAAAATGAAACACAGACAAAACCACACACACACACATACACACATGTTTGACTTCTTTGGTGCCCTCCTTGATCTTCCCAGAGAAATGATCTTCATCCAGTCTATCAGGTATACTCATCTATATTGTGTATTTTACTTATAATCTTTCTGGACTTTGGTTACAGGTTCTTTCCCTCTGAATATAGTAAGGAATTGAGAAAAGAGGGCCAGGAATAGGACTTAATGGATCTGATTTATTCAATCTCTACCTCATATGTGCTGCAGAGTTCTCTCTGTAAGTCAGTGTCCTCAGCTGTAGAACAAGAAGATTGGGCCAATTCATCTTTAGGATACCTTCAGGACTTCTCTGGAGGTCCAGTGGTTAAGATTCTGTGCTCCTAACACAGAGGGCATAAGTTCAATCCCTGGTTGGGTTTGGGTCATGGTGGAGAGTTATGACAAATGTGGTCCACTGGAGAAGGGAATGGCAAACCACTTCAGTATTCTTGCCTTGAGAACCCCATGAACAGAATGAAAAGGCAAAATGATAGGATATTGACAGAGGAACTCCCCAGTTAGTAGGTGCCCTACATGCTACTGGAGATTAATGGAGAAATAACTCCAGAAAGAATGAAGGGATGGAGCCAAAGCAAAAAGCACCCAGTTGTTCATGTGACTGGTGATGGAAGCAAGGTCTGATGCTGTAAAGAGCAATATTGCATAGGAACCTGGAATGTTAGGTCCATGAATCCAGGCAGATTGGAAGTGGTCAAACAGGAGACAGCAAGAGTGAACTGTGACATTCTAGGAATCAGTGAACTAAAATGGACTGGAATGGGTGAATTTAACTCAGACGACCATTATATCTACTACTGTGGGCAAGAATCCCTTAGAAGAAATGGAGTATCCATCATAGTCAACAAAAGAGTCCAAAATGCAGTACTTGGATGCAATCTCAAAAATGACAGAATGAATTCTGTTCGTTTCCAAGGCAAACCACTCAATATCACAGTAATCCAGGTCTATGACCCAAGCAGTAATGCTGAAAAAGCTGAAGTTGAATGGTCAGATCTATGAAGACCTACAGGACCTTCTAGAGCTAATACACAAAAAGGCGGTCTTTTTCATTATAGGGGACTGGAATACAAAAGTAGGAAGTCAAGAAACATCAGGAGTAACAGGCAAATTTGGTCTTGGAGTACAGAATGAAGCAGGGCAAAGGCTAATAGAGTTTTCCCAAGAGAACACACTGGTCATAGTAAACACCCTCTTCCAACAACACAAGAGAAGACTCTACACATGGATATCATCAGATGATCAATATCAAAAGCAGATTGATTATATTCTATGCAGTCAAAGATGGAGACACTCTACAGTCAGCAAAAACAGGACTGGGAGCTGACTGTGGCTCAGCTCATGAACCCCTTACTGTCAAATTAAGACTGAAATTGAAGAAAGTGGCGAAAACCACCAGATCATTCAGGTATGACCTAAATCAAAACCCTTATGATTATACAGTGGAAGTGACAAATAGATTCAAGGGATTAGATCTGGCAGACAGAGTGCCTGATGAACTATGGACAAATGTTCTTGACATTGTACATGGGACATCTATGAAGACCATCCCCAAGAAAAAGAAATGCAAAAAAGCAAAATGGTTGTCTGAGGAGGCCTTACAAATAGCTGAGAAAAGAAGAGAAATGAAAAGCAAAGGAGAAAAGGAAAGATACACCCATTTGAATGTAGAGTTTCAGAGAATAACAAGGAGAGATGAGAAAGCCTTCCTCAGTGATCAGTGCAAAGAAATTGAGGAAAATAATAAAATGGGAAAGACTAGATATCTCTTCAAGAAAATTAGAGATACCAAGGGAACATTTCATGCAAAGATGGGCTCGATAAAGGACAGAAATGGTATGGACCTAACAAAAGCAGAAGATATTAAGAAGAGGAGGCAAGAATACACAGAAGAACTATACAAAAAAATCTTCACAACCAAGATAATCACGATGGTGTGATCACTCACCTAGAGCCAGACATCCTGGAATGTGAAGTCAAGTGGGCCTTAAGAAGCATCACTACAAACAAAGCTAGTGGAAGTGATGGAATCCCAGTTGAGTTATTTCAAATCCTAAAAGACAATGCTGTGAAAGTGCTTCACTCAATATGCCAGCACATTTGGAAACCTCAACAGTGGCCATAGGACTAGAAAAGTGCAGTTTTCATGCCAATCCCAAAGAAAGGCAATGCCAAAGAATGCTCAAACTACCATACAATTGCACTCATCTCACATGCTAGTAAAGTAATGCTCAAAACTTTCCAAGCCAGGCTTCAACAATACGTGAACCCTGAACTTACAGATATTCAAGCTGGATTTAGAAAAGGCAGAGGAACCAGAGATCAAATTGCCAACATCCGCTGGATCATGGAAAAAGCAAGAGAGTTCCAGAAAAACACCTATTTCTGCTTTATTGACTATGCCAAAGACTTTGACTGTGTGGACCACAATAAACTGTGGAAAATTCTTCGAGCAATAGACCACCTGACCTGACCACCTGACCTGCCTCATGAGAAATCTGTATGCAGGTCAGGAAGCAACCATTAGAACTGAATATGGAACAACAGACTGGTTCCAAGTAGGGAAAGGAGTACATCAAGGCTGTCACCCTGCTTATTTAACTTATATGCAGAGTACATCATGAGAAACGCTGGGCTGGAAGAAGCACAGGCTAGAATCAAGATTGCTGGGAGAAATATCAATAACTGCAGATATGCAGATGACACCACCCTTATGGCAGAAAGTGAGGAAGAACTAAACAGCCTCTTGATGAAAATGAAAGAGAGTGAAAAAGCTGGCTTTAAGCTCAACATTCAGAAAACTGAGATAATGGCATCCAGTCCCACCACTTCATGGCAAATAGATGGGGAAACAATGAAAACACTGAGAGATTTTATCTTTTGGGTCTCCGAAATCACTGCAGATGGTGACTGCAGCCATGAAGTTAAAAGACGCTTACTCCTTGGAAGAAAAGTTATGACCAACCTAGACAACATACAAAAGCAGAGACATTACTTTGCCACAAAGGTCTGTCTAGTCAAGGCTATGATTTTCCATTAGTCATGTACGAATGTGAGAGTTGGACTATAAAGAAAGCTGAGCGCTGAAAAATTGATGCTTTTGAATTGTGGAGTAGGAGAAGACTCTTGAGAGTTCTTTGGACTGCAAGGAGATCCAACCAGTCCATCCCAAAGGAAATCAGTCGTGAACGTTCATTGGAAGGACTGATATTAAGCTGAAACTCCAATACTTTGGCACCTGATTTGAAGAACTGACCCACTGGAAAAGACCCTGATGCTGATAAAGACTGATGGCGGGAGGAGACAGAGGATGAGGTGGTTGGATGGTATCACCAACTCAATGGACATGAGTTTGAGTAAACTCCGGGAGTTGGTGATGGATAGGGAGGCCTGGCTGCAGTCCATGGGATCACAAAGAGTTGGACACAACTGAGGGACTGAACTGAACTGAACTAGGGAACTAAGATCCCACATGCTGCAAAGTGTGTCCAAAAAAAATAAAAACAAAAAGATCACTTTGAGGTCTAAAAGTTACTGATTGTAGCATGTTACTGGAATTCATAAAATTTTCTTGATTTCTTATTTTTCACTCAATGTATTAGTTTCCTAGGGCTACTGTAACAAAATTCTACAATTTTCTGGTACCCTTGCCTTCTATTACTTATGTAATTGACAGTTGGCCATAAGCGGTCTCAAAAGAATATAGTGAGAACAGTGTAATAACAAGGATTTTAAAGCACATTAGGGGACCATTTATCAGACCCTACCAATAAATAGGAGCTAAATTATTCTCATTTCGAGGACATGTCAACTTTTTCGAGCCATAATAATGGGAGTAGTAATATGGATCCTGATGTTAAGCCTAACTCTAATGATACTTAATCAAAAGATCCCTTTGAAAATCTGATCCTCTGTGAAAAATAAGTGTCAAGTTGTATTGCATTTCTTTCTCCAGTCTGATTGCTCCCTTTTAATCGCTTGGAATTTGTAAAATGCAATATCTTTGTGCAGCTAATCTGGTGATGAAGATTTGAGAATGGATTTATACCAGATATGAAATGCATTTCTCATGTAATAAATGTAACACTGATGGATTTTTAATAAACCTATTGTCAGAGTACTGTGGTTTCTGTCTTTCCACTTTTTTCTGGATCATTCAAGCCCATCTCAAAGCTTGTGAATTTAATAAATCCACATTAATTTCTGAACCTAGAGAAACCTAGCCAAGACTTACACCGGGGTCTGCCAGTGTTCCTACAGCCCTCAATCTCTGTAGCGATGCATGCAAATTTTGATGTCAAATTTCAGAAAGTGGTGTGAAGCTCTTACTGAAGCCTGGACAGTTTGTCACTGTTTTCTTAAGAAGAAAATATGCATTCTTAATCAATCAGTCAGATTCTGAAAATAAATTTTCCAAGGGATTCTAAGGTGCCAGAGAAACTAGATGAAATTGGTAAAAGAAGTCGATGGTTCCACAAGTGAGTCCAGAGCCTGTGATTTAACCTGTGCCACAGGGCTGCTCTTTCCTTGAGTTCTGCCTTCCCCAGCCCCACACATGTCCACCACATCTCCTCATCCCTATTCTTCACTTTCACAGAGAAAACTGGGAGATGTACCTTAGCCAAACGTCATACAAGTGGAGTCTGTCCTCTCATCTGGTTGGCCAAGGTGCCAATATTCCTCACGCTATCTTTGTTAAATCATTCACCTTGGATTCAAAGAAATTCATAAAAAAATAAAATATATACTCTCCCATGAACAAATATACAACTCAGGATTTGAGTTTTACTAACCAGGTAAGTATATATCAATTTTCTGGAATGTGATTACCCATAATTTGATGAACTAAACGTGCAAAAATGCATAAATTTTTATTCAAATAGTTTAACTTCCAATAAAAAAATTTTTACTACAAAATTAGATCTTATACAGTACAGCACCCATGAAGGTATCAACTAGATTTTTTTAAATTGCTATCATCTATTTTCTAGTTCATAGTTAATGGCATACGTAACTTGCTGAAGACAATTTTGAGGCTGATTTTCTCTGCTAATTAAAATATTGTAATATGTATCATGTGTAGTAATTTAAAACTAACCTCCATTTTGCATTGATAAAGAGAGGACCTTAACTGATTGCCAATTCTAATAATCACATGTAACGCTACTAATAATTTTTTTCCTTTCCTTTCTACTCTTTTTCAAACAGATTTTGTTACTAAAAGTGTTACAACACAAAACTGCAACCTCCTCTCCTAAAACAAAATCCCAAAAGTCAACTATTTCTTACTATTCAGTTATAGAAATTGCTCATCCCTTCTAAAACAAAATCACAAAAGTCAACTATTGCTTAGCATTCAACTACAGAAATTGCTCATCCCTAGATGAAGTAATCCACTGTGGAGGTTAATTTTTATAGATATATGCGGAGAAGGCAATGGCACTCCACTCCACCACTCTTGCCTGGAAAATCCCATGGACAGAGGAGCCTGGGGGGCTGCAGTCCATGAGATCGCTGAGTCGGACACGACTGAGCAGCTTCACTTTCACTTTTCTCTTTCCTGCATTGGAGAAGGAAATGGCAACCCACTCCAGTGTTCTTGCCTGGAGAATCCCAGGGACGGTGGAGCCTGGTGGGCTGCTGTCTATGGGGTCGCACAGAGTCGGACACAACTGAAGCGCCTTAGCAGCAGCAGCAGCATGCTGTTCTATATTTATTTCAATAGAATAAATATTGCGCGATAATATAAAAAAGCAGTAGTTAAGTTTTTGTTATCCTTGATTCTACAGTGAGCAAGTATGAATGATCTTCTTTTGGAGGTAAGTCATTCATTAAATTAGACAATTTAAATCAGATTCACACAAGAAGTTATCACCTTAATATAAAATTCTCCCTCATTTTCCCTCTAAGCAATAGGAAGCAATTTCCAGTAAATACAGTGTTTAACTTAATGGCTTTGCATCTAAACATCACCCAAATGCTACTCTTATGATTCAAATACAGTGTAGTAATCTAGGTTATTTTCCCTAAAAAGCACAAGTCTTATGGAACTGTTCATTGCTTTCACATTCAACGATGTTCAACAAACTTCCCAGAACCCAAGGGAAACACAGCTTCCACACAATGGAGTTTAAAAATGCTGCGGGAAATTAACTGCAATGGTGAGCTCATCTGTTATATCAATCTCTTTGTTTAATAAATAATAGAACTTCCTCGTTTAAAGTGAGTAAGTATTAGCCTGCCTACGCAGGGGACGTGGGTCTGGGGAGATTCTACAGGCCACAGAAAAACTAAGGCCGAGCGCCACAACTACTGAGCCCCAGTACTGCAGCTCCTGCCGCCTGTGAGCCCAGGGCCTGCGTTCTGCAACGCCAGAAGCCGCTGCGACGGGGAGCTGGGGCGCCGCAACCAGAAGCAGCCCCCGCTCTCCTAGAGAGAGCCTGCGTGCTGCAACGAAGGCCCAGTGCGACCAAAGATAAAAACAGATTAATGATTAAAAATAAAATAAACGGTAAACACGTATCCATCCTTCTTCAATCAAACTATTACAAAGAGTAATTATAAATACCAAATATGAGTAACCTTTAAGTGATTCATGAATTAATATGGTTGGAGGCATGCTGCTGCTGCTGCTAAGTCGCTTCAGTCGTGTCCAACTCTGTGCGATCCCAGAGACAGCAGCGCACCAGGCTCCCCCGTCCCTGGGATTCTCCAGACAAGAACACTGGAGTGGGTTGCCATTTCCTTCTCCAATGCATGAAAGTGAAGTGAAAATGAAGTCCCTCAGTCGTGTCCAACCCTCAGCGACTCCATGGACTGCAGCCCCCGAGGCGCCTCTGTC
>SJYW01001905.1:0-62969 GCA_006410735.1 Raphicerus campestris | reverse complement strand
TCCATAGTTCATCAGGCACTCTATCTATCAGATCTAAGAATTAGAGGCAAACAATAGAATGGGAAAGACTACAGATCTCTTCAAGAAAATTAGAGATACCAAGGGAACATTTCATGCAAAGATGGGCTCGATAAAGGACAGAAATGGTATGGACCTAACAAAAGCAGAAGATATTAAGAAGAGGAGGCAAGAATACACAGAAGAACTATACAAAAAAATCTTCACAACCAAGATAATCACGATGGTGTGATCACTCACCTAGAGCCAGACATCCTGGAATGTGAAGTCAAGTGGGCCTTAAGAAGCATCACTACAAACAAAGCTAGTGGAAGTGATGGAATCCCAGTTGAGTTATTTCAAATCCTAAAAGACAATGCTGTGAAAGTGCTTCACTCAATATGCCAGCACATTTGGAAACCTCAACAGTGGCCATAGGACTAGAAAAGTGCAGTTTTCATGCCAATCCCAAAGAAAGGCAATGCCAAAGAATGCTCAAACTACCATACAATTGCACTCATCTCACATGCTAGTAAAGTAATGCTCAAAACTTTCCAAGCCAGGCTTCAACAATACGTGAACCCTGAACTTACAGATATTCAAGCTGGATTTAGAAAAGGCAGAGGAACCAGAGATCAAATTGCCAACATCCGCTGGATCATGGAAAAAGCAAGAGAGTTCCAGAAAAACACCTATTTCTGCTTTATTGACTATGCCAAAGACTTTGACTGTGTGGACCACAATAAACTGTGGAAAATTCTTCGAGCAATAGACCACCTGACCTGACCACCTGACCTGCCTCATGAGAAATCTGTATGCAGGTCAGGAAGCAACCATTAGAACTGAATATGGAACAACAGACTGGTTCCAAGTAGGGAAAGGAGTACATCAAGGCTGTCACCCTGCTTATTTAACTTATATGCAGAGTACATCATGAGAAACGCTGGGCTGGAAGAAGCACAGGCTAGAATCAAGATTGCTGGGAGAAATATCAATAACTGCAGATATGCAGATGACACCACCCTTATGGCAGAAAGTGAGGAAGAACTAAACAGCCTCTTGATGAAAATGAAAGAGAGTGAAAAAGCTGGCTTTAAGCTCAACATTCAGAAAACTGAGATAATGGCATCCAGTCCCACCACTTCATGGCAAATAGATGGGGAAACAATGAAAACACTGAGAGATTTTATCTTTTGGGTCTCCGAAATCACTGCAGATGGTGACTGCAGCCATGAAGTTAAAAGACGCTTACTCCTTGGAAGAAAAGTTATGACCAACCTAGACAACATACAAAAGCAGAGACATTACTTTGCCACAAAGGTCTGTCTAGTCAAGGCTATGATTTTCCATTAGTCATGTACGAATGTGAGAGTTGGACTATAAAGAAAGCTGAGCGCTGAAAAATTGATGCTTTTGAATTGTGGAGTAGGAGAAGACTCTTGAGAGTTCTTTGGACTGCAAGGAGATCCAACCAGTCCATCCCAAAGGAAATCAGTCGTGAACGTTCATTGGAAGGACTGATATTAAGCTGAAACTCCAATACTTTGGCACCTGATTTGAAGAACTGACCCACTGGAAAAGACCCTGATGCTGATAAAGACTGATGGCGGGAGGAGACAGAGGATGAGGTGGTTGGATGGTATCACCAACTCAATGGACATGAGTTTGAGTAAACTCCGGGAGTTGGTGATGGATAGGGAGGCCTGGCTGCAGTCCATGGGATCACAAAGAGTTGGACACAACTGAGGGACTGAACTGAACTGAACTAGGGAACTAAGATCCCACATGCTGCAAAGTGTGTCCAAAAAAAATAAAAACAAAAAGATCACTTTGAGGTCTAAAAGTTACTGATTGTAGCATGTTACTGGAATTCATAAAATTTTCTTGATTTCTTATTTTTCACTCAATGTATTAGTTTCCTAGGGCTACTGTAACAAAATTCTACAATTTTCTGGTACCCTTGCCTTCTATTACTTATGTAATTGACAGTTGGCCATAAGCGGTCTCAAAAGAATATAGTGAGAACAGTGTAATAACAAGGATTTTAAAGCACATTAGGGGACCATTTATCAGACCCTACCAATAAATAGGAGCTAAATTATTCTCATTTCGAGGACATGTCAACTTTTTCGAGCCATAATAATGGGAGTAGTAATATGGATCCTGATGTTAAGCCTAACTCTAATGATACTTAATCAAAAGATCCCTTTGAAAATCTGATCCTCTGTGAAAAATAAGTGTCAAGTTGTATTGCATTTCTTTCTCCAGTCTGATTGCTCCCTTTTAATCGCTTGGAATTTGTAAAATGCAATATCTTTGTGCAGCTAATCTGGTGATGAAGATTTGAGAATGGATTTATACCAGATATGAAATGCATTTCTCATGTAATAAATGTAACACTGATGGATTTTTAATAAACCTATTGTCAGAGTACTGTGGTTTCTGTCTTTCCACTTTTTTCTGGATCATTCAAGCCCATCTCAAAGCTTGTGAATTTAATAAATCCACATTAATTTCTGAACCTAGAGAAACCTAGCCAAGACTTACACCGGGGTCTGCCAGTGTTCCTACAGCCCTCAATCTCTGTAGCGATGCATGCAAATTTTGATGTCAAATTTCAGAAAGTGGTGTGAAGCTCTTACTGAAGCCTGGACAGTTTGTCACTGTTTTCTTAAGAAGAAAATATGCATTCTTAATCAATCAGTCAGATTCTGAAAATAAATTTTCCAAGGGATTCTAAGGTGCCAGAGAAACTAGATGAAATTGGTAAAAGAAGTCGATGGTTCCACAAGTGAGTCCAGAGCCTGTGATTTAACCTGTGCCACAGGGCTGCTCTTTCCTTGAGTTCTGCCTTCCCCAGCCCCACACATGTCCACCACATCTCCTCATCCCTATTCTTCACTTTCACAGAGAAAACTGGGAGATGTACCTTAGCCAAACGTCATACAAGTGGAGTCTGTCCTCTCATCTGGTTGGCCAAGGTGCCAATATTCCTCACGCTATCTTTGTTAAATCATTCACCTTGGATTCAAAGAAATTCATAAAAAAATAAAATATATACTCTCCCATGAACAAATATACAACTCAGGATTTGAGTTTTACTAACCAGGTAAGTATATATCAATTTTCTGGAATGTGATTACCCATAATTTGATGAACTAAACGTGCAAAAATGCATAAATTTTTATTCAAATAGTTTAACTTCCAATAAAAAAATTTTTACTACAAAATTAGATCTTATACAGTACAGCACCCATGAAGGTATCAACTAGATTTTTTTAAATTGCTATCATCTATTTTCTAGTTCATAGTTAATGGCATACGTAACTTGCTGAAGACAATTTTGAGGCTGATTTTCTCTGCTAATTAAAATATTGTAATATGTATCATGTGTAGTAATTTAAAACTAACCTCCATTTTGCATTGATAAAGAGAGGACCTTAACTGATTGCCAATTCTAATAATCACATGTAACGCTACTAATAATTTTTTTCCTTTCCTTTCTACTCTTTTTCAAACAGATTTTGTTACTAAAAGTGTTACAACACAAAACTGCAACCTCCTCTCCTAAAACAAAATCCCAAAAGTCAACTATTTCTTACTATTCAGTTATAGAAATTGCTCATCCCTTCTAAAACAAAATCACAAAAGTCAACTATTGCTTAGCATTCAACTACAGAAATTGCTCATCCCTAGATGAAGTAATCCACTGTGGAGGTTAATTTTTATAGATATATGCGGAGAAGGCAATGGCACTCCACTCCACCACTCTTGCCTGGAAAATCCCATGGACAGAGGAGCCTGGGGGGCTGCAGTCCATGAGATCGCTGAGTCGGACACGACTGAGCAGCTTCACTTTCACTTTTCTCTTTCCTGCATTGGAGAAGGAAATGGCAACCCACTCCAGTGTTCTTGCCTGGAGAATCCCAGGGACGGTGGAGCCTGGTGGGCTGCTGTCTATGGGGTCGCACAGAGTCGGACACAACTGAAGCGCCTTAGCAGCAGCAGCAGCATGCTGTTCTATATTTATTTCAATAGAATAAATATTGCGCGATAATATAAAAAAGCAGTAGTTAAGTTTTTGTTATCCTTGATTCTACAGTGAGCAAGTATGAATGATCTTCTTTTGGAGGTAAGTCATTCATTAAATTAGACAATTTAAATCAGATTCACACAAGAAGTTATCACCTTAATATAAAATTCTCCCTCATTTTCCCTCTAAGCAATAGGAAGCAATTTCCAGTAAATACAGTGTTTAACTTAATGGCTTTGCATCTAAACATCACCCAAATGCTACTCTTATGATTCAAATACAGTGTAGTAATCTAGGTTATTTTCCCTAAAAAGCACAAGTCTTATGGAACTGTTCATTGCTTTCACATTCAACGATGTTCAACAAACTTCCCAGAACCCAAGGGAAACACAGCTTCCACACAATGGAGTTTAAAAATGCTGCGGGAAATTAACTGCAATGGTGAGCTCATCTGTTATATCAATCTCTTTGTTTAATAAATAATAGAACTTCCTCGTTTAAAGTGAGTAAGTATTAGCCTGCCTACGCAGGGGACGTGGGTCTGGGGAGATTCTACAGGCCACAGAAAAACTAAGGCCGAGCGCCACAACTACTGAGCCCCAGTACTGCAGCTCCTGCCGCCTGTGAGCCCAGGGCCTGCGTTCTGCAACGCCAGAAGCCGCTGCGACGGGGAGCTGGGGCGCCGCAACCAGAAGCAGCCCCCGCTCTCCTAGAGAGAGCCTGCGTGCTGCAACGAAGGCCCAGTGCGACCAAAGATAAAAACAGATTAATGATTAAAAATAAAATAAACGGTAAACACGTATCCATCCTTCTTCAATCAAACTATTACAAAGAGTAATTATAAATACCAAATATGAGTAACCTTTAAGTGATTCATGAATTAATATGGTTGGAGGCATGCTGCTGCTGCTGCTAAGTCGCTTCAGTCGTGTCCAACTCTGTGCGATCCCAGAGACAGCAGCGCACCAGGCTCCCCCGTCCCTGGGATTCTCCAGACAAGAACACTGGAGTGGGTTGCCATTTCCTTCTCCAATGCATGAAAGTGAAGTGAAAATGAAGTCCCTCAGTCGTGTCCAACCCTCAGCGACTCCATGGACTGCAGCCCCCGAGGCGCCTCTGTCCATGGGATTTTCCAGGCAAGAGTACTGGAGTAGGGTGCCATTGCCTTCTCCGGGTTGGGGGCATAGTCCACCTTTAATTGGTTCTAAACCACCACTTTCTCCTGTTTTCCTTAGATACCTCTTCTCATAGTCAGTGAGTCCTCAATATTTTCTTCTTGTCTTTGCTCATCTAAATCCATCAGTCTGTAATACTCTTTCCATTTCTCTTTACCAATTTGAACTCTAAGTCTTCTTTGGTTCATCAGAGCCTTCTTTTCGTACAAGTAGGTTAATATCTAAACAACTGCTGAGATGTGAATATGGTATCACCCTTTAGTTCTGGGGCTTCCCTGGTGACTCAGATGGTAAAGAATCTGCTTGCAATGCAGGAGACCTGGGTTCAGTCCCTGGGTTGGGAAGATCCCCTGGGGAAGGAAACAGCTGCCCACTCCAGTATTCTTGCTTGGAGAATCCCATGGACAGAGGAGCCTGGCAGGCTACAGTCCATGGGGTCCCACAGAGTCAGACACGACTGAATGACTAACACATGTACACACTTTAGTTCTAATAGAAATAGAAATCTAAATAGATTTCTAATCTATCTCCATGAACAAATAAAATTCTGATTATAATTATCTTCATATTTTTAATTAGAGGATAATTGCTTTAAAATTTTGTGTTAATTCCCACTCTACAACAATGTGAAACAGCTCTAAGTATACATATATCTCCTCCCTCTTGACCCTCCCTCCCAACTCCAAAACATAACTTTAATATGCATTGGAAAACAAAAATATTTGTGTGACTTGCTTTATTGTGGTGGTCTGGAGCCAAACTTACAGTATCTCTGAAGAATGCCTATATATTTCTGTTCAGATTAACAGACTCACATATTTGTCACATGCCTTCCTAAAGGAAGTTCATAGCCATGTTTCACTTTGTAATTTACTGGAGTATGTATACAATTTCTCGGATGTCTCTATATATTTAAAAATCCAACAATATCTTTGGCCAGACTTTGAAAAGAGGTGGAGGTTTTACTCCAGTGGCACTTGTAACTATGAGGCAAATAAATGGTAGCCTATGGTGAAGATTTTTCTTTCAGTTAAGAACGTATGACTATGATAGTACTTATCCTCTTCAAAAATGATTCACATTGTTTACTTGACTTTAACCATGGGCAACTTTACTCATGGTTGGTTCACTACAAGTTATTCGAAGAAGGGGAGAGAAGTGTGATTAGTTGGAGCTCATGGTGATATTGGCAAGTGTTAATA
Organism: Raphicerus campestris; assembly: GCA_006410735.1. Lineage (NCBI taxonomy): Eukaryota > Metazoa > Chordata > Mammalia > Artiodactyla > Bovidae > Raphicerus > Raphicerus campestris. The sequence continues at coordinate 56,562 of SJYW01001905.1, read as the reverse complement.
ACCCACAAAAGTAAGTGTGCAACTAAAATGGAAAACGGAAGACAATGTGCAATTTTCCCTTGGAAAGATCAGCTTTACTTAGATGTGGATAAGATTAGCATTTGCTAATCCTTCTTTTGCAGAAAACAAATAGAAGAAAACATATGGCCTCCAAACTGTTAGTGAACACTTTGACAAGTCTGCTCAGGGTAGACAAGCCACCATACTTAACATTTGGGTTTAAAAGATGTTTCTTGAAGCTAAGTTAAATGAAAAGCTTCAGCCTTTCAATTCCCTTGCCCTTTTATTATCTATGACCAATGGCTTATGCATATGAATATATGATAATAACATTTAGTGGATTAATATGGTACAGGGAAAGATTGCATCTTTGAACCAGTGAAAATAAGCTTCCTCCTCTTAAACTGAAATAGCTAATCTTAATGCCTTCTCTCTGGAAGATGTTGTACTCCTCAACTTCTCAATCAACTTATTTAGGGAATTTATTAGTAAGGATAGTTAATGATCTTTTTAAAAAGTGTGTGAAGAATTTCCAGAGTTTAATTCAACTTTAACTTTCTATTCAAATTCATTTGCTTATGCAAAACACATATAAAACACTCTGAGAAAGATAAGACAGAAATCTCAGAAAGTCAAGCTCTTTAGTATAATTGCCAAACTGCGAAAACTGTTAGGTTATTAAAATATACATCATACTGAATCAAAATATTATCTTGTAACACTTAATCTTTTACTATTATTTGATATTCATTGTATAATAATGACTCTCTCTCCATTGACTAACTGGTCAAAAATCTATATCCCAGAGACAAGGCATTTAGTAGTAAGAATGGTAAGAAATAGTGGTGTTAACCTTTTCCCCCACACTTACACTTTCCTTTTATTTTAGTGATTGGGACATTTCTGACAGAGAAAATCAGACAAGGAGTATCTGATACATGTTCTTGAAACAGAGTCAGAGATCCTTAGAAATGTGCATTTCTTTCACAATGTAAGGAAAGTTACAGGTTCATGAGTTTTGAAAAACTGGTTCTTTTCGTACATATCTAAAAGAGCAATGTAAACAATTTCTTCAACAAATATGTGAATAATGCTTTCTGACACTCAGTTGTTTTCACTCATTGTCCATTAAAATGGCAAAGCAAATTAAGTAAGGTCAAGAAAGTTTTAGTAAACTGGGAAGGAACTTCTGGAAGGTTTAAGCTAATGTTCAAAAGGACAAAATTGGAGCCAGAAGTTGCAAGACAAACTCTCACTAAGCCTTTATAATGGGCAGAAGTTTCCTTGGGTGCAGGTGAGGGTGTATGAAACTGCTAGATCAATTTTTGGTTGAGTCTCAGCGCTTGGGTCTGGAAGGTGACACCCTGCTTTATCAAATTGCTTTTGACAGCTCCTGTGCTTCCTTGGCAATAGCTCAGCACAAGGGGGCATCCCCTTGTGACACTAAGAGGGATGAGGATTAAGACAAGGATGTGGTACACTCTATGCACTATATCCTATGTACCACATAGGATGTACTATGTACTACATAGTACATAACATCCTGTATACTACATTCTCCTTCTGCTAGATCAAGCTTCATGACTGTTGTTTTTTTTCTTCATAGACTGGTCTTGATATGAATGGGACAGTTGGAGATATAAGGCCTGGAACAAATCACATTGACATGAACTCAATACAAACCACATGTTCACTACCAATTTCAAACTTGTGTTCCTCAAAAGTAATCAAAGACATAATATACTTTCTTAAACAATTAAACAGGCCTTTTGTCAGTATTTAAGAGGGCCCTTCCATCCTAGGGAAAATACTACTCCTTCCCCCCTCAATTTCATAATGTTTTTTCTTTGCCTATACTTTTGGTGATGTAAAAAACATGTTTTCCCCTCTATTTTGATTTGCTATGAGCAAATAATTTATAAAGATAATAATTGGTGGCATTTACATCTAGAAGTGATTTCAAAACCATTTTACTTCCATCAGTATTTCAATCTAGGCCATTAATTTCTTCTTTACCCAAGTACCATCACCCCAACTAAAAGTTTGAGTTAATTCAGGTTTGGAGAATTTTATTTTTGATCAGCATAAATATGCTTACTACAGTGATACGATGCTGTCAATTTGCTACTTCACAAAGAAGAGGCTTTCATGAAAATCCTTGCTCAATTTTCTTGTGTTTTCCCCCATCCTATTCATATTTTAATTAATGTTACAAATAATATTGTCTTTCCTCTCATCCAAGATTCCCTGACTCCCAGTCAGCCTCAGAAGTACATACATAAACAAAATTTTAAAAAGAACCAACTGTGTGGGGATTCTGATGTTTTCAGCTGACTTTTATTTTCAGACATGCATGCTTTCATTCACCAAGTCATTTTACCTCTATTTCAAGCCTTTACTTTATACACTATTAAAAAGTTCTGTTTTCTTTTACCAAGGAACACAGACACTTAAGACAGTTAATTATTATCCTCATTAAATAATGGCAAAAATTATAAAATTTAATTCAGGTATCTATCTTTAAAACACATTACAAACCTAAGCTAATTTGCCATCGTAATTCCCCAAGAAAGGCTATTATCCTCTCTTTACAAAGGGTGAGCTAAAAGGTTAAGTGAAGAGCTTAAGGCTACTGAATAAGTTAATACCATTTCTGGGAGCTGATCACAGGAATGCTAGGTTCCTGTCTTTAAGTTCAATTAGAAAACAACTTTCATAGTAATGAACCATTGAAAAGTCTTAATAAGGGCACATTTTATTCAGGGCACTTTCTCTTTTTAAAAATAACCAAATAAAATACATCTGACCTATTTAATTTTAAGTATTTTTTCTGAATAAATGTTTATTGTAGAACACTTGGAGTAAACAGGAATATATAAAGAGTAATATAATAATCACTCACCATTCAGAGGTAGCTATTAGTCAAATTGTACATAACTGCACATTTTCTGTACAAAAATTTACTTTTATTTTTATACATGCTTGTGAGTATGTTTGAGATTTGTAAATATTTTTCCACTGAAATATACATTACATACATAACACATTTTCATGTTAGTTCATTTTTTCCTAATTTACTTTTATTTTTATTTACATACTTGTGCGTATGTTTGAGATTTCCACTGAAATATACATTACATACATAACACATTTTCATGTTAGTTAATTTTTTTCCTCAATGATAGCAGAGGCAATGTGCCAGTCATGAAGAAAATGTAGGCAGAATAGAACCAAGGGTACAGCTTGAGGACAGTGGTAAATGTTTGGGTAAAGGTAGCCTACAATTAGAAAAATGAAGACATTGACTATTAAGCAGAGGAACTTTGGTGAATGAAACAATCACTCAGAAACCTGAATGCCCCTGTCTTTTCATGAATGATATCACCAGGACTGAGAAACTGGAAACGTGCAGGAGAGAAAACGCAGTGACCACTGACCGAGGGCTTCCTGGGTTTCTGCCGTCTATTTCTCCCAAAGTGCCAGCGGGGGAGCTGGGGTTTTTTGGGTCTTACTCATATGCAATCACAGGGGGGTACCTCCAGGGGAAGAAAAATTAAGACACAATATTAGAGAGAGGGGACATATATGTTTGGTGGTGGTTCAGTTGCTTAGTTGTGTCTGACTCTTTGTGACCCCATGGACTGTAGCCCACCAGGCTTCTCTGTCTGTGGGATTTCCCAGGCAAGAGTACTGGAGTGGGGTGCCATTTGTTCTCCAGAGGATCTTCCCAAAAGCAGGGATCGAACCCATGTCTCCTGATTGCAGGTAGACTCCGGCACTGCCGGAAAGCCCTTGGACACATACACACCTGTGGCTGATTCATGTTGATGGATGGCAGAAACTAACACACACTATAAAGCAATTACCCTCCAATTAAAACTAAATGAATTTTTAAAAAGACATTATTAGGTATGAAGTGGACATTTATTTAGATGAAAAAGAAATAATAAATTATAAGCTTTAAATAGCTGAAAGTACAGATAAGTGCATTGTACCGTCATAGAAATTATACTTCAAATCTAAATTTTTCAAGGAAACCAAAACCAATCTAGAATCTAGGTAAAAAACACAATATGCCAGACACACTTCTGTGATTTTGTTGCCTCAATTTTGGTGCACTCGTTTTGACTGCTGTTTCTTATAGCAAAGAATTAGTGATGTTTTCCACAGAGAGAAGAGAAAGATAATTTAAACTTTTCTCTAGCCTGATTACTTGAAGTTGGCTTTAAGTACCAACAGTTTGGAAAAGCTATTTTTCAGCTTCACAAATTATTATTAATAAAATCATATAAATATTATGGAATTTTTGTTTGCTAAAGATTCCTGTTTTTAAAAAACTATAAACTGTAGGATGTTGGGGCACTTAAAGTTGTTTGTGTGTGTGTGAGCATGTCCTATTTGTGTGGACGTGTGTGCACAGAGAGACCTCATTAATTAAATGGATGATTAGCAAGCTTTTAATTGGTGTCTTTGGTTGTTATGGTGACTATGAGTGTTTTATATACATATATGTATGTATGTATGTGTATATTTTATATATATTACTGTCAGTATTTAATATTTAATCAAAATATGTAACTTAACTCTTTTTCCAGTGTGAATCAGTTCAGTTCATTCGCTCAGTCATGTGTGACTCCTTGAGACCCCGTGGAATGCAGCACTTCAGCCTTCCCTGTCCATCACCAACTCCTGGAGCTTGCTCAAACTCGAGTCCTTCAAGTCAGTGAGGCCATCCAACCATCTCATCCTCTGTCATCCCCTTCTCCTCCTGCTGTCAGTCTTTCCCAGCATCGGAGTCTTTTCTGAGTCAGTTCTTTGCGTCAGGTGACCAAATTATTGAAGCTTCAGCTTCAGCATTAATCCTTCCAGTGAATATTCAGGGTTGATTTCCTTTACGATTGACTGGTTTGATCTCCTTGCTGTCCAAGGGACTCTCAAAAGTCTTCTCCATCACCACAGTTCAAAAGCAGAAATTTTTCCAAGCTCAGCCTTCTTTATGGTCCAAATCTCACATCCATTCATGACTACAGGAAAAACGATAGCAGTGACTATATGGACTTTTGCTGGCAAAGTGATGTCTCTGCTTTTGAATATGCTGTTTAGGTTGGTCATAGCTTTTCTTTCAAGGAGCAAACATCTTTTAATCTCATGGCCTCAGTCACTATCTGCAGTGATTGTGGAGTCCATAAAAATAAAGTCTCTCACTGTTTCCATTGTTTCCCCATCTATTTGCTGTGGAGTGTGGGACCAGATGCTATGATCTTAGTTTTCTGAATGTTGAGTTTTCCGCCAGATTTTTCACTCTCCTCTTTCCCTTTCATCAAAAGGCTCTTTTGTTCCTCTTCACTTTCTGCAGTAAGTGTGGTGTCATCTGCATATCTGAGGTTATTGATATTTCTTTGAACAATCTTGATTCTGGCTTATAATATCATCCAGCCAGGCATTTTGCATGATGTACTCTGCATAGAAGTTAAATAAGCAGGGTGACAATATACAGCCTTGATGTACTCTTTTACCGATTTGGAACCAATCCTTTGTACTGTGTCTGGTTTTAACTGTCGCTTCTTGACCTGCATACAGATTTCTTAGGAGGCAGGTCAGGTGGTCTGGTATTCTCAATCTCTTGAAGAATTTTCCACAGTTTATTGTGATCCCCACAGTCAAAGGCTTTAGTTTTGTCAATGAAGCAGAAGTAGATGTTTTTCTGGAACTCTCTTGCTTTTTCTCTAATCCAGCAGATGTTGGCAATTTGATCTCTGGTTCCTCTGCCTTTTCTAAATCCAGCTTGAACATCTGGAAGGGCTCCATTCACATAATGTTAAAGCCTGGCTTAGAGAATATGGAGCATTACTTTGGTAGCATATGGAATGAGTGCAAATGTGGGGTAGTTTGAACATTTTTGACATTCCTTTTCCTTGGGATTGGAATGAAAACTGACCTTTTCCAGTCCTGCGGCCATGGCTGAGTTGCCCACATTTGCTGGCATATTGAGTGCAGCGCTTTCACGGCATCATTTTTAAGGATTTGAAATAGTTTAACTGGAACTCCATCACCTCCACTAGCTTTATTCATAGTGATGCTTCCTAAGGCCTACTTAACATCATACTCCAGGATGTCTGGCTCTAGGTGAGTGATCACTTCATCGTGGTTATACGTATTGTGAAGATCTTTTTTGTATAGTTCTTCTGCAACTCTTATATCTTCTGCTTCTGTTAGGTCCATACCATTTCTGTCCTTTATTGTGCCCATCTTTGCATGAAATCTTCCCTTGGTATCTCTAATTTTCTTGAAGAGATCGCTAGTCCTTCCCATTGGAATGTTTTCCTCTATTTCTTTGCATTGATCATGTAGGATGACTTTGTCTCTCCTTGCTATTCTTTGGAACTCTGCATTCAGATGGATATATTTTTTCTTTTCTTCTTTGCCTTTTGCTGCCTTCTTTTCTCAGCTATTTGTAAGGCCTCCTCAGACAATCTTTTTGCATTTTTTCTTGGGGATGGTTTTGATCACCCAACTCCTGTCAATTTTAAAAACTGCCATTCATAGCTCTTCAGGCACTCTATCAGATCTAATCTCTTGAATCTATTTGTCATTTCCACTGTAAAATCATAAGGGATTTGATTTAGGTCATACCTGAATGGTCTAGTGGTTTTCCCTACTTTCTTCAGTTTAAATCTGAATTTGGTCACAGTCAGCTTCCAGTCTTGTTTTTGCTGACTGTATAGAGTTTCCCCATCTGCAAGGAATATAATCCATCTGATTCTGGTATTGACTATCTGGTGATGTCCATGTGTAGAGTCATCTCCTTGCTATGACTGGTGTGTTCTCCTGGTAAAACTCTTTTAGACTTTGCCCTGCTTCATTTTGTATTCCAAGGCCAAACTTGCTTGTTACTCCAGGTATCTCTTGACTTCCTACTTTTGCATTCCAGTCCCCTATGAGGAAAAGGGGATTTTTTTTGGTGTTTGTTCTAGAAGGTCTTATATCCCTCATAGGACCGTTGAACTTCAGTTTCTTCGGCATTAGGGGTTGGGGCATAGCCTTGGATTACTCTTGTATTGAATGGTTGACTTGGAAATGAACAGAGATCATTCTGTCACTTTTGAGGTTGCACCCAAGTACTGCATTTCAGAATCTTGTTGACTACGAGGGGTATTCCATTTCTTCAAAGAGACTCTTGCCCACAGTAGTAGATATAGTGGTTGCCTGAATTAAATTCACCCATTCTGGTCCGTTTTAGTTCACTGATTGCTAAAATGTTGATGTTCACTCTCACATCTCCTGTTTGGCCACTTCCAATTTACTTGAATCATGGATCTAACATCCCAGGTTCCTATGCAGTATTGTTCTTTACAGCATCAGACTTTACTTACATCCCTAGTCACATCCACAATGGGACCCACACATCACATCTAGTGTGTATATTGTATATAATTCACTTCTCTACATGAATTTGATTATTAAGCAATCCAAGGATCTATTTATTATTATATTCAAACTTGTATTTTCCTTTTAATTAATTGCAACTTTTCAAAGTGCCTTTTATTACAGTTTACTTCTCATAAAAATAATTTAGATTTCATCACTCACCTTAATGTGGAACTCTAGAGCAAGGTCACAGGGGTAGAGCCCTATACCAAGGTTATAGGACAAAAATCTCCAGAACTGGCAGAGCCCCATAGCAACAGCAGAGCCCCATAGCAACAGCAGAGCCCCATAGCGACAGTTACCATGAACTTCCGGATCTAAACTGATCAGTTCTCTGACCCCATATTAGAGAAAATGTTGTTATGGTATTGTCAAGTCACTAAGTTGTGTAGGATTTTTTGCAACCCCGTGAACTGCAGCCTGCCAGTCTTCCCTGTCCTTCACTATCTCCCAGCATATTAGATTAAATACCCATCTTATTACCCTCCCCACCCCCACCGCCTTTAGCATCCTAACTGATCATTTTATGCCACTCTTACAGCAGGAATAGTCTGTCTTGAAGCATAAAAATTAGCTACTAGCCCACGAAAGGCAACAGCTCTCCCTGGAGCCAGCCACTGCTCTGTCTTCTGCTCTAATAAATTCTATTCTCATCTCATTCTGGCTCAAGTCTGGAAAATGTTTTCTAACACTACACACAGACCACAACACGCAACACCATTGTTGAATCATATTTTGTTTTGTCATATTTTATTAATTTTTATCTGAATATTCATTTAGTTCTTTAATAGGTAAATTTAAAGATAATAAAAGATATTACCAAATCAGAAGTTTATAATTTTTCACTTACTTTATTGAAATACTCCAAAATGTCTTCATAATTGCCAATTAAAATGGTGTATTAGAGCTTTATTGAATAAGGCATCAAAAATAAAAGTTTAATATCTCTATAATTATATACTATGCATTATGGAGTATATTCCTTACAGGAGAGAAATTTCCACAGATTGGCTTCTGGTGCTATGCATTCAAACCTGGTTCATCCACCATTATCCACATACTTCAGAACCAGGCACTATAGAACGTGTTCATACTATGACCTCTGACCCTGCAGGATTCTGTCATGGCACAAGTGGGGATAGCTGTATTCCTGAATTATATGTAATTTGATATATAATTTCTACACTGGGGACAGCTAGCAGTAGCTATGTATGTCCCCCAAAATGCCTTGGGCCACTCCAACCTCACCCAACCAGAAAGAAACTGTGATGGAAGAAGTTGGAGTGAAAAGAATCATCCATCTTAATCAAATATAAAACATCTTATTTTGTAAATTTTGTAAAAACATATACTCATAAGAGCAGATTTCTAGTCACCTCCTTTACTCCCCTGCCAAGCTTTTGGAATCTTACAAGGAACATTTGGAAATGAGAGGCGTGGTTTCATGATAAATCCACCATAGTATCTATCCTTCATGGCAACCTTATGAAGTAAGCACCAACCCCCACTTCCCACCCTCTACTCAATTCCCAAACATCATGACTTTTATATGGATATATTATGAAGCAAACTGAAAAGTCCACTTTAAAACAAAACATTTAAAGAGAAATCTTGCACTTGCAGAGAGCTCCTTGAACTAGGCTCCTCTATCTCTTGTAAGGGGTAAGCACACACTCTCTTTATCTATTAGGTCTGATTTGATGAAAGTTGACATTGATAAAAAAAAAGCATTGTGAAATTTTACCCAGGGAATAGCATGATAAAAACACTGTTTTAGAAAAGGCATAAATAAGGTTTGGATTCGGAGGAGAAAGGAGGCTAAATGAGGGCATAGCTGAAGTGGCAGAGGAAAGTAGCCCCCAGAATAAAAAACATAGACAAGGTTTGAAGAGAGAAGTTGGTGAAAGATGCTATCAAAGACAGAAAAAAGTCCGATGTAAAGTGAAGTGGAAACTGGAACGTGGGATAGGAATAGTGCTTTGATGAGGCAGATGGAAATCAATTCAGATATGGAAATAAATTAGCATGAAGTCTTTGAAACGCCATGAGACTTTTGAGATCATCTGGTCCAACCTCCTCATTCTATAATGGAGGGATACAGAGACCTAGAAGGTGGCTCTGGTTCTTCAAAGTTATCAAGTGGTAAGAGGCAGCTCCAGGTTTTCAGCTATGGTGTTGTCCTGCTAATGCTGAGACTTGTCACAGGAGATGTTCAATCAGTACTCAAAATATAGGGAACTGGAATGCAGGCAAAAGACAGAGGATATGATACTCATTTTGGAGTTATCCGAAAAGGTCATGGCTGAAGAGCTGCCATTAGATGAGCTTAAGGTTGGGCACTTATAGAGGGACGCTCAGATATACTTGGATAAAACTGAGTGCAAAGCCAGCATAAGAGACCCAACCAGGGAAGTTGAGGATGAAGGGAGAAGGTGTCAGTAAAGAGGATGGAACAGCAAGAATTGGAACAAAGGGCAAATTAAAACACTGGAGAGAGTGGGAAGGCGAGGCAACAGAAGAAAAAGAATTGAAGAAAGTCTGTGTGGCACAAAGAAGCAAATACCTAGGAAGACTCAACGATGGGGACTGAGGAAGGACTATTTCAATTTTTCAAGACATGGTCAGAGCTTTTGTAATTGTATTAGGGTTTTAAGAGTTGAGAATAAAGGGATTCCATTTGTCAGAAGCTATATCACGGATGTTCATGCAACATTTTACATACTTTCCTACCTTTTAAGTTTCATTGCTCTTTAGTCACTAAGTCACGTCCAACTCTTTGAGACCCCATGGACGGTAGCCTGCCAGGCTTCTCTGTCCATGGAATTTGCCAGTCAAGAAAGAACCTGCCTGCGATGCAGTTCAATCGCTGGGTTGGGAAGATCCCTGCGGAAGGTCATGGTAACCCACTCCAGTATCTGTGCCTGGAGAATCTCATGGACAGAGGAGGCTGGTGGGCTACAGTCCACAAGATCATAAAGAGAGTGAGACACAATTGAACGACTAACCATACTAGAGTGGATGGGCATTCCTTTTCCGAGGGATTTTCCCTATCCAGGGATCAAATCCGTGTCTCCTGTGTTGGCAGGAGGATTCTTTATCACTGAGCCATCAGGGAAGCTGCAATCTTAAATTTACCGTTCTTTAAAGATTTTTCTTTGCTTCAATTGCAAGATACACACAGAAATGTGTAGGAAATATGTTCAACTTCAATACACATGCTAAATATAAGAGGATCAGTGAGAAAGATGCAAGTTTGGGTTCACTGAGGGCAGGGACTCTTTATTTTATCTCTGTATTTTTTGTGCCCAACACAGAACTTGTTACATACTGGGTTCCCAGAGAATGGCAAATAAAAGAACCATGCTTGCTCAGCAACAGAGTGGTTAGTAAGTGAATCTTTGGTTTCCTTTTACTGACTCCTGCACTTCATTTAGCCCCTGAGGATGGCCACCAAAGTTGAAATTGGTGTTTAAGTATTCTATACACGGAGGGAGCTTCCCAGGCGGCTTGTGCTGTGCTTAGTCGCTCAGTTGTGTCTGACTCTTTGCAACCCCATGGACGGCAGCCCTCCAGGCTGTTCTGTCCATAGGGATTCTCCAGGCAAGAATGCTGGAGTGGGCTGCCATTTCTTTTCCCAGGGAATCTTCCCAACCCAGAGATCGAACTCAGGTCTCCTGCACGGCAGGCAGATTCTTTACCGACTGAGCCACCAGAGAAACTGGGTTGCTTTAGTGGTAAAGAATCCACCTGCCAAGCAGGAGATGCAGGTTTGATTCCTGGGTTGGAAAGAACCCCTGGAGAAGGAAATGGCAATTTACTTTAGTATTCCTGCCTGGGAAATCCCATGGTCAGATGAACCTGGTGGGCTGCAGTCCATGGAGTTGCAAAAGAGTTGGATACAGCTTAGTGACTAAACAGTAACATTTTCTGGTATTTTTAGTACCAGAAAATAATGTGAAGTTTGGGGATGAAAATGATAGTCTGTTATACCACTTAATGGACACATTAAAACTCTCGACCTAAACTCTCTTCTGCTGCTGCTGCTAAGTCGCTTCAGTTGTGTCCAATTCTGTGCAGTCCCATACAGGGCAGCCCACCTGTCTCCCCCATCCTTGGGATTCTTCAGACAAGAACACTGGAGTGGGTTGCCATTTCCTTCTCCAATGCATGAAAGTGAAAAGTGAAAGGGAAGTCGCTCAGTCGTGTCTGACGCTTCGTGACCCTACAGACTGCAGCGTACCAGGCTCCTCCGTCCATGGGATTTTCCAGGCAAGAGTACTGGAGTGGGGTGCCATTGCCTTCTCTGCTATGTAGTAGCTATTCAGTTTGGAGGGCTGACCTCTAAATTCCAGAAGTGAACTTTGATTGATAATCAATCAGGTTAATTCTATCTTCTTTGCCACAGAAATGACTCATGCTTACACCAGATGAGTGTGAGACATTTGCCTGGACATAGAGATTATGTCAAGGGCTATGGAGGCATGCACAACCTCTGTCATAGAAACTGTTACATTTTGTTCCATTGATTTAAATTGGGACAATAAAAGGTGAATATCAGCACAAAAATCAGGACATTTTCTGGGGACTCTGGCATCTCTCTTCCCCCTTCTGGGATTAAGATTGATGTTATAAAGCAAAAAGCACAAACTGCTGCTTGATGCTTCCTTTTATGGCTCATTTTGCCAAAGCCTGAGCCAGTGACCACTACCCTGGAGGAGTGAACAGTAAAGAAAGTGATCGTTTTTACTGGGGAAGGAATGGAGGTCCAAGGGACCTGCACTTTGCTCCCTGAGCAAGCCCTTGGAAGGAATAGCCCCACAGGACACTGAGAGGCCAGTTTTGAGGGACTAACACTTCCCTAAAATATCTTTGCCAAGGGTGACATAACAGGATCAGAATGGCCAGTCCTGTCGGTCAATTTAGGTTATAACCCTTGGTGTCTTTTCAGTGACCAGTATAGAAAAATAGGCAGCAGAGATCCACAGAACCTTATGATGTGCTATGAAATAAACATACTTATGTTTATATAAAACTCTAGAGTATACATAAAACTCTAGAACCTTTCCACACCTTTGCCCAGGGGACATGGTAATGACTGACGCTGAATTCTCTTCCAGCTTTATAAGAAATACAACTTTAAAAAATTTTGCTCACTCGAGTTTGTAAACTAAGAATCATACTCTCTTTAACTATCTTCTACAGTATGATAAGACCCCTATGGTAACACCTAACACATAGTTGTTTAAATATAAGAAGTAGCCACCAAATGTGTGATACATGAATATCATTTTCCAACTAGATTGGAAAGTTAGTGTTCTTACAGACACTGTCATACTCCCCACTGGATAACTTTGAGAATAATGAGCAATGATCAGAGAATGTCCAAGTCTTTAAAAAGTCTGTAAGAATCAAGCCTAGATTGAGGGCAGGAGGAGAAGGGGGAGACNACAAGAACACTGGAGTGGGTTGCCATTTCCTTCTCCAATGCATGAAAGTGAAAAGTGAAAGGGAAGTCGCTCAGTCGTGTCTGACGCTTCGTGACCCTACAGACTGCAGCGTACCAGGCTCCTCCGTCCATGGGATTTTCCAGGCAAGAGTACTGGAGTGGGGTGCCATTGCCTTCTCTGCTATGTAGTAGCTATTCAGTTTGGAGGGCTGACCTCTAAATTCCAGAAGTGAACTTTGATTGATAATCAATCAGGTTAATTCTATCTTCTTTGCCACAGAAATGACTCATGCTTACACCAGATGAGTGTGAGACATTTGCCTGGACATAGAGATTATGTCAAGGGCTATGGAGGCATGCACAACCTCTGTCATAGAAACTGTTACATTTTGTTCCATTGATTTAAATTGGGACAATAAAAGGTGAATATCAGCACAAAAATCAGGACATTTTCTGGGGACTCTGGCATCTCTCTTCCCCCTTCTGGGATTAAGATTGATGTTATAAAGCAAAAAGCACAAACTGCTGCTTGATGCTTCCTTTTATGGCTCATTTTGCCAAAGCCTGAGCCAGTGACCACTACCCTGGAGGAGTGAACAGTAAAGAAAGTGATCGTTTTTACTGGGGAAGGAATGGAGGTCCAAGGGACCTGCACTTTGCTCCCTGAGCAAGCCCTTGGAAGGAATAGCCCCACAGGACACTGAGAGGCCAGTTTTGAGGGACTAACACTTCCCTAAAATATCTTTGCCAAGGGTGACATAACAGGATCAGAATGGCCAGTCCTGTCGGTCAATTTAGGTTATAACCCTTGGTGTCTTTTCAGTGACCAGTATAGAAAAATAGGCAGCAGAGATCCACAGAACCTTATGATGTGCTATGAAATAAACATACTTATGTTTATATAAAACTCTAGAGTATACATAAAACTCTAGAACCTTTCCACACCTTTGCCCAGGGGACATGGTAATGACTGACGCTGAATTCTCTTCCAGCTTTATAAGAAATACAACTTTAAAAAATTTTGCTCACTCGAGTTTGTAAACTAAGAATCATACTCTCTTTAACTATCTTCTACAGTATGATAAGACCCCTATGGTAACACCTAACACATAGTTGTTTAAATATAAGAAGTAGCCACCAAATGTGTGATACATGAATATCATTTTCCAACTAGATTGGAAAGTTAGTGTTCTTACAGACACTGTCATACTCCCCACTGGATAACTTTGAGAATAATGAGCAATGATCAGAGAATGTCCAAGTCTTTAAAAAGTCTGTAAGAATCAAGCCTAGATTGAGGGCAGGAGGAGAAGGGGGAGACAGAGGATGAGATGGTTAGATTGCATCACTGACTCAATGGATATGAGTTTGAGCAAAATCCAAAAGACAATGAACGACAGGGAAGCCTGGTGCACTGCAGCCCATGGGATTCAGAAAGAGTTGGACACAACTTAGCGACTGAACAACAACAAAGCATAAAGTCCTCGGTGAGTTATCCTTTCAGTCATATCGACTATTATAAAAGTCCATAAATGCGGTGCTACCCTACAACTAGGTCACTAAGGCCAGACAAAACTGAGTAGGAAAGCAAACAAGAGAACTCCAGATCTCACAGAGTACTTGATGATGTGAGTCAGAGCAGTCTGCTCTGCATCCAAGCACAACAGAAGTACAGGTGCAGGTGCAGGAAGAGAAATCACAAAAAAGAGTGTGTGTAATCCTGAAAGTCACAAAGTGTGTTCCCTTGTAGAAGAGGTAACCAAGTGATCGAGTAGCTCCTGTGTGTTTTGGTTCAGAAGCCTTGGCTTATTTCCCCTATGAACAGATGAACAGATGGTCCTTTTGGAAAACTATAAATTAGGTCCTGATCAAGGCACTATTTGGGTATATCAGTTAGCTCTCTGCATTTGGCAGTACAACTGTACAATAAATTCATTACGAACTCTTGAAAGAGCTTTAGCAGTCTGAAGTAGTGCTTTTGTAATGAGTAGCACATGGGAGTTTAAATTCCATGTTGGAAATTTCCCCAAGAAATAAGTCTATTGTAGAGCTGAAGGGTTCCTAATTGGTAAATGTCAATTGGGCTATATTCAGTGTGAAGTGCTAAGTAATCTGATCACTCCATCATTTATTAAATTATAATTGGAAGTTGATAAATAGCTGTATAGGATAGATACAATCCGTAAGAGACTTTACTCAATAGCTGCCAGAGAGGTAATATTCATATTGGCTTGAAAATGGACACATTATGAGTGTTTTCATAACCAACAGTACACTGGAAAAGAAATTTGAAGGACGTACTTCATGTTAAAAAATGACCTCAAATCTTTACAGATTCTTCTATAGATTTTGAAAAGCACCATGCAAAACTGACCCCAAGAGAGACTTCTCTAGATGATAGATGAAGTGCAGAGTCACTGCATACTGACAGAAAGAGGTTCTTTGAAAATACTGTATGCAACTCCATAACAACCTGGGAGTGCTTGAGAAGTCTAAAAATAATTGAAATTGAAAAGCAAGCTTATCAGTTGTACTTGTGTTAAGGACAGCCTTCCATTGCTCTTGGGTCCGTGGGAAATGTCTGAAGAAAGTGTACCTGTCTGTAGTTGGGATGGTATCCTTCAAAATCTTTGTCTACACAATTCTATTCTGCTAGACTTCTCTAAACTGTCTTGTGCAGATCTTATCAGTTACTTATAAAGTTCAAATGATAGAGATGAGAGAACAAACATGCAGTGATAGGAAATATCACATTATAGCAGCAGAATGAATTCTAACAGGTCTTTTTGTCAAGAATGCCCAGTCAATGGGCTTGCAGAGTGGACTTCAGAATTGTTAGTCATGGAAGGCGGTGTGAGGAGAAAGAAGAGACTGTGCAAATAGCTCCTGTTTCCTGTTTTAGCTTTGCTTACAAAGCTGATCAGTGGCCAATGAGAACTTAAGATAACATTCCCTCTGTTTTCCTTGGTGTCACTTCCCCTTTCTTTCTTTGGTACTGGGGGAAAGTTTTAACTCACAAGGCATGCTGTGGGTGTCCAGAATAGGGTAAAGTCATCTTAGTGGAATGGCAATGGTTCTTAATTTTGAAGGTTCCTTCTGTAACCTAGAGGTCATTGACCCTAAAAGGTAGATGCTGTAAAGAGCAATATTGCATAGGAACCTAAAATGTTAGGTCCATGAATCCAGGCAGATTGGAAGTGGTCAAACAGGAGATGACAAGAGTGAACATCGACATTCTAGAAATCAGTGAACTAAAATGGACTGGAATAGGTGCATTTAACTCAGATGACCATTATATCTACTACTGTGGCCAGGAATCCTTTAGAAGAAATGGAGTAGCTATCATAGTCAACAAAAGAGTCCAAAATGCAGTACTTGGATGCAATCTCAAAAACGACAGAATGAGCTCTGTTCATTTCCAAAACAAAACATTCAATATCTTGGTAATCCAAGTCTGTGCCCTGACTAGTAATGCTGAAGAAACTGAGGTTGAACAGTTCTATGAAGACCTATAAGACCTTCTAGAACTAACTCCCAAAAAAGATGTCCTTTTCATTAGATGGGACTGGAATGCAAAAGTAGGAAGTCAAGAAACACCTAGAGTAACAGGCAAATTTGGCCTTGGAGTACAGAATGAAGCAGGACAAAGGCTAATAGAGTTCTGCCAAGAGAACACACTGTCATAGCAAACACCCTCTTCCAACAAACACAAGAGAAGACTATATATATGGACATCACCAGATGGTCAACACTGAAATCAGATTGATTATATNGGAAGTCGCTCAGTCGTGTCTGACGCTTCGTGACCCTACAGACTGCAGCGTACCAGGCTCCTCCGTCCATGGGATTTTCCAGGCAAGAGTACTGGAGTGGGGTGCCATTGCCTTCTCTGCTATGTAGTAGCTATTCAGTTTGGAGGGCTGACCTCTAAATTCCAGAAGTGAACTTTGATTGATAATCAATCAGGTTAATTCTATCTTCTTTGCCACAGAAATGACTCATGCTTACACCAGATGAGTGTGAGACATTTGCCTGGACATAGAGATTATGTCAAGGGCTATGGAGGCATGCACAACCTCTGTCATAGAAACTGTTACATTTTGTTCCATTGATTTAAATTGGGACAATAAAAGGTGAATATCAGCACAAAAATCAGGACATTTTCTGGGGACTCTGGCATCTCTCTTCCCCCTTCTGGGATTAAGATTGATGTTATAAAGCAAAAAGCACAAACTGCTGCTTGATGCTTCCTTTTATGGCTCATTTTGCCAAAGCCTGAGCCAGTGACCACTACCCTGGAGGAGTGAACAGTAAAGAAAGTGATCGTTTTTACTGGGGAAGGAATGGAGGTCCAAGGGACCTGCACTTTGCTCCCTGAGCAAGCCCTTGGAAGGAATAGCCCCACAGGACACTGAGAGGCCAGTTTTGAGGGACTAACACTTCCCTAAAATATCTTTGCCAAGGGTGACATAACAGGATCAGAATGGCCAGTCCTGTCGGTCAATTTAGGTTATAACCCTTGGTGTCTTTTCAGTGACCAGTATAGAAAAATAGGCAGCAGAGATCCACAGAACCTTATGATGTGCTATGAAATAAACATACTTATGTTTATATAAAACTCTAGAGTATACATAAAACTCTAGAACCTTTCCACACCTTTGCCCAGGGGACATGGTAATGACTGACGCTGAATTCTCTTCCAGCTTTATAAGAAATACAACTTTAAAAAATTTTGCTCACTCGAGTTTGTAAACTAAGAATCATACTCTCTTTAACTATCTTCTACAGTATGATAAGACCCCTATGGTAACACCTAACACATAGTTGTTTAAATATAAGAAGTAGCCACCAAATGTGTGATACATGAATATCATTTTCCAACTAGATTGGAAAGTTAGTGTTCTTACAGACACTGTCATACTCCCCACTGGATAACTTTGAGAATAATGAGCAATGATCAGAGAATGTCCAAGTCTTTAAAAAGTCTGTAAGAATCAAGCCTAGATTGAGGGCAGGAGGAGAAGGGGGAGACAGAGGATGAGATGGTTAGATTGCATCACTGACTCAATGGATATGAGTTTGAGCAAAATCCAAAAGACAATGAACGACAGGGAAGCCTGGTGCACTGCAGCCCATGGGATTCAGAAAGAGTTGGACACAACTTAGCGACTGAACAACAACAAAGCATAAAGTCCTCGGTGAGTTATCCTTTCAGTCATATCGACTATTATAAAAGTCCATAAATGCGGTGCTACCCTACAACTAGGTCACTAAGGCCAGACAAAACTGAGTAGGAAAGCAAACAAGAGAACTCCAGATCTCACAGAGTACTTGATGATGTGAGTCAGAGCAGTCTGCTCTGCATCCAAGCACAACAGAAGTACAGGTGCAGGTGCAGGAAGAGAAATCACAAAAAAGAGTGTGTGTAATCCTGAAAGTCACAAAGTGTGTTCCCTTGTAGAAGAGGTAACCAAGTGATCGAGTAGCTCCTGTGTGTTTTGGTTCAGAAGCCTTGGCTTATTTCCCCTATGAACAGATGAACAGATGGTCCTTTTGGAAAACTATAAATTAGGTCCTGATCAAGGCACTATTTGGGTATATCAGTTAGCTCTCTGCATTTGGCAGTACAACTGTACAATAAATTCATTACGAACTCTTGAAAGAGCTTTAGCAGTCTGAAGTAGTGCTTTTGTAATGAGTAGCACATGGGAGTTTAAATTCCATGTTGGAAATTTCCCCAAGAAATAAGTCTATTGTAGAGCTGAAGGGTTCCTAATTGGTAAATGTCAATTGGGCTATATTCAGTGTGAAGTGCTAAGTAATCTGATCACTCCATCATTTATTAAATTATAATTGGAAGTTGATAAATAGCTGTATAGGATAGATACAATCCGTAAGAGACTTTACTCAATAGCTGCCAGAGAGGTAATATTCATATTGGCTTGAAAATGGACACATTATGAGTGTTTTCATAACCAACAGTACACTGGAAAAGAAATTTGAAGGACGTACTTCATGTTAAAAAATGACCTCAAATCTTTACAGATTCTTCTATAGATTTTGAAAAGCACCATGCAAAACTGACCCCAAGAGAGACTTCTCTAGATGATAGATGAAGTGCAGAGTCACTGCATACTGACAGAAAGAGGTTCTTTGAAAATACTGTATGCAACTCCATAACAACCTGGGAGTGCTTGAGAAGTCTAAAAATAATTGAAATTGAAAAGCAAGCTTATCAGTTGTACTTGTGTTAAGGACAGCCTTCCATTGCTCTTGGGTCCGTGGGAAATGTCTGAAGAAAGTGTACCTGTCTGTAGTTGGGATGGTATCCTTCAAAATCTTTGTCTACACAATTCTATTCTGCTAGACTTCTCTAAACTGTCTTGTGCAGATCTTATCAGTTACTTATAAAGTTCAAATGATAGAGATGAGAGAACAAACATGCAGTGATAGGAAATATCACATTATAGCAGCAGAATGAATTCTAACAGGTCTTTTTGTCAAGAATGCCCAGTCAATGGGCTTGCAGAGTGGACTTCAGAATTGTTAGTCATGGAAGGCGGTGTGAGGAGAAAGAAGAGACTGTGCAAATAGCTCCTGTTTCCTGTTTTAGCTTTGCTTACAAAGCTGATCAGTGGCCAATGAGAACTTAAGATAACATTCCCTCTGTTTTCCTTGGTGTCACTTCCCCTTTCTTTCTTTGGTACTGGGGGAAAGTTTTAACTCACAAGGCATGCTGTGGGTGTCCAGAATAGGGTAAAGTCATCTTAGTGGAATGGCAATGGTTCTTAATTTTGAAGGTTCCTTCTGTAACCTAGAGGTCATTGACCCTAAAAGGTAGATGCTGTAAAGAGCAATATTGCATAGGAACCTAAAATGTTAGGTCCATGAATCCAGGCAGATTGGAAGTGGTCAAACAGGAGATGACAAGAGTGAACATCGACATTCTAGAAATCAGTGAACTAAAATGGACTGGAATAGGTGCATTTAACTCAGATGACCATTATATCTACTACTGTGGCCAGGAATCCTTTAGAAGAAATGGAGTAGCTATCATAGTCAACAAAAGAGTCCAAAATGCAGTACTTGGATGCAATCTCAAAAACGACAGAATGAGCTCTGTTCATTTCCAAAACAAAACATTCAATATCTTGGTAATCCAAGTCTGTGCCCTGACTAGTAATGCTGAAGAAACTGAGGTTGAACAGTTCTATGAAGACCTATAAGACCTTCTAGAACTAACTCCCAAAAAAGATGTCCTTTTCATTAGATGGGACTGGAATGCAAAAGTAGGAAGTCAAGAAACACCTAGAGTAACAGGCAAATTTGGCCTTGGAGTACAGAATGAAGCAGGACAAAGGCTAATAGAGTTCTGCCAAGAGAACACACTGTCATAGCAAACACCCTCTTCCAACAAACACAAGAGAAGACTATATATATGGACATCACCAGATGGTCAACACTGAAATCAGATTGATTATATTCTTTGCAGCCAAAGGTGGAGAAGCTCTACACAGTCAGCAAAAACAAGACTGGAAGCTGAATGTGGCTCAGATCATGAATCCCTTATGCCAAATTCAGACTGAAATTGAAGAAAATGGGGAAAACCACTAGACCATTCAGGTATGACCTAAATCAAATCCCTTATGATTATACAGTGGAAGTGTAGAGAAATAGATTTAAGGGACTAGATCTGATAGAGTGCCTGATGAACTATGGATGGATGTTCATGACATTGTTCAGGAGACAGGAATCAAGACCATCCCCAAGAAAAAGAAATGCAAAACAGCAAAATGGCTGTCTGAGGAGGCCTTATAAATAGCTGTGAAAAGAAGAGAAGTGAAAAGCAAAGGAGAAAAGGAAAAATATACCCATTAGAATGCAGAGTTCCAAAGAATAGCAAGGAGAGATAAGAAAGCCTTCCTCAGTGATCAATGCAAAGAAATAGAGAAAAAGAACAGAATGGGAAAGACTAGAGATCTCTTCAAGAAAATCTGAGATAGAAAGGAAATATTTCATGCAAAGATGGGCTCAATAAAGGACAGGAATCATAGGGACCTAAAAGAAGCAGAAGATATTAAGAAGAGGTGGCAAGAATACACAGAAGAATTGTACAAAAAATATCTTCATAACCCAGATAATCACAATGGTGTGATCACTCATCTAGAGCCAGACATCCTGGCACGTGATGTTAAGTAGGCCTTATGAAGCATCATTATGAACAAAGCTAGTGGAGGTGATGGAATTCCAGTTGAGCTATTTCAGATCCTGAAAGATGATGCTGTGATAGTGCTTCACTCAATATGCCAGCACATTTGGAAAACTCAGCAGTGGCCACAGGACTGGAAAAATGCAGTTTTCATTCCAATTCCAAAGAAAGGCAATGCCAAAGAATGCTCAAACTACCACACAATTGCAATCATCTCACACGCTAGTAAAGTAATTCTCAAAATTCTCCAAGCCAGGCTTCAACAATATGTGAACTGTGAAATTCCAGATGTTCAAGCTGGTTTTAGAAAAGGCAGAGGAACCAGAAATCAAATTGCCAACATCTGCTGGATCATGGAAAAAGCAAGAGAGTTCCAGAAAAACATAATTTCTGCTTTATTGGCTATGCCAAAGCCTTTGACTGTGTGGATCACAATAAACTGTGGAAAATTCTGAGAGAGATGGGAATACCAGACCACCTAACCTGCCTCTTGAGAAACCTGAATGCAAGTCAGGAAGCAACAGCTAGAACTGGACAGGGAACAACAGACTGGTTCCAGATAGGAAAAGGAGTATGTCAAGGCTGTATATTATCACCATGCTTATTTAACTTCTATGCAGAGTACATCATGAGAAACACTGGATTGGAAAAAGCACAAGCTGGAATCAAGATTGCTGGGAGAAATATCAATAACCTCAGATATGCAGATGACACCACCCTTATGGCAGAAAATGAAGAACTAAAGAGCCTCTAGATGAAAGTGAAAGAGGAGAGTGAAAATGTTGGCTTAAAGCTCAACATTCAGAAAACTAAAATCATGGCATCCGATCCCATCACTTCACGGCAAATAGATGGGGAAACAGTGGAAACAGTGGCTGACTTTATTTTTCTGGGCTCCCAAATCACTGCAGATGGTGAATCTAGCCATGGAATTAAAAAACGCCTACTCCTTAGAAGAAAAATTATGACCAACCTAGATAGCATACTAAAAAGCAGAGACATTGCCAACAAAGGTCCGTCTAGTCAAAGCTTTGGTTTTTCCAGTGGTCATGTATGGTTGTGAAAATCGGACTATAAAGAAAGCTGAGCGCTGAAGAATTGATGCTTTTGAACTGTGGTGTTGGAGAAGACTCTTGAAGTCCCTTGGACTGCAAGGAGATCCAACCTTTCCATTATAAAGGAGATCAGTTCTGGGTGTTCATTGGAAGGACTGATGTTGAAGCTGAAACTCCAATACTTTGGCCATGTCATCCGAAGAGCTGAGTCTTTTGAAAAGAGCCTGATGCTGGTAAAGATTGAGGGCAGGAGAAGGGGACAACAGAGGATGAGATTATTGGATGGCATCACTGACTCGATGGACATGGGTTTGGGTAAACTCTGGGAGTTGGTGATGGACAGGGAGGCCCCATGCTGCAGTTCATGGGCTCGCAAAGAGTCAGACACGACTGAGCAACTGAACTGAATTCCTTTTTTCCTTCCACTCTTTTTTATGAGAAGCATCCTTTTCAAAAGCACTTTAGGGACTGTCATTTCAGTATTTGAAGAGTAATCAAGAGAATGTGACCACCAGCTGACCCACACAATTGGAGACTGTTCACTCCTGCCCCTGTCCTCGGAATGCATGCTCTGCCTGCTATTCCCTCCGTGGGAGCTGTTCCCAGGATGTGGCCTTGAGAGAGGAAGCTGTTGCTGAGATCATCTGTATACTACATAAGCCCATCTAATGCCTCGTTAGAAAATCTTAAAATTTGGCCACTGGGCGCACCTCTCATCTTGTTAGCTACCAAAGACAAGCCTCTGATGGAAATTTCCTTGCAATCTGGAAGGTCTGCCTCTTTCTTTGGTCTCTCCCTGCCTTCCCCAGCCGGTTTCAGATTACTCTCAGGAAGCTCCCCAGGTTATGAGCCAACAATCACCTTAATTATTGCCCATTTTATTCCTGAAAGCAGTACATCCGCATATGACAATAACACAGTGTGGCAAAAAGTAGTCCTACTGTCACTCTTAGTGTCCTGATCAGAGAGGCTGACCCTGGAGGAGGGTGTGGCAACCCACTCCAGTATTCTTGCTTGGTGAAGCCCGTGGATAGTGGAGCCTGGCGGGCTGCAATCAGACACAAGTGAAGCGACTTAGCACTCATGCAGGAGAGGATGGCAGGCTTCAAGGGCATTTCTAAGAGCCTCATTTCATTATGTATTAAATGCTGGCCTCAAGTCCTAGGAAGAAATAACTCTGCAATACAAGTGCTCTTATTCCACCGAATTCTCCTAAAATGACTGCCCTTTTCTATCCTATATCCTCTTAGCTACTAATTGACCAAAGCTTCAGAGCTATCTTGGGCAATTTGCTCAACCAAATTTGATCCAAGACATCTTTATTTGCATATTACAGCCTCCAGGACGTTGCAGTGAACAAGTCCTTTTAGAAGGATTTAAGTGAGTGAGTGAAGTCGCTCAGTCGTGTCCAACTCTTTGCGACCTTATGGACTGTAGCCTATCAGGCTCCTCCCTCTATGGGATTCTCCAGGCAAGAGTACTGGAGTGGGTTGCCATTTCCTTCTCCAGGGGATCTTCCCGAGCCAGGGATTGGACCCAGTTCTCCCGCATTCCAGGCAGACGCTTTAACCTCTGAGCCACCAGGGAAGCCCTAGAAGGATTTAATTCAAAGGTTTATTCAAAGGTTAAAAGTAAAAAATGTTTTAATGTTAGATACACCAAAACATTTTTACTACAAGCAAGTTTGCATTTTTTCCTTTGCTGATCTAGGCAGAGTGGACATGAAGACCTACTTTTGTTAGAAGGTAAATAAAGACAATGAACCTTAAAACTGAACATGCACAGCCTTTGTTTCCAAAGTTTCACTTTTCTTCCACTGATCTAAATCAAGGATGATTAAAGGGGAATGTGGGCGTGACTCTTAGGGGAAGCACACTGATTGAAACCACCCACCCTGGCCAGGTACCATAGTAACAATTGCATGAGTTGTTTTATGACAGGAGATCCTGATAAAGAATACGGAACTAATAAGTCACCACCAACCAGAAGAGTTCAGGAAAGGTCTAAAGGAGACACTGCATGTCCGTCCACTTCCCAGAACCCCTCTCGCTAGCATCCATCTTGGCTGAGCGATGCGTGTACCACCAGGAAAGACTCTGAATTAGAATAATTGGTCACAGACCACCCGGAAACTAATCCCAACACCATAAAACCTGACATTGCAAGCCACGTGGCAGAGCAGTTCTCCTGGGTTCCCTTACCCTACTGGGTGCCCTTTCCCAATAAAATCTCTTGCTTTGTCAGCACATGTGTCTCCTCAGACAATTCATTTCCGAGTGTTAGACAAGAGCCCAGTTTTGGACCCTGGAAGGTGTCCCTCTTCCTGCAACAAGTGGTGACTTTGGTGGGACCTCTTCTTTGCTGAGACTGACATCCTGACCACTTGGGGTACTCAGGGGCCAACTTGCCTGCCAATGGACCAGACCCAGCGGCCGCAACTGGGACCCTTTTGTCCCTGGTCTCCTTCTGACGTGGAAAACTGGCCAGAGTGCCCCGACTGGTAAGGAATAAGAGACTTTATTGACCTCTGTCTCCTTCCTGCTCTCTTTCCTCTCCTTAACCTTTCCTTTCCTTCCCTGTTTTTCTAGTCTCCTGGTCCTGGACACAGGAATCTGGTCGAAGGGCCCTCAGCCTGAGCTGAGGATTGGAGACTGATCACCTCCTCTTGGCAGAGAACTCAAATTCTGGTTCTGGTCTGGTCTGGTTTCTGGTAGGGCTGAGTTGTAGTCCTCCCTTCTCTGGAGGCCCAGAGAAAATTCCCATAACGCCTGGGTTCTGTAGGTGGCAGGAGATGTCTGTAAGGCCACCCGTTTCACCCCCCCTCTCCTGCCTCCTCTCCCTTCTTCTTTCAACCTGGATTCCTTTCCTCCCTTGAAATGTTTGATGTTAGTATTCTTGTATTTAAGGGCTTTCCTGGTGGTGCAGAGGTTAAAGCGTCTGCCTGCAATGTGGGAGACCTGGGTTTGGTCCCTGGGTGGGGAAGATCCCCTGGAGAAGGAAATGGAAACCCACTCCAATATTCTTGCCTGGAGAATCCCATGGATGGAGGAGCTTGGTGGGCTACAGTCAACCGATCACGAAGAGTTGGACATGACTGAGTGACTTCACTTTCACTTTGATGAGAACTGCCAGGTTTATATGTGTGTGTTTTAACTTTGTGTTCTGTGTTGTGATTTTTTATGGCCATTTTGCTTTGTCTGGCTACCATTTAGTTTAGACCTGCCGCCATTTTGTTAGAACTTGATTTTCTTTCCCTGTACCTTGAGACCAGGGCTCTCAGGAACACTTATGTAGACCATCTCTAACTCCTGACACTGAGGATAAAGGGAAAAAAAGCCTTGAAGCTAGATCTTGCACTGTGTCTGTCTAAATATGTCTTGGCATGTCTTTGTCTCTGGGTAATATTTTTGAGGTTAATTTGTAAATGAGCTCTGTTGATTTGGCTTTAAAAAAAAAAAGTAAGTGCTTACAAATCAAGTAATTCTAAATTAAACGATAAATTCCAGGTTCATGTGAACTGGGAGATATTCAATATTAAATATCTGATATTGTTTGTTGACCTATCTAATATAGACATGTCTTAGAGTAATTAACATTATGTAGAATATTTTCATTGTACCTAGGTTTAATATAAGTTAAATATTATGTCTGTTAAATTCCCTGGTGGCTCAGATGGTAAAGCATCTGTCTACAATGCGGGAGACCTGGGTTCAATCCCTGGGTTGGGAAGATCCCCTGGAGAAGGAAATGGCAATCCACTCCAGTACTATTGCCTGAAAAATCCAGTGGACAGAGGAGCCTGGTAGGCTACAGTCCGCAGAGTTGCAAAGAGTCAGACACGACTGAGCGACTTCACTTTCACAAGTTTGTCAACAAGGAAATTGCCTCAAGTGAAGAAACTTTTTAAAAATGTAAATGAGATATGAGCTTTTATATAAACTCTATTAAGAATAATTATTCTTTAGAAATATCTGTCTAAAACAGTCTCTCCAGGTTGGCGTAACTTAAATTTCTAAGGGTTGTGCTAAGTGTGATAAGTGTTGGAAGTCTACTGAATAGTTAGATCATTTCCAAATAAAATAAGATTTTGAAACATTTACTACTAAGCACTAATTTCCCTTTACAGAGAAACTAAAGAGATTTAGGACTATAAATGAATAACGTTTGGTGTCATCCTAAAATGTTCTAAGAAAGCAAGGGTTTTAGAAATTATCACTGGTATTTATGCTCAACAATCTATAAAATGCTAACATAAAAGTTAGTTCTTAGTTGCTAAAGGAAAGTAGGAAGTTTGTTTTCAGAAAAGAAAAAGGTATGAAAAATACTAAAAATAGTTAAGCATGATCAGGATTTTCTAAAATTGGATTATAATTAGTTAGATAAACTGATTTTGTTAGGAATGACACAGCCATAAGAAAACTGGTTAGAGCTAATTAGGTCCAAGATGGCGGAACTGACTTTCACTAGACCTTGAGCCTTGGTATTTACGCCCATTGTGACATATCAATAAGCTAAATGCTACACCCATCAACATTGACTAAATCTGACCAAGTGTTCTAAACGCTTTTAATTGATCTTTTTGATAATACTTCCTGAGTCGAATTCTTTTGAAGTTCCTTTGACCTCTAGCTAACTTTGGGGTGTTTCAGAGGGCTCCTGAAACATCCCAAAGAGAGATATTAAACGGTGTTTACTTGGTTGGTTAAATTACATGAAAAAGATTATCAAATGAGTAATAAATCTACTCATGTTATAATGTATGGTAAATTACCAATAGAGATATCCTAGAAATCATATGGAGCTCTTAACAGTATGATAAGTACTGGTATTCTAATGGAAAACCTGATGACTACACAAAAGTTAACAGAAGGACTGAATGAACCAGCGAATATGCTTATAATTTTTATGGTTTCTATCTGAAAAATTACGGGTTTGAATCTTATGTTTTGAGGGAGTAAGGAAAACCTTCCTCTCTAATTATGACAAAACTTTGGAAAATTAAATGTTATAAACAAAACAATTATATTTTCTCTCTATCTGACTCCTCCAAAAATTGGAAATTCTTAGGTTTCCAGTACGTATATCAGATGAGTTAGGAAGGTTATCTCACGGGTTCAAAAATCTCAAGAAATTTTTGAGACCGTAAAAAGGGAAGAATTCACCTAGATTTGTTAGGCAAAATCTGTAATAAGCCTTTAGTGTGAGTTTCCCAGCCCAGTTTTATTTTAAAAGTTCAGTCTGAGACTCTATAAATGTTTCAGCAAAATAAAAAGTCTATAATCAATTATGGCTATATAAATCACCACACCAAAATTAGTGAGAACAGACCTATTTTGCAAACAAACTAANTCTTTCCCTGTACCTTGAGACCAGGGCTCTCAGGAACACTTATGTAGACCATCTCTAACTCCTGACACTGAGGATAAAGGGAAAAAAAGCCTTGAAGCTAGATCTTGCACTGTGTCTGTCTAAATATGTCTTGGCATGTCTTTGTCTCTGGGTAATATTTTTGAGGTTAATTTGTAAATGAGCTCTGTTGATTTGGCTTTAAAAAAAAAAAGTAAGTGCTTACAAATCAAGTAATTCTAAATTAAACGATAAATTCCAGGTTCATGTGAACTGGGAGATATTCAATATTAAATATCTGATATTGTTTGTTGACCTATCTAATATAGACATGTCTTAGAGTAATTAACATTATGTAGAATATTTTCATTGTACCTAGGTTTAATATAAGTTAAATATTATGTCTGTTAAATTCCCTGGTGGCTCAGATGGTAAAGCATCTGTCTACAATGCGGGAGACCTGGGTTCAATCCCTGGGTTGGGAAGATCCCCTGGAGAAGGAAATGGCAATCCACTCCAGTACTATTGCCTGAAAAATCCAGTGGACAGAGGAGCCTGGTAGGCTACAGTCCGCAGAGTTGCAAAGAGTCAGACACGACTGAGCGACTTCACTTTCACAAGTTTGTCAACAAGGAAATTGCCTCAAGTGAAGAAACTTTTTAAAAATGTAAATGAGATATGAGCTTTTATATAAACTCTATTAAGAATAATTATTCTTTAGAAATATCTGTCTAAAACAGTCTCTCCAGGTTGGCGTAACTTAAATTTCTAAGGGTTGTGCTAAGTGTGATAAGTGTTGGAAGTCTACTGAATAGTTAGATCATTTCCAAATAAAATAAGATTTTGAAACATTTACTACTAAGCACTAATTTCCCTTTACAGAGAAACTAAAGAGATTTAGGACTATAAATGAATAACGTTTGGTGTCATCCTAAAATGTTCTAAGAAAGCAAGGGTTTTAGAAATTATCACTGGTATTTATGCTCAACAATCTATAAAATGCTAACATAAAAGTTAGTTCTTAGTTGCTAAAGGAAAGTAGGAAGTTTGTTTTCAGAAAAGAAAAAGGTATGAAAAATACTAAAAATAGTTAAGCATGATCAGGATTTTCTAAAATTGGATTATAATTAGTTAGATAAACTGATTTTGTTAGGAATGACACAGCCATAAGAAAACTGGTTAGAGCTAATTAGGTCCAAGATGGCGGAACTGACTTTCACTAGACCTTGAGCCTTGGTATTTACGCCCATTGTGACATATCAATAAGCTAAATGCTACACCCATCAACATTGACTAAATCTGACCAAGTGTTCTAAACGCTTTTAATTGATCTTTTTGATAATACTTCCTGAGTCGAATTCTTTTGAAGTTCCTTTGACCTCTAGCTAACTTTGGGGTGTTTCAGAGGGCTCCTGAAACATCCCAAAGAGAGATATTAAACGGTGTTTACTTGGTTGGTTAAATTACATGAAAAAGATTATCAAATGAGTAATAAATCTACTCATGTTATAATGTATGGTAAATTACCAATAGAGATATCCTAGAAATCATATGGAGCTCTTAACAGTATGATAAGTACTGGTATTCTAATGGAAAACCTGATGACTACACAAAAGTTAACAGAAGGACTGAATGAACCAGCGAATATGCTTATAATTTTTATGGTTTCTATCTGAAAAATTACGGGTTTGAATCTTATGTTTTGAGGGAGTAAGGAAAACCTTCCTCTCTAATTATGACAAAACTTTGGAAAATTAAATGTTATAAACAAAACAATTATATTTTCTCTCTATCTGACTCCTCCAAAAATTGGAAATTCTTAGGTTTCCAGTACGTATATCAGATGAGTTAGGAAGGTTATCTCACGGGTTCAAAAATCTCAAGAAATTTTTGAGACCGTAAAAAGGGAAGAATTCACCTAGATTTGTTAGGCAAAATCTGTAATAAGCCTTTAGTGTGAGTTTCCCAGCCCAGTTTTATTTTAAAAGTTCAGTCTGAGACTCTATAAATGTTTCAGCAAAATAAAAAGTCTATAATCAATTATGGCTATATAAATCACCACACCAAAATTAGTGAGAACAGACCTATTTTGCAAACAAACTAACCTTAATTTGGTTATATTTGATAAAAATGAGGGTAACTCTAGGGAGAAAAAGATATTTCAAAAAATGTTAAATCCCAGTTTGTTAATGGAGGTCTGCAGCTTAAGACTCATCTCTTAGACAGTTCTTTGCTGTCATGTGATATTAATGTAAAATTTAATTGAATTCTTAAAGAACACCCTAAGTTTGTTTCTGAAGCTCATCTCAGTAATCTATCTTTGGATGAAGATCAGATGTCTCATGACCTACAACCCAGATTAGAAAAAGACATAATTTAAGGGACTGTCTCCAACGTGGATGGAAGGACTTTTTTATCAGGAGAAACTACACTACACCAGGATGAGAAGACAATGACATCAGAGGTAGACAGCTTCCCCAAGATGCTGGACCTGATTTGTATGATCATTTATGTTTTCTTGACTTCTTCAGTTCAGTTCAGTCGCTCAGTCATGTCCAGCTCTTTGCGACACCATAAATCACAGCACGCCAGGACTCCCTGTCTATCACCAAATCCCAGAGTTCACTCAGACTCGTGCCCATTGAGTCAGTGATGCCATCCAGCCATCTCATCCTCTGTCGTCCCTTCTCTGCTTGCCCCCAATCCTGCCCAGCATCAGAGTCTTCTCCAATGAGTAACTCTTTACATGAGGTGGCCAAAGTACTGGAGGTTCAGCTTTAGCATCATTCCTTCCAAAGAAATCCCAGGGTTGATCTCCTTCAANTTGCGTTGTTGGAAGAGGGTGTTTGTGATGACCAATGCATTTTCTTGGCAACACTCTATTAGTCTTTGCCCTGCTTCATTCCGCATTCCAAGGCCAAATTTGCCTGTTACTCCAGGTGTTTCTTGACTTCCTACTTTTGCATTCCAGTCCCCTATAATGAAAAGGACATCTATTTTGGTCCACTGACAGAATGTGGTCCACTGGAGAAGGGAATAGCAAACCACTTCAGTATTCTTGCCTTGAGAACCCCATGAACAGTGTGAAAAGGCAAAATGATAGAATACTGAAAGAGGAACTCCCCAGGTCAGTAGGTACCCAACACACTACTGGAGACCAGTGGAGCAATAACTCCAGAAAGAATGAAGGGATGGAGCCAAAGCAAAAGCAATACCCAGCTGTGGATGTGACTGGTGATAGAAGCAAGGTCTGATGCTATAAAAAGCAATATTGCATAGGAACCTGGAATGTCAGATTCATGAATCAAGGCAAATTGGAAGTGGTCAAACAAGAGATGACATGAGTGAACGTCAACATTCTTGGAATCAGACAACTAAAATGGACTGGAATGGGTGAATTTAACTCAGATGACCATTATATCTACTACTGCGGGCAGGAATCCCTCAGAAGAAATGGAGTAGCCATCATGGTCAACAAAAGAGTCTGAAATGCAGTACTTGGTGCAATCTCAAAAACAACAGAATGATCTCTGTTCGTCTCTAAGGCAAATCATTCAATATCACAGTAATCCAAGTCTATGCCCCAACCAGTAACACTGAAGAAGCTGAAGTTGAATGGTTTTATGAAGACCTACAAGATCTTTTAGAACTAACACCCCAAAAAATGTGTCCTTGACTTCTTAGACCTTTGCATATAAATCAAATGCTTTTCTCATAGGCCTGATTCTATGCTAGGTTTAGAAATCAATTCAATTGTTGGGTTTGTGGCCAATTACCTGTGTCTGGTTCTGGGTTACCTTGGTAAATTTCTCTACTACAACATTCTAACTGGTTGGCCCTGAGAAAATTTACTTAAAAAACCCCCAAATTGTAGGCATATTCAGGTCGCTGTGATATTAGTAGATGGGATCCCCTCACCAGGCCAGTTAATAATGCCTGCTCTGACTCTAGCCATAATTACTCAGGCTCAGTCAGAGCAACAAGAAAAGTTTCAGCAAAGGAGGAAAAATCTCCCAGAATTATGGGATGGATTTATATAGATAACACCAGGCTATGGTAATTTAGGTTTAAAGTCTCCTCTGTGTTGGAAACAATTAAATCATACCTAGGACAATCAGTCTAGTAACATGAGAAAACAGGGCTATGTGCGTTATAGACAATGCCAATATATAATTTCCCTGGAGGATAAAGATTCTACAGTAAGTCAGATGAACTGAGATACACTGGGCTACATCTAATGGAAGCTCTTAAGTCTTACTTGTGACTTTACTATTACTGCTGGCTATGTTATTTATATTTCACCTGTTTTACAAAATTACTCTTTCTTATACCATCAAATGTGTGTGTGAGGCCTCTAATAGAATAATATATAGTCCCATATGAGATCAATGATGGTAACAGTGTAACTCTAGATATGAGAAGAAGCAACAAGAGGGAATATTTTCCTGGACCAAGAGGCTACTAAGATAGGTGGTCCAGAGAATTTTGGATACTGTTTTATGGCCTAGTCCAGTAACAGCACAATGAGTGGCCTGCCAACAAAATCTTTGTCAAACCTGAGAATGGACATTCTCAGCACCATGGGATAAAATGGTCATGAAATACTCCCCCTCAAAATCATGGTCAAGTTTATGAGCAAAAAGGGGCTCTGCCAACTGAAGACTAACACTTGCCATCTACATCTACAAAGATTAAATCATGGCCACTGCAGCTGCTGACTTTCAACACCCTGAAAGGAGTTCAGGGTGAAAATCAGGAATAAAGCGCTCTGTGCTCTGGGAAAAACTGGCATAACAGGCCTTCAGATAGTTAGATCTTTTCAGGAGAAGATTTTGTGAGTCCCAATTCTTGCATCTTCTCAAACCTAGAGAAACACTGACTTCATTAATGGTGAAATCTGCTTTGGCTATTAAGGAAAAGTTTACAATTAAAAGTCAAAATAGAGTATCGATGGTCCAGATATCCTGGGAAATAACTAGGTGATGCTATGGGTGTACTTTCAGATTAGACCTTGTATTGCTAAACACTTAAGTTTCTGAGTCGTGTCAGGCTTGGATGCCACCATTCTCAAAACAATGTCTGCTGGAAGCTAGTAACCTTACTGTTTTATAAAACTAGGCAACTGGCTACCTGGCTACAAGTCTCCCTGAAGTGCCAGGTCCAGACTGGGTTTCAGGCCTACT
This sequence comes from Raphicerus campestris, assembly GCA_006410735.1. Classification (NCBI taxonomy): domain Eukaryota; kingdom Metazoa; phylum Chordata; class Mammalia; order Artiodactyla; family Bovidae; genus Raphicerus; species Raphicerus campestris. The sequence continues at coordinate 23,895 of SJYW01001905.1, read as the reverse complement.
CTTCTAAAAAGAAATAAGATTTATTTTGTCTACTAAATTCGTTATCACTCCTTCAACTACTTATAATTGGGTCTGTTACACCAAAATGGCAGACCAAAGGATTAGGATTTTAATCATACAAGACTCAGATCTAGACCTTGGAACTCAGAAATACTTCCAATTCAGTGTCTATACTCCAAGCTGAGGCAGTCCTATGCCCCATTTTGACAGGAAGTTATCACAGCCATAGTTGCCTAGTTCCCTAAATTAAAACTGAGCGGGACTCTGTGGGGCTCTAGAGTACAGATCTGTTCTGTGTTCTCCATTTCTTATCTGTAGGATATAGGCTTCATTCAGCCTACTTGACCTTCCTTGAGTTCCAAAGGGTGGATTCAAACAATTGCTAATCAGGAAAGGGAGGGGATACAGAAACAGGAGAAACAACCAGAGGTTGGTACAGCCTCTGGTTCCTACTCAAAGAAATATGCATAACAATGTCTTTGAGTCCCCACTCAGGTGGAGGATGGTAACTTCAGACTGAACACAAGATTCTTGGAGCACAGCTCTGTTGCCTCACCACCAACCAATCAAAAAGGATCACAAACTCTGCAACCCTCACCCCAAATGTTGCCTTCTATTTCTGGGGACCAGAGATGACCATCCTGTTAGGTCTCCTGTTTGGCCCTGTCTATTTCATCTCTGAGAGGGGCCAACTAAATTGCTGTTACTACAAGGGTGGAAGCTGATTTCAGATGTGGAACACCCCAACTTAGATCAGGTAGAGAGAGACTTCTGCTCTCCAGGGCAGGCCTGCGCCCATGCACAGCAGGAAGAAGTTACAGAAGAAAGAGACCTCCGCCCCAATTCCCAAGAAGTATCTTGAGTATGAAGTCTCTCAGGGGGGAGTTGTTAGGAGAAGCACACTGATTGAAACCACCCACCCTGGCCAGGTACCATAGTAACAGTTTGCATGAGTTGTTTTATGACAGGAGATCCTGATAAATAATATGGAACTAATAAGCTGCCACCAACCAGAAGAGTTCAGGAAAGGTCTAAAGGAGGCACTGCATGTCCGTCCACTTCCCAGAACCCCTCTCGCTAGCATCCATCTTGGCTGAGAGATGCGTGTGCCACTAGGAAAGACTGAATTAGAATGATTTGTCACAGACCACCCAGAAACTAATCCCATCACCATAAAACCCAACATTTCAAGCCACGTGGCAGAGCAGTTCTCCTGGGTTCCCTTACCTTACTGCTCTCTGCCTGGGTGCCCTTTCCCAATAAAATTTCTTGCTTTGTCAGCACATGTGTCTCCTCAGACAATTCATTTCCAAGTGTTAGACAAGAGCCCAGTTTCAGGCCCTGGAAGGGGTCCCTCTTCCTGCAACGTGACTAAGATTGTTTCATGCCCAGGATGACTCTTTCATAGGGACTGAGAAAGAAATTAACCAGGTAGACTCACACAGGAGGCAGTCAGTGAACTGCACTTTGGAGAAGTTGGTGAACTGAAGCCTTGAAGTCCTTTACTACTTTGTTAGCTTTGGGTTACTCTATATGATTAAGCTGTGAAAGGTGCTGATCAAGTGTTTGAACTCATGGGGAAATTTTCAAGGGTAGAAGAAAAGAGCACAAAAATCTCAAAGTGAATTAATTCATTGTTCATTATAATGAAAATTTTTAGCTCATTAAGTTGATCTAACATTGGAAATTTCTGGTGGTATATTACTTCATGAAGCAAAACTGTTTCAATGAAAGTGAGGTTCAAATATCACGTAAAAAATATTGATTATAGGGAACATAAAATTTCTATTTTTTCAGCCATTTAAAATATTTAATTATAAAATATAAGCATATGTATTGTGAAAGTGAAGTCGCTCAGTCATGTCTGACTCTTTGTGACCCCATGACCTGTAGCCTACCAGGCTTCTCAGTCCATGGGACTTTCCAGGCAAGAGTGGGTTGCCATTGCCTTCTCCAGTGCATACCTTAGTGTTGAAATATTTAGATATCTGCATTAGATTCTTTCTAGTTATGGATATTGCTAAAGAAAGTGAAGTTGCCTTTGGAGCTTTTCCCCTTAGATACGACATACAATTCTAACTTTACTCTTAAAAAAAAAACAAAAAAAAAAAACCCCCAAAAACTAAGACATTGAAGCAAGTTGCTTTGAATAATTTTATTTATTATTAATACTTTTGGTATTTTAATTGACGAGACAAAAACCGAGGACCATACATTTGGACATTAAAGCCCCCTGGGCGTGTCATAATGAAACTTTGAATGCCTTAGATAATGGCAAATGCTTTTGATTGAAAACTCTACTTTTTAGCTTTGAGATAGGTATAAACCAACATGAATGCCTTCTCCCCAGTAGAGAATTGCTCCAAGTTCCCACGTCTTCTGAATACTTATGAGAAGGTACCATTTTGTTTTTCCTGCATGGCTGGTAGAAAATGAGGGAGCCTTTTGACTATAATCTAACTAACTTTTGAAGATAACCAATATGCATGCCACAAGCCAAAGAAATTATTTGAACATTTGGATTACATCCAGAACTGTCAAAATTCAGCAAGAAATAGTTAATTTTCTTCTGCCTTTTGTATTTGTTTTACCAGAAAGAGAAAGAGAATTGGGCCATTAAGCTTACTCAGCAGTAAATGACAGACAAATCCTAGCCCTGGGAGTAATTCCACTCCCATTTCCCAAGTCTGATACTAGAGTGATATGGCCTCCTTCCCACCTATTGTATGAAAGCACCTTGGGAAGTTACCTTATCCAAGTTCACAATAGAACACCTCATTAGTCATGAGCAACACCTATTAAAAAGCCGGATTCTTAGAATACCTCTATAAAATTATTCTTCTCAGAATTTTAATTTTTGACCTCCAAATATATCTTTAGGAACTCAAATTCTAGGTCACCACTAGAATTTGACTCATGATTTGATTCCTTTATCTCCCCGGGAATATATGTTCTAAGCTTCTTTGAATTGTTTAGTGAGGAAACCTGGCATGATGCTTGCTTCTCATGGCTCAGACTTCCCACCGGCAAGTCAGATGAATAATGACATAAGTTACTGCCCACAAACATATGCTTTGAGAAAATACAAAAGTTTAAAATAAATATGGAGTATTAAAGCATTTAATTATATATGCTTCATAATTAGTCATTGAAGAGAAAATCAGTCCGTAAGTGTGACTAATAGATGACGAGAATGAGAGGTTTACATGTAACTATACCTGGTGCTATAAACTGCTATCCTGATAATCTGCTTTTCAAAAAATTCTGATCAGCTTTTCAGTTCACAGCAGGACANAAAATATAAGCATATGTATTGTGAAAGTGAAGTCGCTCAGTCATGTCTGACTCTTTGTGACCCCATGACCTGTAGCCTACCAGGCTTCTCAGTCCATGGGACTTTCCAGGCAAGAGTGGGTTGCCATTGCCTTCTCCAGTGCATACCTTAGTGTTGAAATATTTAGATATCTGCATTAGATTCTTTCTAGTTATGGATATTGCTAAAGAAAGTGAAGTTGCCTTTGGAGCTTTTCCCCTTAGATACGACATACAATTCTAACTTTACTCTTAAAAAAAAAACAAAAAAAAAAAACCCCCAAAAACTAAGACATTGAAGCAAGTTGCTTTGAATAATTTTATTTATTATTAATACTTTTGGTATTTTAATTGACGAGACAAAAACCGAGGACCATACATTTGGACATTAAAGCCCCCTGGGCGTGTCATAATGAAACTTTGAATGCCTTAGATAATGGCAAATGCTTTTGATTGAAAACTCTACTTTTTAGCTTTGAGATAGGTATAAACCAACATGAATGCCTTCTCCCCAGTAGAGAATTGCTCCAAGTTCCCACGTCTTCTGAATACTTATGAGAAGGTACCATTTTGTTTTTCCTGCATGGCTGGTAGAAAATGAGGGAGCCTTTTGACTATAATCTAACTAACTTTTGAAGATAACCAATATGCATGCCACAAGCCAAAGAAATTATTTGAACATTTGGATTACATCCAGAACTGTCAAAATTCAGCAAGAAATAGTTAATTTTCTTCTGCCTTTTGTATTTGTTTTACCAGAAAGAGAAAGAGAATTGGGCCATTAAGCTTACTCAGCAGTAAATGACAGACAAATCCTAGCCCTGGGAGTAATTCCACTCCCATTTCCCAAGTCTGATACTAGAGTGATATGGCCTCCTTCCCACCTATTGTATGAAAGCACCTTGGGAAGTTACCTTATCCAAGTTCACAATAGAACACCTCATTAGTCATGAGCAACACCTATTAAAAAGCCGGATTCTTAGAATACCTCTATAAAATTATTCTTCTCAGAATTTTAATTTTTGACCTCCAAATATATCTTTAGGAACTCAAATTCTAGGTCACCACTAGAATTTGACTCATGATTTGATTCCTTTATCTCCCCGGGAATATATGTTCTAAGCTTCTTTGAATTGTTTAGTGAGGAAACCTGGCATGATGCTTGCTTCTCATGGCTCAGACTTCCCACCGGCAAGTCAGATGAATAATGACATAAGTTACTGCCCACAAACATATGCTTTGAGAAAATACAAAAGTTTAAAATAAATATGGAGTATTAAAGCATTTAATTATATATGCTTCATAATTAGTCATTGAAGAGAAAATCAGTCCGTAAGTGTGACTAATAGATGACGAGAATGAGAGGTTTACATGTAACTATACCTGGTGCTATAAACTGCTATCCTGATAATCTGCTTTTCAAAAAATTCTGATCAGCTTTTCAGTTCACAGCAGGACATGCTCAAATTATGAAGCTGCCAACTAGGCAAACCAAGGTCATGTGAATCAACTAAGGAAAATATCCTTAAATCTTATTTTTGGCTGCAGTAGGTCATTATTAGTTTTGCTCTGAGTTTTAAGAAGAGTGTTTTTTTTTTTTTCATACTACAAATTCGATTTTATATATTTACAATTAAACTTCTGAATTTAAAATAAAATTTTACTGACTAACCAGGAATGGAAAACTTGCACTTAAATCTGAGGAAAGTATTTTAACATTATTTTATATAAATCTTGCTTCCCATCTGGTATTATTTTTATGTTAATGATTTGTTTATCCCTCACTAAGATCCCACTCCATTATTCTTGGGCTTCCCTTGTGGCTCAGCTGGTAAAGAATCTGCCTGCAATGTGGGAGACTTGGGTTTGATCCCTGAATTGGGAAGATCTCCCGGAAAAGCAAAAGACTACCCACTCCAGTATTCTGGTCTAGAGAATTCTGTGGACTTGACTATACAGTCCATGGGGTTGCAAAGAATCGGACACGACTTAGTGACTAGGACCCAAATATGACAGAAATTAGAATATATTCAGTTTAGTTCAGTTCAGTCGCTCAGGCATGTCCGACTCTTTGCAACCCCATGAATTGCAGCACGCCAGGCCTCCCTGTCCATCACCAACTCCCGGAGTTCACTCAGACTCACGTCCATCGAGTTGGTGATGCTATCCAGCCATCTCAACTTCTGTCATTCCCTTCTCCTCCTACCCCCAATCCTGCCCAGCCTCAAAGTCTTTTCCAGTGAGTCAACTCTTCACATGAGGTGGCCAAAGTACTGAGTTTCAGCTTTAGCATCATTCCTTCCAAAGAAATCCCAGGGCTGATATTCAGAATGGAGTGGTTGGATCTCCTTGCTGTTCAAGGGACTCTCATGAGTCTTTTCCAACAACACAGTTCAAAAGCATCAATTCTTCGGCGCTCAGCCTTCTTCACAGTCCAACTCTTGCATCCATACATGACCACAGAAAAAACCATAGCCTTAACTAGACGGACCTTAGTCGGCAAAATAATGTCTCTGCTTTTGAATATGCTGTCTAAGTTGGTCATAACTTTCCTTCCAAGGAATAAGCGTCTTTTAATTTCATGGCTGCAGTCACCATCTGCAGTGATTTTGGAGCCTCCCAAAATAAAGTCTGACACTGTTTCCACTGTTTCCCCATCTATTTCCCATGAAGTGATGGGACCATATGCCAGGATCTTTGTTTTCTGAATGTTGAGCTTTAAGCCAACTTTTTTGGCTTAAATTTCATTCAATTTCTCCGTCATTGAAGAGAAGGGACCATATTCCTCTTCTCCCTTCCTTTCCCAACTCTTCCTCTCCTCTCCTAAATAGGAAACTCTAAAGTTTTATATTTAACATTTAAAGGTGGCTCAGAGGTTAAAGTGCCTCCCTTCAATGCGGGAGACCCGGGTTCAATCCCTGGGTCGGGAATATCCCCTGGAGAAGGAAATGGTAACCCATTCCAGTACTCTTGCCTGGAAAATCCCATGGATGGAGAAGCCTGGTAGGCTGCAGTCCATGGGGTCACAAAGAGTCAGACACGACTGAGCAACTTCACTTTCACTTTCATAATGAATTCCATAGAACCCTAAGAATAAAGGATTCGACTTTATCTTTTGTCAGATGGCTATCTAATTGTTCCAATACTATGTCTCTTTATTTCATTAATTTTTCAAGTTGAAATATAATTGACATATATTAGCTTCAGGTATACAATATAATGATTTAGTATTTGTATCCATATCAAGATGATAATCACAGTAAATCTAATTAATATTCATCACTTGTATAGGTATAATTTTTTTTCTTTAGATGATACCTTTAAGATCTCATTTTAAAGTCTACCCCTTTAATGGAAAGGACTTCCCTGATAGCTCAATTGGGAAAGGATCTGCCTGCAATGCAGGAGACCCTGGTTCAGTTCCTGAGTTGGGAAGATCCTCTGGAGAAGGGATAGGCTACCCACTCCAGTATTCTTGGGCTTTCCTTGTGGCTCAGCTGGTAAAGAATCTGCCTGCAATGTGGGAGACCTGGATTTGACCCCTGGGATGGGAGGATCCCGTGGAGAATGGATAGGCTGCCCTGTCCAGTACTCTGGGCCTGGAGAATTCCATGGACTGTAGTCCATGGGATCACAAACAGTTGCACAGGACAGAGACTTTCACTTTCCTTTAATTAAAAATACTGCCTTTGACATATCCTAAACACTTGTATGTATTTGAGTCTATTTCTGGATTTTTCTATTTTGTGTGATTGGTCTGTTTATCTGTTCCTGCCTTAATATGTTTCTATTTTTTTTATTTGAACATTACATTTTTTTTTTCTTTTAATGATTAGCAGGTCTCATCAGTTCTGATTGCACTTATTTTTTGGTTTTCCTAGATTTCTTTACTTAGTTTATTCTTACACAATAACCTCAGGATTAACTTATTGGATTCCAAACATTTGCAATTTAACTGAAGTTGTGCTGAATTCATAAATTAGAGAAAATTACATATTGAAAATATGAAAACTTTCTACTAAAGAACATGTTTTCCATATTATGTTTTTATTTGGATCTACCTTGTCTCCTCTAGACTCTTGTAAAACTTTCCTCATATAACAGCATATCTTACCTCCTAATTTGCTTTAATTTGCCTGTTTTACCTTTCTGAATTTTTTCTGTTTAACTTCCCTGAATCAGTTTTGTAGATCTGTCTTTAAATCTTAAAAGAGGGGAGAATTGCATAGTTATATATTTGGTCTTAGCTTTTATAATAATTTTTCTCTCTATAAAGCTTTTTCACTGTGTGATCTGTTAGCTTTTTAAAAATATATAGTTATATATCTTAGGAAGTTTTCATTTTTATTCTAGTGGTTTCATCAGTTCCTGCATTTTCAAAATCACCTACAGTCCCCAGATTTACTTTAAATTTTCAGATTGTAATTTTCCTCCCCCTTTTTGTGTCCATCTCTCACTTTACTTATTGTATTTATGTTCTGTAGTCTTCCATGAGTTTTCAAAATTTCTGTAAGATGGAGTACAATGTTATTATCTTTCATGTCATTATCTGAAATGGAAACTGATGCTAAGCTCAGCTCCAATACTTCGGCCACCTGATGCAAAGAACTGACCGATTTGAAAAGACCCTGATGCTGGGAAAGATTGAAGGCAGGAGGAGAAAGGGACGACAGAGGATGAGATGGTTGGATGGCATCACCGATTCAATGGACGCACATGAGTTTGAGTAAGCTCTGGGAGTTGGTGATGGACAGAGAAGCCTGGTGCGCTGCAGTCCATGGAGCTGCAAAGAGTCAGACACGACTGAGCGACTGAACTGAACTGAAAATGGAAACACTGAGCCTCACTTTTTCAGAGCTTCCTTTGTGGCCTCTTCATATGATTCTGTGCTTATTATTTTTTCAAGTTATTGGAAATTATTTTATTTTCTTGGACCACTGGCAGGAGCTTTTTTCAGTGGAGGAAGATATGAGCCAAGGTCACACTTTAAAACTCACAGCTTAGAGGCTCTCTTTTCTGCTACTAGACCAGAGTTTCTCATCCTCGGTTGCGTTGACATTTAGCGCTGGATGGTTCTTTATCATGGAAGCTGTCCTGTCCGTTGTATGATGCTCTCTCCAGTGTGACCACCAAAACATCTCCTGCCGTTGACTGATATCCTCTAGAGGACAAAATTGGGCTGGGTTGAAAATCACTGTGCTAGAGTGATGGACTGTTTCTTTTTAATCTGTGCCACTTCCTCTGACAGCCAGAGTCATATATTCGATTCAGGAGGGCTTTTCCCCCATCTCCCCTCTCCCTACCTGAGAGGCCTCCTCTTGAGCATCATCAAAAGTTATGTTTGCCTCCCAAGGGGATGAGTGTGCATCTATCAGAATCGCGCTTTGCTAGATCTTTTAAAGGTCTGCCATTGTGTGCTTCCTTGGCTATAGTCCTCACCTTTTGCTTTCTCAGCCTCTCTCCTCAGTGTTTGGCTAAGTGTGAGTCTCATTCAGCCTTGAACTCTATTTACACTCAGTCCAGATCTCTGCAGCTCTCTCTCATGACGAAGCTGTCTCCTTCTGGGAGTGATATTTTCTAGAGCTCTCTGGAATTTGCTCCCATTAGCATCCAGCACTCTGTTCTTTCATCTTGCTGTTTTCTTGCCTCTGGCTATGGCAACACCACTGTTTCCCCATCTATTTCCCATGAAGGGATGGGATTGGATGCCATGATCTTACTTTTCTGAATGTTGAGCTTTAAGCCAACTTTTTCATTCTCCTCTTTCACTTTCATCAAGAGGCTTTTTAGTTCCTCTTCACTTTCTGCCATAAGGGTGGTGTCATCTGCATATCTGAGGTTACTGAGATTTCTCCCAGCAATCTTGACTCCAGCTTCTGCTTCTTCCAGCCCAGCATTTGCCATGATGTACTCTGCATATAAGTTAAATAAGCAGGGTGACAATATACAGCCTGACATATTCCTTTCTCTATTTGGAACCAGTCTGTTGTTCCATGTCCAGTTCTAACTGTTGCTTCCTGACCTGCATATAGGTTTCTCAAAAGGCAGGTCAGGTGGTCTGGTATTCCCATCTCTTTCAGAATTTTCCACAGTTTATTGTGACCCACACAGTCCAAGGCTTTGGCATAGGCAATAAAGCAGAAATAGATGTTTTTCTGGAACTCTCTTGCTTTTTTGATGATCCAGTGGATGTTGGCAATTTGATCTCTGATTCCTCGGCCTTTTCTAAAACCAGCTTGAAATGAAACAGTGTCAGACTTTATTTTGGGGGGCTCCAAAAATCACTGCAGATGGTGATTGCAGCCATGAAATTAAAAGATGCTTACTCCTTGGAAGGAAAGTTATGATTAACCTAGATAGCATATTCAAAAACCAGAGACATTACTTTGCTGACGAAGGTCCGTCTAAGTCAAGGCTATGGGTTTTCCAGTGGTCATGCATGGATGTGAGAGTTGGACTGTGAAGAAAGCTGAGCACTGAAGAATTGATGCTTTTGAAGTGTGGTGCTGGAGAAAACTCTTGAGAGTTCCTTGGACTGCAAGGAAATTCAACCAGTCCATCCTAAAGGAGATCAGTCCTGGGTTTTCATTGGAAGGACTGATGTTGAAGCTGTAACTCCAATACTTTGGCCACCTCATGCGAAGAGTGGACTCATTGGAAAAGACCCTGATGCTGGGAGGGATTGAGGGCAGGAGAAGAAGGGGATGATAGAGGATGAGATGGCTGGATGGCATCACCAACTCTATGGACATGAGTTTGGGTAAACTCCGGGAGTTGGTGATGGAGAGGGAGGCCTGGCGTGCTGTAATTCATGGGGTCACAGAGTCGGACACAACTGAGTAACTGAACTGAAGTAAATTGATGGCAACACCTTCTATTTGTAATCTGTAGTTTGGGGGGTCTCTATATTTTCTTGTTTTATAGAAAATGCAGTGTGTGGGATTTTTTTGTTTCCATTTTCTGCCCCCACCGTCCCTTATTTATTTATACAGATTTGAGGGGAAGCAGGACAATTAAGAAACACATTTCATTTGTTTTTACTAGAAACAGAAGTCATGAAAATGTACTTCAGATATTTTTTTCTTTGTAGAAAAATGTCTTTCTGTTGTGAATAGGGTGGATTGGCACTTGACATTCCTTTNTATTTGGATCTACCTTGTCTCCTCTAGACTCTTGTAAAACTTTCCTCATATAACAGCATATCTTACCTCCTAATTTGCTTTAATTTGCCTGTTTTACCTTTCTGAATTTTTTCTGTTTAACTTCCCTGAATCAGTTTTGTAGATCTGTCTTTAAATCTTAAAAGAGGGGAGAATTGCATAGTTATATATTTGGTCTTAGCTTTTATAATAATTTTTCTCTCTATAAAGCTTTTTCACTGTGTGATCTGTTAGCTTTTTAAAAATATATAGTTATATATCTTAGGAAGTTTTCATTTTTATTCTAGTGGTTTCATCAGTTCCTGCATTTTCAAAATCACCTACAGTCCCCAGATTTACTTTAAATTTTCAGATTGTAATTTTCCTCCCCCTTTTTGTGTCCATCTCTCACTTTACTTATTGTATTTATGTTCTGTAGTCTTCCATGAGTTTTCAAAATTTCTGTAAGATGGAGTACAATGTTATTATCTTTCATGTCATTATCTGAAATGGAAACTGATGCTAAGCTCAGCTCCAATACTTCGGCCACCTGATGCAAAGAACTGACCGATTTGAAAAGACCCTGATGCTGGGAAAGATTGAAGGCAGGAGGAGAAAGGGACGACAGAGGATGAGATGGTTGGATGGCATCACCGATTCAATGGACGCACATGAGTTTGAGTAAGCTCTGGGAGTTGGTGATGGACAGAGAAGCCTGGTGCGCTGCAGTCCATGGAGCTGCAAAGAGTCAGACACGACTGAGCGACTGAACTGAACTGAAAATGGAAACACTGAGCCTCACTTTTTCAGAGCTTCCTTTGTGGCCTCTTCATATGATTCTGTGCTTATTATTTTTTCAAGTTATTGGAAATTATTTTATTTTCTTGGACCACTGGCAGGAGCTTTTTTCAGTGGAGGAAGATATGAGCCAAGGTCACACTTTAAAACTCACAGCTTAGAGGCTCTCTTTTCTGCTACTAGACCAGAGTTTCTCATCCTCGGTTGCGTTGACATTTAGCGCTGGATGGTTCTTTATCATGGAAGCTGTCCTGTCCGTTGTATGATGCTCTCTCCAGTGTGACCACCAAAACATCTCCTGCCGTTGACTGATATCCTCTAGAGGACAAAATTGGGCTGGGTTGAAAATCACTGTGCTAGAGTGATGGACTGTTTCTTTTTAATCTGTGCCACTTCCTCTGACAGCCAGAGTCATATATTCGATTCAGGAGGGCTTTTCCCCCATCTCCCCTCTCCCTACCTGAGAGGCCTCCTCTTGAGCATCATCAAAAGTTATGTTTGCCTCCCAAGGGGATGAGTGTGCATCTATCAGAATCGCGCTTTGCTAGATCTTTTAAAGGTCTGCCATTGTGTGCTTCCTTGGCTATAGTCCTCACCTTTTGCTTTCTCAGCCTCTCTCCTCAGTGTTTGGCTAAGTGTGAGTCTCATTCAGCCTTGAACTCTATTTACACTCAGTCCAGATCTCTGCAGCTCTCTCTCATGACGAAGCTGTCTCCTTCTGGGAGTGATATTTTCTAGAGCTCTCTGGAATTTGCTCCCATTAGCATCCAGCACTCTGTTCTTTCATCTTGCTGTTTTCTTGCCTCTGGCTATGGCAACACCACTGTTTCCCCATCTATTTCCCATGAAGGGATGGGATTGGATGCCATGATCTTACTTTTCTGAATGTTGAGCTTTAAGCCAACTTTTTCATTCTCCTCTTTCACTTTCATCAAGAGGCTTTTTAGTTCCTCTTCACTTTCTGCCATAAGGGTGGTGTCATCTGCATATCTGAGGTTACTGAGATTTCTCCCAGCAATCTTGACTCCAGCTTCTGCTTCTTCCAGCCCAGCATTTGCCATGATGTACTCTGCATATAAGTTAAATAAGCAGGGTGACAATATACAGCCTGACATATTCCTTTCTCTATTTGGAACCAGTCTGTTGTTCCATGTCCAGTTCTAACTGTTGCTTCCTGACCTGCATATAGGTTTCTCAAAAGGCAGGTCAGGTGGTCTGGTATTCCCATCTCTTTCAGAATTTTCCACAGTTTATTGTGACCCACACAGTCCAAGGCTTTGGCATAGGCAATAAAGCAGAAATAGATGTTTTTCTGGAACTCTCTTGCTTTTTTGATGATCCAGTGGATGTTGGCAATTTGATCTCTGATTCCTCGGCCTTTTCTAAAACCAGCTTGAAATGAAACAGTGTCAGACTTTATTTTGGGGGGCTCCAAAAATCACTGCAGATGGTGATTGCAGCCATGAAATTAAAAGATGCTTACTCCTTGGAAGGAAAGTTATGATTAACCTAGATAGCATATTCAAAAACCAGAGACATTACTTTGCTGACGAAGGTCCGTCTAAGTCAAGGCTATGGGTTTTCCAGTGGTCATGCATGGATGTGAGAGTTGGACTGTGAAGAAAGCTGAGCACTGAAGAATTGATGCTTTTGAAGTGTGGTGCTGGAGAAAACTCTTGAGAGTTCCTTGGACTGCAAGGAAATTCAACCAGTCCATCCTAAAGGAGATCAGTCCTGGGTTTTCATTGGAAGGACTGATGTTGAAGCTGTAACTCCAATACTTTGGCCACCTCATGCGAAGAGTGGACTCATTGGAAAAGACCCTGATGCTGGGAGGGATTGAGGGCAGGAGAAGAAGGGGATGATAGAGGATGAGATGGCTGGATGGCATCACCAACTCTATGGACATGAGTTTGGGTAAACTCCGGGAGTTGGTGATGGAGAGGGAGGCCTGGCGTGCTGTAATTCATGGGGTCACAGAGTCGGACACAACTGAGTAACTGAACTGAAGTAAATTGATGGCAACACCTTCTATTTGTAATCTGTAGTTTGGGGGGTCTCTATATTTTCTTGTTTTATAGAAAATGCAGTGTGTGGGATTTTTTTGTTTCCATTTTCTGCCCCCACCGTCCCTTATTTATTTATACAGATTTGAGGGGAAGCAGGACAATTAAGAAACACATTTCATTTGTTTTTACTAGAAACAGAAGTCATGAAAATGTACTTCAGATATTTTTTTCTTTGTAGAAAAATGTCTTTCTGTTGTGAATAGGGTGGATTGGCACTTGACATTCCTTTAAACTCCTTCTGGTAAATCTTCCTATACTGCCTGCAAAAATGTCTAGAGGCTAGTTTGAGGATGTGGCTATCAGAAATAACCACTTAAGGCCAAAGAGACAGAAGCCTTCTGCCTACTGTTCTGCTTTTCTGCCAGAAGCACAATCGCTGAGGCATGGGATTTTTCTTTAACAGAAATCCGGTCTCCAGTCATGCACTCTGTTGACAAGATGCAGTTATGGCCATAACAGTGTCATGACCTCATACCTGGATATCATCTAAGGCAGGGTGATTTTTCTTTTTAACTGTGGTAAAATACATGTAACATAAAAATTTACTGTCTTCATCATTTCTCAGTTTATATTTCAGTAATGTTAAATGTATTCACATTGTGTGCAACCAATCTCCAGGACTTTTTCATCTTGCCAATCTGATACACTATACCCATTAAATAGCAGGTCCCCAATTCCATCTCCCTAGAGGTGGCACTAGTGGTAAAGAACCCGTCTGCCAGTCCAGGAGACATAAGCGTTGAGGGTTCAATTCCTGGGTCAAGAAGATCCCCTAAAGGAGGGCATGGCAACCCACTCCAGTCTTCTTGCCTGGAGAATCCCATGGCCAGAGGAGCCTGGTAGGCTACAGTTCATAGGGTTGCAAAGAGTTAGACACAACTGAAGCAATTTAGCATGTACACACATTGTATATAGCACCCTGAGCCCAAGCTTCAGTGCACTTTTACTTGTCAAAGTAGAGGAAGCTCTCCCCTCCCTTTTCCTAGGGATGAGCATAGAAAATGTTGCTACTGAAATGCGCTTATTGCTTTCAATGCAGATGATGGTGGCAAAGGCTGCATAGAAACTTAATCACCAGGGCTAAGATAGGTGTGGTTATCACAGTGGGCAGCAGGGGAGAAGTGGTCATCAGAAAGGCTTTACCTGCAGAAAACTTTGGCAATAGCTACTGGGTCAATCGGCATCCTCAAACTGAAATAGAAAAGCAACTGTCCCAGATCTTCTATAGTACTCTAGATCTTACCAAAAAAGCAGCCTGACTAGAATGATCTCAGCAGAGAGAGGGATGGTTTCTCATGCAATTCGCAGAAATTCACTAAAGTACACTTTAGAGAATGTTAAAGGAAAAGTGCTGTGATGAACCATAAAGTTTGTTTTGTAGATATTTAGGCTGTGTGTGTGTGTGCGTTAGTAGATTCGTCATGTCCGACTCTCTGCAACCCTAGACTGTAGCCCATCAGGCCCCTCTGTCCATGGAATTCTCCAGGTAAGAACACTGGAGTGGGTTGCCATTTCCTTCTCCAAAAGGAACTATAGAAAGAAAGTGAACTCACTCAGTCGTGTCTGACTCTTTGCGACTCTGTGGACTGTAGCCTACCAGGCTCCTTCACCCATGGAGTTCTCCAGGGAAGAGTACTGGAGTGGGTTGCCATTTCCTTCTCCAATTAGGCTATACTTCACTAAAAGAACTTGTGACTGTTTATTAAAATGGTTGTGTGCATAGACTTTTCAAGAACTACTGGCTCTGTTTGGATGCTGAGGCTGTCTAAATAACACTGCATTCTACCAAGTACAGTTGGGGATTATTGTACTCAGGTGACAAGTGGAGTTTTGGTTTGAGGCTGTCTTAGTGAACACAATGACTCCACAAACATAACCTGATTATTTCCCCATTTATGAATGTAGATCTTAAAATAGGAACAGTTGGCAAGTAGTAGAATATGTACATTGGCTCACTAACTTCTGAAGTAAAGGTTATTTCGCTGAAACTGCCAAGAGGAAGCATTAGTAGCCACCCTGCCCTATCAAAAGAGTTAACTAAGTGTAATATAGACTTTCTGGGTGATTACAGACATTAATGTCATCTTTAAACACTTGAAATAAGCAGAAATGGTGTTTCCTAGCATGTTCCCTTTCAACTTGATTTTTGGTCTTAGAGAATAAAAAGGGATTTTTCTGAAATTAATAAGGCACTGGCTCAAATCATAATTGCCATTCCAGATGTGCTCTGTTGACGGCACTGCTGTTAGCATCTGGTATGCAGCCATCGACTCGGAAAATGCTTACACTGAACCAGCTGCAAAGACTTCTCATGCACAGAGCCAATCAAAGCTGGCAGCTTTATGACTTATCTGGGAAAGAGAAATACACGCACATATTTATGTATGTAATATATAAAATATGTTTAATATTATACATATATGTGTGTGTGTGTGTGCATGCGTGCATGTATATAGAGAGTATATATTGGGTTGGCCAAAATGGTTGATTGGGTTTTTCCATATGATGTTATGAGAAAACTTGAACAAACTTTTTACCTACCCTCCACCCCACCAACACTCACACACACACATCACAATTGTGATGTACACTGCTTTCAAAATCCAAATCCTTCATAAGGGCCTTTCAAGTCTTACACTTCTTCATATTCATGGTAGTGGGGAGTGGGACAGCAATTTATGTTTCATACTTTCACTTTGGAGATCATATTCTGATATTTCCCAGGTTCCAAAAAGATCCTTGAGATTGAAAGACTCTGCACTTTCCTAGGTTATATCTCTTTCTGACACATAGCTATTTCACTAAGGTGTTTAGGAAGTTAGGTTACATCCTGCTCCTAATGGCCTATTGAATGATATCATCAGTATAGCTGATCAGCAGGATGTCCTGTGAGGTTGGTGATTCCATTAAAATATGGCTATTATTTTAATGTATAGCAAAGACTTTTATCTGTTTTATTTTTTGCTTATTTTATTTTAAATTATATCAAGATAAAAAACTCATGACATTAAATTCACCATCTTTATTTTTCTGTACATTCACACTGCTGTGCACTGGATCTCTCGAAAGTTTTCATCTTGCAAAACTGCAACTGTATGCCCAGTAAGTACTAGTTTCACATGAGCTAATAAGTGTGAAAATAATTTGTAAATGAAAGAAATTAATAGTTTACTTACCTTTCATCTCTATCCTTTCAAAAAATTTTTTTCACTTTAGTGAAGTGAAAAGTTCACAAATTTCTTCACTCTAGTCATTGGGGGAAACTATCCCACTTCATGGAAACAGTCAATGCTAACACCTTCCTTTCTGAGTTTTCTGAATCCTTTGCCCATAAATTGTCTCATGTCTGGCTTGTATCTTCAGTGACATGCTCTCTGCTGGCTGCCATTTTTTGGACAAGAGCATTCTAAAAAAAAAGAAACAAACAAACAAGAAACCACCCCCCTTTTTTTTTTTACTAAGAAAAATGTCTAATCCTTAGACTTCCTCATCCTGTGCCTTTAACTTTACTAACCTTTAACATTACTACTTTCATATACTTCCCCCTCTCTGTCTATCCTGCTGTAATCCATCTCCCACTCCACTTCTAATCTGAAGTTGGATTATTAAAGGTGGCAATAGCCAATAATCATTTTAAAAATTTACCCTCCCTATATTCATCTTCTGTGCAGCTTTGGTCACTGTGAACTACCCCTTTTCTGATTATCTCTTTATTATTTTCCTATTCTTATCCTATAAATCCCCTGCCTCCAAACATCTGCCATGATGCTCTGTGAGAATACCTGCAACCTAGGTGTTTTCCTAGGGCAAAAGATGTAACTCATTCTAAATCTGAAATATGTGAGAAGAATTGGGATTCCTTGATTACATGCTCTGCTATCATGATAAGCAGCAGCAAGAGGTAGAGAATCTGTAGAAAAGTCTTTAAAAAGTAAAACTTTTTGCACAACTGAATATGCCTGGGTAAAATATGTTATGATGCAACTCATTAGAGGATATCAGTTTTATGTGTTACATCCAGCATCTTCAAAATAAATAAAATATAATTTAAAAAAAATAAAATAGGAAGTACAATGCATTATACATAGTAAAGATGAGCATTATTTTTTTTAATTCCTTTTCAGTTTTATACATATATATATGTATACTGGGTCACAATGTAAATATATTTCTTATCATAGACAGAGTTTTAAAGGTGTAAAAACTCTTTATATTGAAAGGTAGATAATTGATTTCAAAGAATAACTTTATTTACTCCTCATAAAGGAAGTAGAAATAGTTATTAATAAAAAATGGGTATGGAAGGATTCTTTGTATGTATTTCTTTCATAGAATAGGGCCGTTCCTAACACTCCTTTTGATGTAGAAGGGGCTTTTGAATCATCTGATGCTACAATGTTTGTCCAATAGCATCTAAGGTTCAAGGCAGGTCACATGCTGCTGCTGCTGCTGCTAAGTCACTTCAGTCATGTCCAACTCTGTGCGACCCCATAGATGGCAGCCCACCAGGCTCCTCTGTCCCTGGGATTCTCCAGGCAAGAACACTGGGGTGGGTTGCCATTTCCTTCTCCAATGGGCAGGTCACATAGGCTAACTTAAATACAGACATTTTCCAGAACCAGGGTGGTTATTATTTATTGTAAGTTACTGAGATGTCAGGAAACTAGATTATGACATCCGAGCCACAAAAACAAGACCCTTAATACAGCTGGGTCTGTTCTAGAGAAATAGGTTGAGTTTTCCCTAATTTTAGTCACAGACTTTCCCACCTAAATAGTGGTATTTATACAGGTGCAACAGGAGTGTTAGTTATAACACATATTACTCCTAGTCCTGCCAAGACAAATCAAAGACTACGTGATTATCCATGATAATTCCTGCTAGTAAATTTAAATTCATTTTGGGAGCCCCTCAAGGGTACTTTGTAATGCTACAAATAACTTCTTCCTGGTTAGAAACAAATTTCACTCATTTTTTCTAATTTATGCCCACTGTTGGAGTAACAGTCCATGCTCTACACATGGAGTGGGATCCTGATATCCTGATGTACCTTCATGTAGCTCTAAGTGGTCCTTATTTCACTCATTATGGAGGTATCGATGGCACCCCACTCCAGTACTCTTGCCTGGAAAATCCCATGGATGGGGGAGCCTGGTGGGCTGCAGTCCATGGAGTCGCTAAGAGTCGGACACGACTGAGCGACTTCACTTTCACTTTTCACTTTCATGCATTGGAGAAGGAAATGGCAACCCACTCCAGTGTCCTTGCCTGGAGAATCCCAGGGACGGGGGAGCCTGGTGGGCTGCCGTCTGTGGGGTCGCACAGAGTCGGAAACGACTAAAGCGACGCAGCAGCAGCAGCAGCTGCAGGTATCCCCTGAAAGTCTCTAGATATCATGCTGTATACACAATAGAGTTTTGAGCATGTTAAGTAATTAAAGCCTGGTGTCCACATAAGAGGGACTTCCCAGGTGGCACTAGTGGTAAGAACCCACCTGCCAATGCAGGAGACTTAAGAGATATGGGTTTGATCCCTGGGTTGGGACGATCTCCTGGAGGAGGCCATGGCAGTCCTCTCCAGTGTTCTCACCGAGAGAATCCCGCAGACAGAGGAGCCTGGTGGGCTACAGGCCATAGAGTCGCACAGAGTTGGACATGACTGAAGCAACATAGCACACACAGGGCACATGTCCACACAAGATGCGGTATCTTAATATGGCATAGACTACCAGAAAAGGAGAGGGTCAATTTCATGAGTGGAATTAAATACATCCTACAAAGCTGGCTGGAGAATATTAAAAATAATAATAATAATAATAGACTATGATAGCCCAAATGGTCAATCCAATACTTATTCTCAATCTGGTGAAGTCAGTGCCATGGAAATGGCTGTATAGATTTCAGGAGAATTATTTTGTTGTGCTGTGGTCCATGTCTGATTTCCTAAGGCTAAAGATTGGCTTAATAATGTGAGGAAACTTCAAGTACCTGAAAAAACCACTGAGAGCAAATTTACAGTTATTAAATATTTTCAGTAGGATCATATGGGAAATAACAGATCCAGTAATCCTTTAGAGTCTTTCTACTTTGCTGACAGAGAAAAGTTATGGGAGGCCAAAGTTCTGATAATAATATGTATATGTAAAAACATATTGATAAACTATTTTGGGGCAATTCTAGGGATTACCAGAATACAAAAGCAAATAAGATTAATAATAAAGAAAGGATAAATAGGAGAGCAATCCTATCAGAAAGATAATCTTGCTGCATACTCTAAGATGGGAACAGTCTACTTTGTCTTATCATCAGCTTGATCTAAAGATCTTGGGCTAACAATCTTGTTATGATTACCTTCAATCTTCTGGATTCTGAAGAATTCTTGGTTTAAAGTGTCCTGATGGAATGGATGTCCAATGGTCCAGGGAAGATGATTTGTGTTTTTTAAATTAGAAATCAGAAATCCAAGGGTTCCTAGGAGCTTATCATAGTACTATTCTTAACAATATCTGATAAGGTAATTTTAATCAAAATTTGAGGGCCATCTCCTTCTAGAAGACTAAATCTCTGGATTTTAAATCATTCATTTAAATTGTTTAAATCAATCATACTAGTCCTAGTTAGTAGGATGGAGAATAATATATGGAAACTGTTTACACTTGCTGATATTAGGACTGGGTATGTGAAGTGACCGACAAGGGATTAACCTCCAAAACATACAAATGGCTCAAAACAGCTAAAAAAGCAGACAATGCAATCACAAAACAGGTGGAAGATCTAAATAGACATACAGAAGACATACAGATGGCCAAAAAGCACATGGAAAGATGCTCAACATCACTAATTACCAGAGAAATGCAAACTGCAACAAGTCACCTCATACCAGTTACAATGGTCATCAACAAGAAATATACAAACAGTAAATGCTGGAAAGAGGGAGAAGAGGGAATTCTTCCATGTTGGTGGGAATGTAAACTATTAGAGTCACTATCGGAGAAGGCAATGGCAACCCACTCCAGTGTTCTTGCCTGGAGAATCCCAGGGACAGAGGAGCCTGGTGGGCTGCCATCTATGGGGTTGCACAGAGTCGGGCATGACTGAAGCGACTTAGCAGCAGCAGCAGCAGCAGAGTCACGATGGAGAACAGTATGAAGGTTACTAAAAAAAAAAACAACTATAAATAGAGTTACCATATGATCCTGCAATCTCACTCCTGAGAAAAAATCTAGAGAAAACCATAATTTGAAATGATACGTGCACTGCAATGTTCACTACAGCCTTATTTACAATAGCCAGGTCATGAAAGCAAGCTAAATGTTCACCAATAAAGGAATAAAGAAGATACACAAATAATGCAATAATGCCATTTGCAACAACATGGATGGACCTAGAGAAATTATCATACTAAATGAAGTCAATCAGACAAAGACAAATATCATATGATATCGTTTATAAGTGGAATCTAAACAAACAAACAAACAATGGTACAGATGGATGTATTTACAAGATAGAAATAGAATCACAGATGTAGAAAACAAACTTATGGTTACCAGTGGAGAAACTGGAGTGGGAGGAAGAGAGGGAGGGAAAAATTTGGAGATTGGAATTGATATATAAGCACTATTATATATGAAATGGGCTTCCCAGGTGGCACTAGGGGTAAAGAGTCCACTTGCCATTGCAGGAGACATAAGAGACAGAGGTTTGATTCCTAGGTCAGGAAGATCCCCTGGAGGAGGGCATGGCAACCCACTCCAGTATTCTTGCCTGGAGAATCACATGGACAGAGGAGCCTGGTGAGCTATAGTCCATGGGGTCACAAAGGGTCAGACATGACTGAAGAGACTTGGCACACATGCATATGTAAAATAGATAACTAACAAGGACCTACTGAATAGTACCGAGAATTCTTCTCAACACTCTGCAATGACCTATGTAGGATAGGAATCTAAAAAAGCANCCTGGTGAGCTATAGTCCATGGGGTCACAAAGGGTCAGACATGACTGAAGAGACTTGGCACACATGCATATGTAAAATAGATAACTAACAAGGACCTACTGAATAGTACCGAGAATTCTTCTCAACACTCTGCAATGACCTATGTAGGATAGGAATCTAAAAAAGCAATACTTGTGAATACAAGTATACGTACAACTGATTCACTTTGCTGTACAGCAGAAACTAACAAAAGTTTGGAAATTAACTATACTCCAATAAAAACTAAAAAATAAAAAGACTGGACATGTGCAGGAGCCTATTGGAGTGCTTGGCCATATTGGCTTGTAACAAGGACTGGACATGACATTTCTACATGCAACAGCCACGTGTTAATGTAAAAAGATAAAATTGAAAGTAATTGATTTCATTGTCATTAAAGCTAATGAAATGTCTTAGGCCAAGGGAAGTTGAATATCTCTGAAATCATTGCTAACCTTAGTCTGAAAACTTCATTTATTTGCTCTACTTTTCTTGAAGATTGAGGGTAAAGTTTGTGTTAATAAAAGCCAAGGCTTTGCAGAGTTTTTAAATAAGAGCCCCAGTGAAATGTATGTCCTGTCACTGAGAGATGTGTGATATGAATATTTCCCCACATCAGAAACAAACAAAAAATCAAGCTAATTTTTCACTATCATCAAAGCCTTTATTTCCAGCAACAACAACAACAACAACAAAACCCGAAAGCATCCTGAGAATTAGCCAACAATGACCAAAACACATTTACTCCCAAGGCTCTGATTCTTGTCCCCGTCCCATCTTTACAGTCTTGTCAGGATTATGTTGGTGGCAAGAAAGACATACACTGGAGACATCCTTGGCAATACTCTTAAAATTACCTAGCCAATGATGTTTCAATATCCAGGTCAATTTAGATATGCTGCTATGAGCAAAATAATGAAGCTTCTGACTTGTTTCTAAACTAAGATCACTTTGTATGACCAAAAAACAGTTTTGTGAACACAATTATTTTTAAGTATTGGGCATTTTGATCCTCCCCAAAGTTTTTTTTCTGAATCAGGGCTTATCTTCAGCAATTAATGATGGACTTTTTGAATCTCTTTAAGTGGTATAGGTGCAATGATTTTAGATAATGCTGCTTTTCTACAGAGTGATCAGTTAGATCATTATCATGAGATTCAGGACATTATGCTTTGAATGAGTCTCCACTTTCACTATGGCTAAGTGTTTAACTTGTTTACACTTCTATTTGAGTTTCTGAAGAGATCAACTCTTTAATTGGGGAGCATTACCTCATCATGGCCCATCCTGCAAGCTTAGCTGTCATTGGAATAAATATTAATATCTGCTTTTTAAATTCTTGTGACTTGATTGTCTCAGGGGAGAGTGATTAATTCAGCCACTTGGCAGATTCAACTCAACAGAAATTCGTATTCTAATGGTGAATTTTGATTGATGAAATCTAGCTGGCTTAACATGTCTTTTCCCCTTCAATTTTAGGTACAAACAAATGAAATCAGGATTATCCAAGATAATTTTTAAAAATTCTCCCATAAGATCAAAAATTAAAATATTACGCTTCCTTAGGCAGAGAGTTGCTGGGTTTGAGTTTTATATCAATGGATAGAGGTATTTATAATGGCCACATGTGTCCACTGTACAAGAAATCCATACTTCTTTTTATTGTTCTTTTGATGTTCTGAGTATCAAATTTCCAGAACGGGAAGGTGGGGGGAGGTTCCCCATACTTCCAATAAGAAATTATCAGGCAGCGTCAGGGAGTCCAAGGATTCAGCTCAATTCTGACACTATCTACTTGGAGATAACATCAGATTCCACAGGGTGAGGGCTCAGTCCTGCAAGGCTGCTCTGCTGCATCACCTTATAACACTTCCCAAGCCCAGGTTGTGACCCGTACTTCTGACCAAACGACTGTAAATCAGAGTCCTCAAGATTCCATCCTTGGGTTTGAATAATTTGCTGCAGAGGCTCACAGACCTCAAGGAAACATTTTATTTACTAGATTACTGGTTTATTATAAACCAGTATGTAACTCAGGAACAGCTAGATGGAAAAGATGCTTATAGCCCCGTGCCTTCTCTGAGTCACTCTCCCAGCACTTCTGTGTGTGTATCAACCGAGAAGTGCCTCACACTCTGACCTTTTGGGTTTTTACCGAGGCTTCTTTCAGTTCAGTTCCATTCAGTCACTCAGTCGTGTCCGGCTATTTGTGACCCAATGGACTGCAGCATGCCAGGCCTCCCTATCCATCACCCACTCGCGGAGTTCACTCAAACTCATGTCCATCAAATCGGTGATGCCATCCAGCCATCTCACCCTCGGTCGTCCCCTTCTCCTCCTGCCCCCAGTCCCGCCAAGAATCAGGGTCTTTCCCAGTGAGTCACTCTTCACATCAGGTGGCCAAAATATTGGAATTTCAGCTTCAGCATCAGTCCTTCCAATGAACGCCCAGGACTGATCTCCTCTAGAATGGACTGTTGGATCTCCTTGCAGTCCAAGAGACTCTCAAGAGTCTTCTCCAACGCCATACTTCAAAAGCATCAATTCTTCAGCACTCAGCTTTCTTCACAGTCCAACTCTCACATCCATACATGACCACTGGA
>SJYW01001887.1:768-23472 GCA_006410735.1 Raphicerus campestris | reverse complement strand
TCTGGAGCTCAGCAGGTGAAAACGGGGCTCCTCTTGGGTCTTGATGGGACCCTTGGGGTTCCTCTGAAGTGGGGACGGGGTGGGGCGGGGAACTTCTTTGGTCACAGAAAGGGTGTGAAGGGGCCTTTCGAGGTCCACGAGGGACGGGGTGAATTTCCCTCAGATGCTGTTGCGGATAAGGGCCATACCACACCTGCAGGGGAGAAGCTTCTCGTTTGTCTCAAGTTCTGACGGGATCCTCTCGAGTTAAGACGAGGACCCCAGGTACCCGCCCCTGTTCCCTCAGAAGAGGCCATTCTCAGTGCGAGCTGCGAGATGCCTCTGGGGATTTCTCCCCAGTCATCGCTGGGTCCTCAGTCCTTGTCTGGTGCTGAGGTCGGAGCCTGAGATTTCCTTGCTTATGCTTTCATTGGTCTTGAGGTTACTCTGGAGCCCCCACAGGGGAGTCAGGACTCTTCTCGCCTGGAGACTTGCATGGCCTCTTTCTTCCCCAACTGCAATGGCNGAGCCTGAGATTTCCTTGCTTATGCTTTCATTGGTCTTGAGGTTACTCTGGAGCCCCCACAGGGGAGTCAGGACTCTTCTCGCCTGGAGACTTGCATGGCCTCTTTCTTCCCCAACTGCAATGGCAGTGTCCGGCTCCCCATTAAACAGACACAGGGATCTGTGGCTTGCCATCGAGGTACTCCAGGGCTGTCTGATGTGCCAGTGTGTTGGGAGTCATGCCTCGGGGTGACAATCCAGACAGTGAAGGGCAGTCATGTTCTTCTGGAGTAGAGGAGGCATTTGGGGAACGTGGGGAGTGCTGGTCGGACACCTGAGGCTCCTCCCGACTCTCCTGATGCGAGGCCAACTCTTGGGATGTGAGTGGAGCGCCGGAAAACCTTTCCCGATGGAGCAGGTAAAGAGCCCCTCATCTGGAGCTCAGCAGGGTAAAACCAGGCTCCTCTTGAGTTTTGTCAGGACCCACGGCGTTTCTCTCAAGTGGGGACGGGTGGGTCAGGGAATTTCTTCATTCACAGCAAGGGTGTGAAGCGACCTTGCGAGGTCCAAGAATGCAGGGGTAAATTCCTCCGAGATTCCACATCAACAAGGGTCTCTATGTGCCTGCAGGTAAGTGTCTGGTTTTTTTCGAGTTGTGGAGGTGTCCTCTCAAGTTACGACAGGGCCATAGGGACCCATCCCTGGGGCCCCCGAAGAGGCCAGTCTCAGTGCCAGGGGTGAGGCACATCTGAGGATTGTTCCCCAGTGGCGCCCAGTTCTCAGTTCCATTCTGGTGATGAGTCAGGAGCCTGAGCTTTCCTCACCTGTACCCCCGTAGGTCGTGGGGCTCCATTGGAGCCCAATTAGTGCAGTGAGGCCTCGACTCGCCCATAAATGTACAGGGCCACTTTACTCCAGGGTGCAGCAGCCATGTCCGGCTCTCTGTCGAATGGACAAAAAGGATCTGTGGCTGGCACTCGAGGTACCCCAGGGCTATCACACGTGCCAGTGTGTCAGCAGTCGAGCCTCGGGGTGACAGTCGACAGACTGCAGGGCAGTCAGGTTCATCTGAAGTGGACGAGGCATTTGGGGATCTTGGGGTGTGATGGTCGGACACCTCTGTGTTCAGAAAGAGAGAGGGTCCTCCTGACTCTTCTGATGCATGGCCACCTCTTCGGATGCCAGGAGAGCACCTGAAAAACTTTCAGGATGGAGCAGGGAAGGGCACCTCATCTGGAGCTCAGCAGGGGACAACGGGGCTCCTCTTGAGTTGCTGCGGGACCCTCGGGTTTCTTCACGAATGGGGATGGTTAGGGCAGGGAACTTCCTTGTTCACAACAAGGGAATGAAGGAGCCTCTCGAGGTCCAAGAGGGAAGGGGTGATATCCCCGGAGATGTTGCAGCAGACAAGAAACTCAGCCTTCCTGCAGGGGAGAATCTTCTGGTTTTTCTCGAGTTGCGGCGAAGACCTCTCGAGTTATGACAGGGAACCCCAGGACCTGCTGCTGTTGCCTCAGGAGAGGCCGGTATCCATACGGGTTGCGAGGCACCTGTGGGGATTCCTCCCAAGAACTTGCCGGGTCCTCATTCCTCGTCTGGTGCTGAGGCCGGAGCCTGTGCTTGCCTCCCCCATGCTCACATAGGTCTTGGGGTTCCCTGGAGCCCTCAGAGGGGAGTCCGGCCTCTTCTCGCCTGGAACTTGTACGGCCTCTTTCTTCCCCAGCTGCAACGGCCATGTCCTGCTCCCCGTAAAGCGGACAAAGCGATCTGTGACTTGCCATCGAGGTACTCCAGGGCTGTTTCACGTGCCAGTGTGTTGGGAGTCGAGCCTCAGGGTGACAGTCGAGACAGTGCAGGGCATTCATATTCATCTGGAGAGGACGAGGTATTTCGGGCTTGGGGGTGGTGGTCGGACACCTGTTGCTCCTCCGCACTCTCCTGATGTGAGGCCACCTCTTGGGATGGGAGGCAGCGCCGGAAAACCTTTCCCAATGGAGCAGGGAAAGGGCCCCTCATCTGGAGCTCAGCAGGGGAAAACAGGGATCCTCTTGAGTAATGGGGGACCTGCAGAGTTCCTCTCGAGTGGGGACGGTTGGAGCGGGGATCTTCTTAGGTCACAACAAGGGTATGAAGGAGCCTTTCGAGGTCCAAGAGGGAAGCAGTGATTTCCCCGAGTTGCTGCAGCGGACCAGGGACTCACCCTCCCTGCAGGGGACAAGCTTCTGGTTTTTCTCTAGTTGCGGCGGGGTCCTCTCGAGTTATGACGGGGACCCCAAGGACCCGCTGCTGTGGCTTCAGGAGAGGCCAGTCTCCATGTGAGTTGCCAGGCAACTGTCGGATTCTTCTGGAGACATAGGCGGGTCCTCAGTCCTCGTCTGGTGCTGAGGCCAGAGCCTCTGCTTGCCTCGCCCATGCTGACAGAGATCTTGAGGTACCCCTGGAGCTCAAATAGGGGAGTCAGGCGTCATCTCGCCTGGGAATGTGCACAGCCGCTTTCCTCCCTAAATCCAGCAACAGTGCCTGGGTCCCTGTCGGGCGGATACACGGATCAGTGGCTTGACCTCGAGGTACCCCAGGGCTATCAGAGCTGCTAGTGTGCAGGAGTCGAGCCTAGGAGTGACAGTCGAGGCAGTGTAGGACAGTCAGATTCAATCGGAGTGGACTAGACAATTGGGATTCTTGCGGAAATGTGACCCAATGCCTGAGGCTTCTCTGGAATCGCCGGGTGTGAGTGCTTCCTTCTGGGATGGGAGAGGGGAGCCGGGAAACCTTTCCTGATGAAGCACGGAAAAGGTCCCTGATCTTGAGCTGAGCATGGGAAAATAGAGCTCCTCCTGAGTCACACCGGGTCCTTCAGCGGTCCTCTAGAGTGGAAAAGTGTGGGGCCAGGAATTTCCTGAGTCACAGCAAGGGTGTGTAAGTGCATTTCAAGGTCTAAGAGGGAACTTGTTATTTCCCCTGGGACGCTGCAGCGGACAAGGGCCTCACTCCACCTGCAAAGGTGAAGCTTCTGGTTTTGCTCTAGTTGCGATGGGGTCCTCTTTAGTTATGAAGGGGACCACAGGGATCCGCACCTTTGGCACCAGGATAGGCCAGTCTCCGTGCAAGGGGCGAGGCACACTTGGGGATTCCTCCCCTGTGGCGCCAAGTCCTCAGTTCCCTTCTGGTGCTGAGGCTGCAGCCTGAGATTGCCTTGCCCATGTTGACATTTGTTTTGGGCTACCCCTGGAGCCCGCAGAGGGGAGTCAGGCTTCATCTCGAATGGAGACGTGCACGGCCGCTTTCCTTCCCAACTGCAGTAACAGTGTCCGGGTTTCTGTCGAAATTATACAGGCATCTATGATTTGTGATCGAGGTACCCTAGGGCTGTCACACGTGCCAGTGTGCCGGAGTCGAGGCTCAGGGATACAGTCGAGGCAGTGCAGGGCAGTCAGGTTCATCTGAAGTGGACGAGCCACATGGGGGTCTTGGGGAATGGTGGCCCAAACTTTGAGACTCCTCCCGACTTTCCAGTTGCCAGCACCTCCTCTTGGGATGTGAGGGGAACACCACAAAACCTTTCCTGATGGAGCAGGGAAAGGGCCCCTCATCTGGAGCTCAGCAGGTTAAAACGAGTCTCCTCTTGAATCTTAGCTGGACCCTTGGGGTTCCTCTCGAGNTGAATGAGCATTTCCAGGTCCAAGAGGGAACGGGTGATTTCTCCCGGGACGGCACAGCGGAAAAGGGCCTCACTTCGCCTGCAAAGGTGAAACTTCTCGTTTTTCTCGAATTGAGGTGGGGTCCTCTCGAGCAACGACAGTGACCAGAGGGATCCGCCCCTGTGGCCCCAGGATAGGCCAGTCTCCATGCAAGGGGTGAGGCACATCTGGGGATTCCTCCCCAGAGGCGCCAAGTCCTCAGTCTCCTTCTGGTGCTGAGACTGCAGCCTGAGATTGCCTCTCCTGTGCTGACATTTGTATTGGGCTTCCCCTGGAGCCCACAGAGGGGAGTCAGGCCTTGTCTCAACTGGAGACGTGCACGGCCACTTTCCTTCCAAATTGCAGTAGCAGTGTCCAGATCCCTCTCGAGTGGATACAGGGATTTATTGCTTGCTCTCCAGGTACCCTAAGGCTGTCACACGTGCCAGTGTGCTGAAGTCGAACTTAGGTTTACAGTCGAGGCAATGCAGTGCAGTCAGATTCATCTGAATTGGGCGAGGTATTTGGGGCTCTTTGGAAATAGTGGCCCAAACCGTGAGATTCCTCCCGACTTTCCAGATGTGAGCACCTCCTCTTGGGGTGCATGCGGAACACCGCGAAACCTTTCCCGATGGAGCAGGGAAAGGTCCGTCATCTGGAGCTCAACAGGTTAAATCGGGGCTCCTCTTGAGTCCTGACGGGAACCTTGGGGTCCTCTCGAGTGGGGAAGGGTGGGGCGGGGAAGTTCTTGGGTCACAGCAAGGGTGTGAAGGAGCCTTTCGAGGTCCACGAGGGACGGGTTGAATTCCCCTGCGATGCTGTTGCAGAGAAGGGCCACACCACGCCTGCAGGGGAGAAGCTTCCTGTTTTTCTCAAGTTGTGGCACGGTCCTCTCGAGTAAAGACAGGGACCCCAAGGACCCGCGCCTGTATCCTCAGGAGAGCCCATTCTCATTGCGATTTGTGAGGTACCTCTGGGGATTCCTCCCCAGGCATCGACGGGTACTCAATCTTCATATGGTGCTGAGGTCGGAGCCTGACGTTTCCTCGCTCATGCTTTCATAGGTCTTGAGGTTTCTCTGGAGCCCCCACAGGAGAGTCAGGCCTCTTCTCGCCTGGAGACTTGCACAGCCTCTTTCTTCCCCAACTGTAGTGGTAGTGTCCGGCTCCCCATAAAGCGGGCACAGGGATCTGTGACTTGCCATCAAGGAACTCCAGGCCTGTTTCACATGCCAGTGTGTTGGGAGTCGAGCATCAGGGTGACAATCGAGACAGTGCAGGGCAGTCATATTCATCTGGAATGGACGAGGCATTTGGGTATCTTAGGGAGTGGTGGTGGGTCACCTGAGGCTCCTTCCGACTATCCTGCTGAGAGGCCACCTCTTGGGATGCGAAAGGAGCGCCGGGAATCCTTTCTCGAAGGAGCAGGGAAAGGGCCCCTTATCTGGAGCTCAGCAGGGGAAAACAGGGCTCCTCTTGAGTCACGGCGGGACCCTCGGGGTTTGTCTCCAGTGGCGACGGTTGGGGCGGGGGACTTCCTAGGTCACAACAAGGATATGAAGTAGCCTTTCAAAATCCAAGAGGGAAGGGATGATTTCCCCCGAGATGATGCAGCAGACAAGGGACTAACACTCCCTGCAGGGGAGAAGCTTCTGGTTTTTCCCGAGTTGTGGTGGGTTCCTTTCGAGTTTTGACAGGGACCCCAGGGACCCGTCCCTGTGGCCTCTGGAGAGGCCAGTCTCCATGTGAGTTGCGAGGCACATGTGACGATTCCTCTCAAGACGTCGCCAGGTTCTCAATCCTTGTCTGGTGCTGAGGCCAGTGCCTGTGCTTGCCTCGCCCATGCTCACATCGGTCTTGGGGTTCCCCTGGATCCCCCATAGGGGAGTCAGTACTCATCTCGCATGGGGACGTGCACAGCTGCTTTCCTCCCCAACTGCAGCAACAGTGTCTGGGTCCGTGTCAAGAGGATACAGGGATCAGTGACTTGACCTCGAGGTACCCCAGGGCTATCACAAGTGCCACTAGGCTGGAGTCTAGCCTCGGGGTGACAGTCGAGGCAGTGCAGGACAGTCAGATTCATCTGCAGTGTACTAGCCATTTCAGGGTCTTGCAGAAATGAGACCTGACTCCTGAGGTTCTCTGGACTCGTCTGGTGTGAGTGCCTCCTCTTGGGATGCGAGGGGAGAACCGTGAACCCTTTCCCGATGGAGCAGGGTAAGGGCCCCTCATCTGGAGCTGAGCATGGGAAAATGGAACTCCTGTTGAGTCCTGGCGGGACCCTCAGCGATCCTCTCGTGTTGGTACGTGTGGGGAGCGGAACTTCTTGGGTCACAGCAAGGTTGTGAAAGAGCATTTCGAGGTCCAAGAAGGAACAGGTGATTTGCCCTGGGATGCCGCAGCGGACAAGGGCCTCAATCCGCCTGCATGGTTGAAGCTTCTGGTTTTCCTCGAGTTGTGGCAGGGTCCTCTCCAGTTATGACGGGGACCACAGGGATCTGCCCTTGTGGATCCAGGGTAGGCCACTCTCTGTGTGAAGGGCGAGGCACTTCTGGGGATTCCTACCCAGTGGCACCAAGTCCTCAGTCCCCTTCTGGTGCTGAGGCTGCAGCCGGAGATTGCCTAGCCCATTCTGACATTTGTATTGGGCTTCCCCTGGAGTCTGCAGAGGGGAGTCAGGCCTCGTCTCCACTGGAGACTTGCACGGCCACTTTCCTTCCCTACGGCAGTAACAGTGTCCGGGTCCTTTTTGAGTGTATACAGGGATCTATGGCTTGTGCTCGATGTACCCTAGGGCTGTCACACGTGCCAGTGTGCCAGAGTCAAGGCTCGGGATTACAGTCGAGACATTGCAGGGCACTCAGGTTCATCTGAAGTGGACGAGGAATTTGGGGGTTTTGAGGAATGGTGACCCAATCTGAGAGACTCCTCCCGACATTCCAGGTGCCAGCACCTCCTCTTGGGAAGCGAGGGGAACACCGCGAAACCTTTCCCGATGGAGCAGGGAAAGGGCCCCTCATCTGGAGCTCAGCAGGTGAAAACGGGGCTCCTCTTGGGTCTTGATGGGACCCTTGGGGTTCCTCTGAAGTGGGGACGGGGTGGGGCGGGGAACTTCTTTGGTCACAGAAAGGGTGTGAAGGGGCCTTTCGAGGTCCACGAGGGACGGGGTGAATTTCCCTCAGATGCTGTTGCGGATAAGGGCCATACCACACCTGCAGGGGAGAAGCTTCTCGTTTGTCTCAAGTTCTGACGGGATCCTCTCGAGTTAAGACGAGGACCCCAGGTACCCGCCCCTGTTCCCTCAGAAGAGGCCATTCTCAGTGCGAGCTGCGAGATGCCTCTGGGGATTTCTCCCCAGTCATCGCTGGGTCCTCAGTCCTTGTCTGGTGCTGAGGTCGGAGCCTGAGATTTCCTTGCTTATGCTTTCATTGGTCTTGAGGTTACTCTGGAGCCCCCACAGGGGAGTCAGGACTCTTCTCGCCTGGAGACTTGCATGGCCTCTTTCTTCCCCAACTGCAATGGCAGTGTCCGGCTCCCCATTAAACAGACACAGGGATCTGTGGCTTGCCATCGAGGTACTCCAGGGCTGTCTGATGTGCCAGTGTGTTGGGAGTCATGCCTCGGGGTGACAATCCAGACAGTGAAGGGCAGTCATGTTCTTCTGGAGTAGAGGAGGCATTTGGGGAACGTGGGGAGTGCTGGTCGGACACCTGAGGCTCCTCCCGACTCTCCTGATGCGAGGCCAACTCTTGGGATGTGAGTGGAGCGCCGGAAAACCTTTCCCGATGGAGCAGGTAAAGAGCCCCTCATCTGGAGCTCAGCAGGGTAAAACCAGGCTCCTCTTGAGTTTTGTCAGGACCCACGGCGTTTCTCTCAAGTGGGGACGGGTGGGTCAGGGAATTTCTTCATTCACAGCAAGGGTGTGAAGCGACCTTGCGAGGTCCAAGAATGCAGGGGTAAATTCCTCCGAGATTCCACATCAACAAGGGTCTCTATGTGCCTGCAGGTAAGTGTCTGGTTTTTTTCGAGTTGTGGAGGTGTCCTCTCAAGTTACGACAGGGCCATAGGGACCCATCCCTGGGGCCCCCGAAGAGGCCAGTCTCAGTGCCAGGGGTGAGGCACATCTGAGGATTGTTCCCCAGTGGCGCCCAGTTCTCAGTTCCATTCTGGTGATGAGTCAGGAGCCTGAGCTTTCCTCACCTGTACCCCCGTAGGTCGTGGGGCTCCATTGGAGCCCAATTAGTGCAGTGAGGCCTCGACTCGCCCATAAATGTACAGGGCCACTTTACTCCAGGGTGCAGCAGCCATGTCCGGCTCTCTGTCGAATGGACAAAAAGGATCTGTGGCTGGCACTCGAGGTACCCCAGGGCTATCACACGTGCCAGTGTGTCAGCAGTCGAGCCTCGGGGTGACAGTCGACAGACTGCAGGGCAGTCAGGTTCATCTGAAGTGGACGAGGCATTTGGGGATCTTGGGGTGTGATGGTCGGACACCTCTGTGTTCAGAAAGAGAGAGGGTCCTCCTGACTCTTCTGATGCATGGCCACCTCTTCGGATGCCAGGAGAGCACCTGAAAAACTTTCAGGATGGAGCAGGGAAGGGCACCTCATCTGGAGCTCAGCAGGGGACAACGGGGCTCCTCTTGAGTTGCTGCGGGACCCTCGGGTTTCTTCACGAATGGGGATGGTTAGGGCAGGGAACTTCCTTGTTCACAACAAGGGAATGAAGGAGCCTCTCGAGGTCCAAGAGGGAAGGGGTGATATCCCCGGAGATGTTGCAGCAGACAAGAAACTCAGCCTTCCTGCAGGGGAGAATCTTCTGGTTTTTCTCGAGTTGCGGCGAAGACCTCTCGAGTTATGACAGGGAACCCCAGGACCTGCTGCTGTTGCCTCAGGAGAGGCCGGTATCCATACGGGTTGCGAGGCACCTGTGGGGATTCCTCCCAAGAACTTGCCGGGTCCTCATTCCTCGTCTGGTGCTGAGGCCGGAGCCTGTGCTTGCCTCCCCCATGCTCACATAGGTCTTGGGGTTCCCTGGAGCCCTCAGAGGGGAGTCCGGCCTCTTCTCGCCTGGAACTTGTACGGCCTCTTTCTTCCCCAGCTGCAACGGCCATGTCCTGCTCCCCGTAAAGCGGACAAAGCGATCTGTGACTTGCCATCGAGGTACTCCAGGGCTGTTTCACGTGCCAGTGTGTTGGGAGTCGAGCCTCAGGGTGACAGTCGAGACAGTGCAGGGCATTCATATTCATCTGGAGAGGACGAGGTATTTCGGGCTTGGGGGTGGTGGTCGGACACCTGTTGCTCCTCCGCACTCTCCTGATGTGAGGCCACCTCTTGGGATGGGAGGCAGCGCCGGAAAACCTTTCCCAATGGAGCAGGGAAAGGGCCCCTCATCTGGAGCTCAGCAGGGGAAAACAGGGATCCTCTTGAGTAATGGGGGACCTGCAGAGTTCCTCTCGAGTGGGGACGGTTGGAGCGGGGATCTTCTTAGGTCACAACAAGGGTATGAAGGAGCCTTTCGAGGTCCAAGAGGGAAGCAGTGATTTCCCCGAGTTGCTGCAGCGGACCAGGGACTCACCCTCCCTGCAGGGGACAAGCTTCTGGTTTTTCTCTAGTTGCGGCGGGGTCCTCTCGAGTTATGACGGGGACCCCAAGGACCCGCTGCTGTGGCTTCAGGAGAGGCCAGTCTCCATGTGAGTTGCCAGGCAACTGTCGGATTCTTCTGGAGACATAGGCGGGTCCTCAGTCCTCGTCTGGTGCTGAGGCCAGAGCCTCTGCTTGCCTCGCCCATGCTGACAGAGATCTTGAGGTACCCCTGGAGCTCAAATAGGGGAGTCAGGCGTCATCTCGCCTGGGAATGTGCACAGCCGCTTTCCTCCCTAAATCCAGCAACAGTGCCTGGGTCCCTGTCGGGCGGATACACGGATCAGTGGCTTGACCTCGAGGTACCCCAGGGCTATCAGAGCTGCTAGTGTGCAGGAGTCGAGCCTAGGAGTGACAGTCGAGGCAGTGTAGGACAGTCAGATTCAATCGGAGTGGACTAGACAATTGGGATTCTTGCGGAAATGTGACCCAATGCCTGAGGCTTCTCTGGAATCGCCGGGTGTGAGTGCTTCCTTCTGGGATGGGAGAGGGGAGCCGGGAAACCTTTCCTGATGAAGCACGGAAAAGGTCCCTGATCTTGAGCTGAGCATGGGAAAATAGAGCTCCTCCTGAGTCACACCGGGTCCTTCAGCGGTCCTCTAGAGTGGAAAAGTGTGGGGCCAGGAATTTCCTGAGTCACAGCAAGGGTGTGTAAGTGCATTTCAAGGTCTAAGAGGGAACTTGTTATTTCCCCTGGGACGCTGCAGCGGACAAGGGCCTCACTCCACCTGCAAAGGTGAAGCTTCTGGTTTTGCTCTAGTTGCGATGGGGTCCTCTTTAGTTATGAAGGGGACCACAGGGATCCGCACCTTTGGCACCAGGATAGGCCAGTCTCCGTGCAAGGGGCGAGGCACACTTGGGGATTCCTCCCCTGTGGCGCCAAGTCCTCAGTTCCCTTCTGGTGCTGAGGCTGCAGCCTGAGATTGCCTTGCCCATGTTGACATTTGTTTTGGGCTACCCCTGGAGCCCGCAGAGGGGAGTCAGGCTTCATCTCGAATGGAGACGTGCACGGCCGCTTTCCTTCCCAACTGCAGTAACAGTGTCCGGGTTTCTGTCGAAATTATACAGGCATCTATGATTTGTGATCGAGGTACCCTAGGGCTGTCACACGTGCCAGTGTGCCGGAGTCGAGGCTCAGGGATACAGTCGAGGCAGTGCAGGGCAGTCAGGTTCATCTGAAGTGGACGAGCCACATGGGGGTCTTGGGGAATGGTGGCCCAAACTTTGAGACTCCTCCCGACTTTCCAGTTGCCAGCACCTCCTCTTGGGATGTGAGGGGAACACCACAAAACCTTTCCTGATGGAGCAGGGAAAGGGCCCCTCATCTGGAGCTCAGCAGGTTAAAACGAGTCTCCTCTTGAATCTTAGCTGGACCCTTGGGGTTCCTCTCGAGTGGGGATGGGTGGGGCGGGGAACTTCGTGGGTCACAGCAAGGGTGTGAAGGAGACTTTCAAGGTCCAGAGGGATGGAGTGAAATCCCCCAAGATGCCGTTGCAGACAAGGGCCACACCACACCTGCAGGGGAGACACTTCCGGTTTTTCTCACGTTGGGGCGGGGTCCTCTCGAGTTACGACAGGGACCACTGTGACCCGCCCCAGTATCCTCAGGAGAGGACATTTTCAGTGCGAGTTGCCAGCCACCTCCGTGTATTCCTCCCCCGTTATCGTCGGGCCTCAGTCCTCGTCTTGTTCTTAGGTCGGAGCCTAAGATTTCCTCCCTCATTCTTTCACAGGTCTTGAGGTTACTCTGGAGCCCCCACAGTGGAGTCAGGACTCTTCTCACCTGGAGACTTGCACGGCCTCTTTCTTCCCCAACTGCAGCGGCAATGTCCGGCTCCCGGTCAAGCGGACACAGGAATCTGTGGCTTGCCACCGAGGTACTCCAGGGCTGTCTCACGTGCCAGTGTGTTGAGAGTCGATCCTCGGGTTGACAGTCGAGACAGTGCAGGGCATTCATGTTCATCTGGATTGGACAAGGCATTTGGGGATCTTGGGGAGTGGTGGTCGGACACCTAAGCCTCCTCTCGAATCTCCTGATTCAAGGCCACCTCTTGGGATGTGAGGAGAACACCGGGAAACCTTTCCCAACGAAGCAGGGCAAAGGCCCCTCATCTGGAGCTCAGCAGGGTAAAATGGGGCTCCTCTTGAGTCTTGGCAGGACCCTTGGGGTTCCACTCGAGTGGGGATGGGTGGGGCTAGGAACTTCTTGGCTCACAGCTAGGGTGGGAGGGAGCCTTTAGAGGTCCACGAGGGACAGAGTGAATTCCCCTGAGATGCCATTTCAGACAAGGGCCACACCACGCCTGCAGGGGAGAAGCTTCGTGTTTTTCTGGAGTTGCGGCGGGGTTCTTACGAGTCAGGACGCGGACCCCAGGGACCCGCCAATGTATCCTCAGGAGAGGCCATTCTCAGTACGAGTTGCGAGGCACCTCTTGGGATACCTCCCCAGTCATTGCTGGGTCCTCAGTCCTCGTCTGTTGCTGAGGTCAGAGCCTGAGTTTTCCTCGCTCATGCTTTCATAGGTCTTGAGGCTACTCTGGAGCCATGACAGGGGAGTCAGGACTCTTCTAGCCTGGAGACTTGCATGGCCTCTATCTTCCCCAACTGCAGAGGCAGTGTCCGGCTCCGCGTAAAGCGGACACAGGGATCTGTGGCTTGCCATTGAGGTACTTACATGATGTCTCACGTGCCAGTGTGTTGGGAGTCGAGCCTCGGGGTGACAGTCGAGAGAGTGCAAGGCAGTCATGATCATCTGGTGTGGACGAGGTATTTAGGGAACTTGGGGAGTGGATGTCAGACACCTGAGTCTCCTCCCGTCTCTCCTGATGCGAGGCCAACGCTTGGGATGCAAGTGGAGCGCCTTAAAACCTTTCCCGATGGAGCAGGGAAAGGACCCCTCATTTGGAGCTCAACAGGGGAAAACAGGGCTCCTCTTGAGTCGTGGTGGTACCCTCGGGATTCAACTCGAGTGGGAATGATTGGGACAGGAAACTTCCTACGTCACAATAAGGATATGAAGTAGCCTTCGAGGTCCAAGAGGAAAGGGATGATTTCACCTGAGATGCTGCAGCAGACAAGGGAAGCACACTCCTCGCAGGGGAGAAGCTTCTGGTTTTTCTCTAGTTGCAGCGGGTACCTCTCAAGATGCGGTGGGAACCCCAGGGATTCGCCCATGTGGCCTCAGGAGAGGCCAGTCTCCATGCGAGTTGCGATGCACCTGTGGGGATTCCTCCCAAGACATCGCCGGGTCGTCATTCCTCATCTGGTGCTGAGGCCGGAGCCTCTGCTTGCCTTGCCCATGCTGACATAGGTCTTGGGGTTTCCCTGGAGCCCCCATCGGGGAGTCAGTCCTCGTCTCGCCTGGGGACGTGCACAGCCGCTTTCTTCCCCAACTACAGCAACAGTGTCCGGGTCCCTGTTGTGCGGATACAAAGATCAGTGTCTTGACCTCGAGGTACCCCAGGGCTGTCACACATGCCAGTGTGCTGGAGTAGAGCTTTGCGGTGACAGCCGAGCCAGTGCAGGACAGTCAGATTCATCTGGAGGGGAGTAGGCTTTGGGGAGTTGCAGAAATGTGACCCGATGCCTGAGGCTTCTCTGGACTCGCCTGGTGTGAGTTCCTCCTCTTGGGATGCGAGGGGAGAGCCGGAACCCTTTCCTGATGGAGCAGGCAAAGGGCCCCTCCTCTGGAGCTGAGCATGGGAAAATGGAGCTTCTCTTGAGTCATGGCGGGACCCTCGGCGGTGTCTCCAGTGGGAATGTCTGGGGCAGTGAACATCTTCGGTCACAACAAGGGTGTGAAAGAGCATTTCGAGGTCCAGAGGGAATGGATGATTTTCCCTGGGACGCGGCAGCTGACAAGGGCTTCACTCTGCCTGCAAGGGAGAAGCTTCTGCTTTTTCTCGAGTTGCGGCGGGGTCCTCTAAAGTTACGACGGCGACCCCAGGGACCCCCCCCCCAGCCCCGTATCCTCAGGAGAGGCCATCCTCAGTGTGAGTTGCCAGGCGCCCCTGGGGATTCCTCCCCAGTCATCGCCAGGTCCTCATTCCTCGTCTGCTGCTGAGGTCAGAGCCTGAGATGTCCTCGCTCATGCTTTCATAGGTCTTGAGGTTACTCTCGAGCCCCCACAGGGGAGTCAGGCCTCTTCTCGCCTGGAGACTTGCACGGCCTCTTTCTTCCATAACTGCAGTGGCAGTGTTTGGTACCCGTATAGCAGACACAGGGATCTGTGGCTTGCCATCTAGGTACTCCAGGGCTGTCTCACGTGCCAGTGTGTTGGGAGTTGAGCCTCCTGGTGACAGTCGAGACAGTGCAGGGAAGTCATATTCATCTGGAGAGGAAGAGGCATTTGGGGAACTTGGGGAGTGGTGGTCAGACACCTGAGGCTACTCTGGACTCTCCTGATGTGAGGCCACCACTTGGGATGCGAGGGGAGCACCACAAAACATTTCCTGATGCAGCACGGAAAGGGACCCTCATCTGGAGCTCAGCAGGGCAAAACGGTGTTCCTCTTTAGTCGTGGCGGGACCCTCGGGGTTCCTCTCGAGTGGGGAATGTTGGTGCAGGGATGATCCTAGGTCACAATAAGGGTGTGAAGGAGCCTTTCAAGGTCCCAGGGGGATGGTGTGATTTTCCCCGAGATGCTGCAGCGGAGAAGGGAATCACCCTCCCTGCAGAGGAGAAGCTTCTGTTTTTTCTCGATTTGTGGTGGGATACTCTCTAGTTATGACTGGGAACCCAGGGACCCGCCGCTGTGGCCTCATGAGAGGCCAGTCACAATGCGAGTTGTGAGGCACCTGTGGGGATTCCAATGAGACCTCGCCGGGTCCTCAGTCCTTGTCTGGTGCTGAGGCTGGAGCCTGTACTTGCCTCGCCCATGCTGACATAGGTCTTGGGGTTCCCCTGGAGCCCGCATAGGGGAGTCAGGCCTCCTCTGCATGGGGATGTGCACAGCCGCTTTCCTCCCCAACTGCAGCAACAGTGTCTGGGTTCCTGTCGAGTGGATACAGGGGTCAGTGGCTTGACCTCGATGTACCCCAGGGCTCTCACATGTGTCAGTGTGCTGGAGTCGAGCCTTGAGGTGACAGTCGAGGCAGCGCAATACATTCAGATTTATCTGGAGTGGACTAGGCATTTGGGGTCTTGCAGAAATGTGACCCAACGCCTGAGGCTTCTCTGGACTCGCCTGGTATGAGTGCCTCCTCTTGGAATGTGAGGGGAGAGATGGGAACACTTTCCAGATGGTGCAGGTAAAGGACCCCTCATCTAGAGCTGAGCAAGGGAAAATGCAGCTTCTCTTGATTTGCTGCGGGACACTCGGTTCTCTCCTGTGGGGACGTGTGGGGCGGGGAACTTCTTGGGTCATAGCAAGGGTGTGAAAGAGCATTTCGAGGTCCAAGAGGGAAAGGGTGATTTCCCCCGGGACAGCACAGCGGAAAAGGGCCTCACTCCGCCTCCAAAGGTGAAGCTTCTGGTTTTTCTCAATTTGCAGCGGGGTCCTCTTGAGTTACGACAGGGACCACAGAGATCCACCCCTGTGGCCCCAGGATAGGCCAGTCTCCATGCGAGGGGCGAGACACATCTGGGGATTCCTCTCCAGTGGCGCCAAGTCCTCAGTCCCCTTCTGGTGCTGAGGATGCAGACTGAGATTGCCTCGCCCATGCTGACAATTTTATTGGGCTTCCCCTCGAGCTCGAAGAGGGAAGTCAGTCCTTGTCTCAACTGGAGACGTGCACGGCCGCTTTCCTTTCCAACTACAGTAAGAGTGTCCGGATCCCTGTCGAGCGGATACAGGGATCTATGTCTTGCACTCGAGGGACCCTAGGGCTGTGACACGTGCCAGTGTACCACAGTCGAGCCTCGAGGTGAGTCGAGGCAGTGCAGGGCAGTCAGGTTCATCTGAAGTGGACGAGGCATTTGGAGGTCTTGGGGAATGGTGGCCCAACCTGTAAGCCTCCTCCCAACTTTCCAGGTGTGAGCATCTCCTCTTGGAATGCGAGGGGAACACCGCGAAACCTTTCCTGATGGAGCAGGGAAAGGGCCTCTCATCTGGAGCTCAGCAGGGGAAAACGTGGATCCTCTTGAGACATGGTGGGACACTTGGGGTTCCACTCGAGAGGGGCCGGGTGGGGCAGGGAACTTCTTGGATCACAGCAAGTTTGTGAATGAGCCTTTCGAGGTCCACGAGGGACATGGTGTTTTCCCCTGAGATGCCACTGCAGACAAGGCCACACCACACCTACAAGGGAGAAGCTTCAGATTATTCTCGAGTTGCGGCTTGGTCCTCTCGAGTTATGACTGGGAACCCAGGAACCAGCCCCTGTATCCTCAGCAGAGGCCATTCTCAGTGAGAGTTGCAAGGCGCCTCTGGGGATTCCTCCCCAGTCATTGCCGGGTCCTCAGTCGTCGTCTGGTGCTGAGGTCAGAGCCTGAGATTTCCTCACTCGTGCTTTCATAGGTTTTGAGTTTACTCTGGAGCCCCCACAGGGGAGTCAGGCCTATTCTCGCCTGGATACTTGCACGGCCTATTTATTTCCAACTGCAGCGGCAGTGCCCGGCTCCCCATAAAGCAGACACAGGAATCTGTGGCTTGCCATCGAGGTACTCCAGAGCTGTCTCACGGGCCAGTGTGTTGGGAGTCGAGCCTCATGGTGACAGTCAAGACCGTGCAGGGCGGTCATGTTCATCTGGAGTGGACGAGGAATTTGGGGATCTTGGCGAGTGGTGGTCAGACACCTGAGGCTCCTCCCGAATGTTCTGATGCGAGGCCACCCCTTCAGATGCGAGGGGAGCGCTGGAAAATCTTTCCCACTGGACCAGGGAAAGTGTTCCTCAGCTGGAGCTCAGCTGGGGAAAAAGGGCCTTCTCTTGAGTCTCGGCAGGACCCTCGGGTTTCTTCTCGAGTGGGGACAGTTGGGACGGGGATCTTGCTAGGTCACAACAAGTGTATGAAGTTGCCTTTCGAGGTCCAATAGGGAAGTGGTGATTTCCCCTGTGATGCTGCAGCGGACAAGGGACTCACTCTCCCTGCAGGGAAGAAGTTTCTGGTTTTTCTCGAGTTGCTGCGGAATCCTCTTGAGTTATGACGGGGACTCCAGGGACCCGCTGCTCTGGCCTCAGGAGAGGTAAGTCTCCATGCGATTTTCGAGGCACCTGTGGGGATTCCTCCCAAGATGTCGCTTGGTCCTCAGTCCTCGTTTGGTGCTGAGGCCGGAACCTGTGCTTGCCTCCCCCATACTGACATATGTCTTGGGGTTCCTCTGGAGCCCACATAAGGTAGTCAGGCCAAGTCTTGCCTGGTGACGTGCACAGTTGCTTTCCTCCCCGACTGCAGCAACAGTGTCCGGGTCCATGTTGAGCAGATACAGGGATCAGTGGCTTGAACACTAGGTACCCCAGGGCTATAACACGTGCCAGGGTGCCGGAGTCGAGCCTCGGGGTGACAGTCGAGGCAGTGCAGGACAGTCAGATTCATCTGGACTGGACTAGGCATTTGGGTGTCTTGCAGAAATGTGACCCAACGCCTGAGGCTTCTCTGTTCTCACTTGGTGAGAGTATCTCCTCTTGGGATGCGACAGGGAGCCAGGAACCCTTTCCGAATGGAGCAGGAAAAGGGCCCCTCATCTGGAGCTGAGCATGGGAAAAGGGAGCTCCTTTTGAGTCGTGGCATGAACCTCAGCAATCCTGTCGAGTGGGGACGTGTGGGGCGGGTATCTTCTTGGGTCACAGCAAGGGTGTGAAAGAGCATTTTGGGATCCAAGAGGGAACGGTGATTTCTTCTGGGACGCCACAGCAAACAAGGACCTCACTCCGTCTGCAAGGGTGAAGCTTCTGGTTTTTCAAGAGTTGCGGCGGGGTCCTCTCGAGTTACGACGGGACCCTGTGGCCCCAGGATAGGCCAGTCTCCATGCGAGGGGCAATACAATCTGGGATTTCCTCCCCAGTGGAGCCCAGATCTCAGTCCCCTTCTGCTGCTGAGGCTGCAGCCTGAGATTGTCTCGCCAGTGCTGACATTTGTATTGGGCTTCCCCTCGAGCACACAGAGGGGAGTCAGGCCTCATCTCGACTGGAGACGTGCATGGCCGCTTTCCTTCCCAACTGCAGCAACAGTGTCAGGGTCCATGTTAAGTGCATACAGTGATCAGTGGCTTGGCCTTGAGGTACGCCAGGGCTATCACACATTCCAGTGTTCTGGAGTCGTGCCTCGGGGTGACAGTCGAGGCAGTGATGGGCTGTCAGGTTCATATGGAGTGGACGAGGTATTTGGGGGTCTTGGGGAATGGTGGCCCAACCTGTGAGACTCCTCCCGGCTTTCCATGTGCGAGTACCTCCTCTTGGGATGAGTGAGGAACACCGTGAAACCTTTCCAACTGAGCAGGGATAGGGCCCCTCATCTGGAGCACTGCACGGGAATACAGGGCTCCTCTTGAGTCTTGTCAGGACCTTCAAGGTTCATCTCCATTGGGGACAGGTGGGGCGTGAACTTCTTGGGGCACAGCAAGTGTGTGAAGGAAACTTTCGAGGTCCATGAGGGATGGAGTGAGTTCCCCTGAGATGCCGCCTTGTACAAGGGCCACACCATGCCGGCAGGGGAGAAGCTTCCGGTTTTTCTCGAGTTGTGGCGGGTCCTCTCGAGTTACAACAGGGACCCCAGGGACCCGCCAATGTATCCTCAGGAGAGGCCAGTCTCAGTGCAAGTTGCTAGGCGCTTCTGGGGATTCCTCCCCAGTCGTTGATGGGTCCTCAGTCCTCGTCTGGGGCTGAGGTCAGAGCCTGAGATTTCCTCAGTCATGCTTTCATAGGTCTTGAGGTTTCTCTGGAGCCCCCACAGCGGAGTCAGGCCGCGTCTCGCCTGGAGACTTGCACGGCCTCTTACTTCCCCAACTGCAGTGGCAGTGTCCGGCTCCCCATCAAGCAGACACAGGGATCTGTGGCTTGCCCTTGAGGTACCCCAGGGCTGTCTCACATGCCAGAGTGTTGGGAGTCAAGCCTCGGGGTGACAGTCGAGACAGTGCAGGGCAGTCAGGTTCATCTGGAGTGGACGAGGCATTTGTTGATATTGGGGAGTGGTAGTCGGACACCTGAGGCTCTTCCCAACTCTCCTGATGGGAGGTCACCTCTTGTCATGCCAGGGGAACACCGCGAAACCTTTCCCGACGGAGCAGGGAAATGGTCCCTTATCTGCAGCTCTCCAGAGAAAAACTGGGCTCCTCTTGTGTCTTGGCGGGTCCCTCGGGGTTCCTCTCGAGTGGGGACGGGTGGGAAGGGGAACTTCTTGAGTCACAGCAAAAGTGTGAAGGGTCCTTTTGTGGTCCAAGAGGGAAGGGGTGAAGTCACCGAGATGCTGCATCGGACAAGGTCGTCTCCCCGCCTGCAGGGAAGTGTCTGGTTCTTTTCGAGTTGTGGAGGGGTTCACTCAAGTTACGACAGTGCACCTGGGACCCTATCCTGTGGCCCCAGGAGAGGCCAGTCTCCGTGCGAGGGGCCAGGCACATCTGGGCATTCTTCCTCTGTGGCGTCAAGTCCTCAGTCCCATTCTGGTGCTGAGGCCGGAGCCTGAGGTTTCCTCACTCATGCCTACGTCAGTCTTGGGGATCCCCTGGAGCCCCCTCAGTGGAGTCAGACCTCGTCTTGCACACAGATGTGCAGGGCCGCTTAACTCCAGGGTGCAGCAGCCATATCCGGCTCTCTGTCCAACAGACAAAGGGATCTGTGGCTTGCCCTCGAGGTACCCCAGGGCAATCACACGTGCCAGTGTGTGTGCAGTCAAGTCTCCAGGAGGCAGTCAAGGCAGTGTAGGGCAGTCAGGTTCATCAGGGGTGGACGAGGCATTTGGGATTCTTGGGGAAATGTGACCAAACACCTGAGGCTCCTCTGGATTCGCCTGGTGTGAGGGCCTCCTCTTGGAATGCTAGGGGAGAGCAGGGAACCCTTTCCCAGTGGAGGAGGGAAAGGACCCCTCATCTGGGGCTGAGCAGGGGGAAATGGAGCTCCCCTGGAGGTACTTCTCGAGTGGGGATGGGTGGAGCTGGGAACTTCTTGGGTCACAGCAATGGTGTGAAGGAGCATTTCGAGGTCCAAGAGGGAACGGGTGATTTCCCCCGGGACGCCGCAGAGGACAAGAGCCTCACTCCACCTTCAAGGGAGGAGCTTCAGGTTTTTCTTGAGTTCCTGTGGGGTCCTCTCGAGATACGACCGGGATCCCAGGGACCCACCTCTGTGGCCTCAGTAGAGGCCAGTCTCCGTAAGAGTTGCCACTGGGTATTCCTCCCCAGTCGTCGCCGGGTCCCCAGGCCTCATCTGGTGCTGAGGCCACAGCCTGAGCTTCCCCCGCCCATGCTGACCTAGGTCTTGGGGTTCCCCTGGAGCTCCCACAGGGGTGTCAGGCCTCGTTTCCCCTGGAACGTACACGTCCACTTTCCTCCCCATCTGCAGCAGAAGTGTCCAGCAC
Organism: Raphicerus campestris; assembly: GCA_006410735.1. Lineage (NCBI taxonomy): Eukaryota > Metazoa > Chordata > Mammalia > Artiodactyla > Bovidae > Raphicerus > Raphicerus campestris. The sequence goes on along the minus strand of SJYW01001887.1, from coordinate 3,222 downwards.
CCCTTCGAGCAGACACAGGGATATGCTGGTGCAGATATGGGCCAAACCACGCCTGAAGGGGAGAAGCTTTCGGTTTTACTCGAGCTGAGGCAGGGTCCTCTCAAGTTACGACAGGGACTCCAGGGACCCACCCGTGTATTCTCAGGAGAGGCCAGTCTCAGTGGGAGTTGCGAGGCATCTCTGGGGATTCCTCCCCAGTCGTCGCCAGGTTCTCAGTCCTCGTCTAGTGCTGAGGCCAGAGCTTGAGCTTTCTTCGCGGTGCTGACATAGGTCTTGGGTTTCCGCTGGAGCCCCCTCAGGGGAGTAAGGCCTCGTCTGGCCCATAGATTTGCAGGCCCGCTTTTCTCCAGGGTGCCGCAGCCTTGTCCTGCTTTCCTTCAAGTGGACAAAGGGATCTGTGGCCTGCACTGGAGGTACCCCAGGGCTATCACACGTGCTAGGGTGTCTGCAGTTGAGGCTCGGGGAGGAAGTCGAGGCAGTGCAGGGCAGTCAGGTTCATCTGGAGTGGACGGGGCATTTGGGGTTCATTGGGAAAGGTGACCAGAGTCCTGAGGCTCCTGTGGACTCGCTTGGTGTGAGGGCCTCCTCTTGGGATATGAGGGGAGAGCCGGGAACCCTATGAGGGGAGAGCCGGGAACCCTTTCCCGATGGAGCAGGGAAAGGGCCCCTCATCTGGAGCTGAGCAGAGGAAAATGGAGCTCCTCTTGAGTCGCAGCGGGACCCTAGGTCTTCCTCTAGAGTGGGGACAGGTGGGGCGGGAACTTCTTGGATCACAGCAAGGGTATGAAGGAGCCTTTCGAGGTCCAAGATGGAAGGGTGATTTCCCCCGTGATGCTGCAGCAGACAAGGCACTCATGCTCCCTGCCGGGGAGAAGCTTCTGGTTTTTCTCGAGTTGCGGCGGGGTCCTGTTGAGTTAGGACGGAGACCCCAGGGACCCGCTGCTGTGGCCTGAGGAGAACCCAGACTCCATGCGATTTGATAGGCATCTCTGGGGATTCCACCCCAGACGTCGCCGGGTCATCTGTCCTCGTCTGGTGCTGAGGCTGGAGCCTGTTTGCCTCGCCCATGCTGACATAGGTCTTGGAGTTCCCCTGGAGCCCCCACAGGGGAGTCAGGCCTCGTCTCGCCTGGAGACGTGCACAGCCGCTTTCCTCCCCAACTGCAGGAACAGTGTCCAGGTTCCTGTCGAGAGGATACAGGGATCAGTGGCTTGTCCTCGAGGTAACCCAGGGCCATAACAAGGGCCAGTGTGCCGGAGTCGAGCCTCGTGGTGACAGTCGAGGCAGTGCAGGGCAGTCAGGTTCATCTGGAGTGGACGAGGCATTTGGGGGTCTTGAGGAATGGTGGCCCAAGCAGTGAGACTCCTCCCGACTCTCCAGGTGGGAGCACCTCCTCTTGACATGTGAGGGGAACACCGTGAAACCTTTACCATCGGGTCAGGGAAAGAGACCCTCATCTTGAGCTCAGCAGGGGAAAACGGGGCTCCGCTTGAGCCTTGGCAGGACCTTCAGGGTTCCTCTCAAGTGGGGACGGGTGGGGCGGGGAAATTTTTGGGTCACAGCATGGGTGTCAAGGAGCCATTCTAGGTCCACGGTTGTGGAGGTGAATTCTGAGATGCTGCCACACAAAAGGGCCACACCACGCCTGCAGTGGAGGAGCTTCCAGTTTTCCTCGAGTTGTGGTGGTGTCCTCTGGAGTTATGACAGGGACCCCAGGGACCCGCCCTTGTATCCTCAGGGGAGACCATTCCCAGTGCGAGTTGCGAGGCACCTCTGGGGATTCTTCCCTAGACGTCATTGGGTCGTCAGTCCTCATCTGGTGCTGAGGTCAGAGCCTGAGTTTTCCTCGCTCATGCTTTCATAGGTCTTGAGGTTACTCTGGAGCCCCAACATGGGAGTCAGGCCTCGTCTCGCCTGGAGACTTGCATGGCCTCTTTCTTCCCCAACTGCAGCAGAAGTGTCCGGCTCCCTGTCAAGAAGACACAGGGATCTGTGGCTTGCCATCGAGGTAATCCAGGGCTGTCCCACGTACCAGTGTGTCAGGAGTCGAGTCTCAGGGTAACAGTTGAGACAGTGCAGGACAGTCAGGTTCATCTGGAGTGGACGAGGCATTTGGGGATCTTGGAGAGTGGTGGTCGGACATCTGAGGCTCCTCCTGACTCTTCTGATGCGACGCCACAACTTGGGATGCGAGGGGAGCTCTGGAAATCCTTTCCCGATGGAGCAGGGAAAGGGCCCCTCATCCGGAGCTCAGCAGGGGAAAACAGGGCTCCTCTTGAGTCGTGGCAGGACCCGAGGGGTTCCTCTCGAGTGGGGATGGATCTAGCAGGGAACTTCCTAGGTCACAACAAGGGTATGAAGGAGCCTTTTGAGGTCCAAAAGGGAAGGGGTGATTTCCCCCGAAATGCTGCAGCGGACAAGGGACTAACACTCCCTGCAGTGGAGAAGCTTCTG